>CAHIKZ030005532.1:1987500-2180000 GCA_903632075.3 Acanthosepion pharaonis
TAATTGTCCATATTATGTGCCCTAGAAATTTCATTTGTTTCCTCCTGATGTATAAGTGTCTTTTTGTTTTTATTTTCTCTAAAACTTCGTCGCTGCCCACATGTTCGGTACATGGTACCCTCAGCATCCTTCTGTAGAACCACATTTCTCTTGCTTCAAGTCACGTCTTTAATTATTATGTACAAATTGAATTCTCAATGGTGCTACTTGTCGGGGACGTCTATTGGGATTCAGGTTTATCCCCAACCTCAAGCGGCACTCATCTGTACGATTTATCGCTAAAGAGGTACCTGATTTATTTTACCATGCGTAATCTTTACAAGAGTCATATCAGATCAAAAATGAAGTATTTCTGACATATCTAGATGTCCAATCCTAATGTCCCAGCCTTGACAGAGTCCAAAAAACTGGTGTAGAATGTTCTAGTTCCACGTACCATGTTTAATGGATGTCAGTTGAGGACACATGGCACAGTGGATAAAGGCGTTGGTTAGATCCCGTGACAAGACCCAAAGAGTGTGAGTTCAATACCCGGTTAAGGCAGTGGTGAACTTTCAGAGGGGAATTAACAGGAGATAACTGATATCAAGGGGTTACATGGAATGAAAGTAAAGGAAATTCTGAGTATAGAGAGGATTGAGGAAAGGACAAAGGATGAACGAGATCCAAGAAGACAGAAAATGGCGATTGACGTTGCATTTAAAGTTTTGAAGATTATAGTTATCAGGAAAGCAAATAAACAGTAGGAAGTTCCACAGGCGGGGAGTGCGAGAAAAAACTGTTGGAGTAGAAGTAGCGGTTTCATTTAGCTATTTCAACAATAAAAGTGTGGGACCTAAATGCCAATCTAGTAGCAAGTTTAAATTCATGTAGTCGGGGCACCAAGGAAAAAAAAACTCCCAAGAGCAGTTGCAATGAAAATATTTGTAAAAAAAAGAAAAGTCAGAGAGAAGCCACACCAAGTCGTTGAGAGAATGACTGAAGTCGAGATGCCACGTCGAGATCGGTTGCATTACAGACCCTTCTTTGGATTTTGTCAAGAATCTTGAGATGAATAGCAGGAACACCAGACCAGATATGGCAGCAGTATTCAATGCACGGGTGAATGGTAGATTTCTAAATGTGCAAGACGGATTCTGACGAGAAAAATTTCTGGAACGACACAGTATAAACAACTCAACTCAATGCTGCATAGTTGATATCAGCCCTCACTTCATTCAAATACAAAGTGTGGACAGTAACAATCTTCAAGCAAGGGAAAAAACATCCTTATTTCAAATCGTTAGCGATGAGATAAGAGAGAAGATTTTATTTCAAATCGTCTTACCACGTCCGACGGACGAAAAGAAAATGAAGTACTCGAGCACAAACCATAACCCTCTAGCACTAGCCATAACCCTCTTTTTTCACGTCACGTTGTAAGCATCTGTAAGCATCTATATTATTTCGTCTGGCACAGGGCAACAAATCTAGAGGAACCCAACTAGATAGAGTAGCAATAGCCAGGTAGCCTACTTACTTAATCACTGTTCCACGAAGAGGTACAATAGATATTTCTTAATCTTTCTTTTGTCTGACACAAGGCCTTTAGATCACTTAGTAAGAACTCAAATATATGCATTCATAATGCTCACCATGGCGAGGATTCTGTAAATGTTGTCTCTTTGCTATTCTTTTTTATGTGCCGTGCCCCTTTAGGAAGTAACCGTTTACTGCTCTCCACAACTTCCTGTAACTTTTGACCATTTATTATCGCTCTTTGACCTTGTTCTGCCATCGATTCACACCTGTTAATTAGGTCATTCACATCCCCCCTCCATCTAGATTTTCTTGCCTTCAGTAAACCCTGTGTGCGTTAGATTCCCTGGACCTTCTTTCCTCATTATGTATTCAAAAATTGCAGTTGTCCCTTTCTGGTTGAATATATTAGTGTAGTTATTTACAAATTCGTAGTTATATCTAGAGATCCTTGATGAAGTGGATTCAGCAATGTTACTGGTCCTGATCTGGCATCTTGGCTTCAGTCACTTTCCTTCCATCATAAAGTTGACGCCTTGTGCCTTTTCTATAAATACTTCCATGGCAACTGTTCGGATGGGCTCTTCGCCAGGGTACATAGACTTTATGAATTTAAGCGCAGTACTAGACTAGTGACAAGGCATCGCCAAAGTACAGCTGATTTGGCTAGATATAACCGTAAGTTCCATGCTAACAATTTCTTTTCTCGCACTTCTCGCTTGTGGAACTCTCTTCTGGTTTCATGGTTTCCAGCCACCTTTGATCTTCAAAAGTTTAAATGAACGTCAATCTCTTTTTAATGTCCTCATGATTAATCTTTTTTTGTTCTTGCTCCTTAGTAAAGTTTGTTTTCTAATTCCTCCACAACCATAACCGCTTGTGTTCTAGTGGATTTCCTGCTTTGCTTGGGGCGAAATCGATTTAAAAAGAAGGTGTTCATGCATTTTTTTACATTATTCGGACTTCATTGCCATATTTACAACCTTTGATCCGATGAACGACCCGACCTTCTTCACGTGATTGGAATTTTGAACCAAATACTTTATTCCGTCCACCGGAGTAAATTGTTCTAGTTCCACGTGCCATGCCTCTTCGGGTTGTCTCAGGTTTTTCCCTTTAACTTAACTCTCCAAGTTTTGGTTCACTGCTGCTGTGGCCTGGTATCGAACTCACAACTCTTTGGGTCTAGTCACTGTATATAACGGACACCTTTAGTCACTGTGCAATGTGTGCTTGAGGACATCAGTGTATGAATTTTTGGGACTTATAAGCCTAATTCTCAGCAACCATTTTTACCAGTGCTCAAATAATGTTTCTGTTATTACTATTATTACATTTTTTACCAGAGTTTATATTGCAAGTTTTGTTGTTATTCATTGCTTACCTCTAGCATTCCTTATTGCTGGTTCCCATATTGTATTCATTCTATGCTTGGTCGGCTCAGGGAATTTTTTTTTTGGTCTAGCATAGGCACTGATTCCTTAAGTTTTCGTATTTTCAAGTGATGCTCTCTATTATTTTAACCTCATCCCACAGAAGGCGGCGATGTCCCTTGTCCTTCCATATGTGGTCAGCTACGGCTGATTTTTCTATTTCCCCTCGTGTTACTGCTTTGGGATGTTCTTGTAGTCTTACCTTCAGTCAGTTATGGGCCATGCGTGATACGCGCTTTGGAGATCATGTATCTTTCGATACATGACTGACGTAGCAGATTTTTCTCCGCAGTAGATTGTCATTTCTTTCTGCGGTAGACCAGTTGCCATCCAAGGTTATATAACCCGGTTTGTCCTGCTATTTACTCATAGCCAGGGGGGTGGAAAAGAAGTGGATTTAAAACTTTCCGAAGGGTTTTAGCACGTAAGTGAATGTAATGGATTGAACTGGAATTCGAATCCATTACATTCATTTTAAGAGGACGAAATAAACGATGCGGTTCGAAATTTCAATTACATTAAGAAGGTCGAAGCGTACAACGACCGAAATGTTGTGAATATGGCTATGAAGATGAGGATAACAGTCCGAATAATGTAAATAATGTCAACAATCATAATACGTAATCTCAGAGATATAGACAGAGAATGTATTCTGTCAACATTTTTCGCTTTTGTTTGTAGACCCACATCTCTGCGGCCTCACGTCTTTTTATCATCCGTGAATAGATTGTCCAGCATTCACTGGGATAAACGACATTGAATATTGCATAGCAGTTTAGAACTGGTTTCTTTGTTCTTAAGAACATTAATACTTAATTACTTAACAAAGTCACCAATTTCTTAACAAATCTATATAAGGATCACACACAAAATAATATGATAAGTACAACTACATCTACGAAAGAACCGAGCTTCAAATGTAAGTCAATCTTCCTGGACTATTTTTATGTATTTTCTACTTTTGCTTGACCAGTAGAATTAGTTACCACCTGTGGTCCTCCGTCGACTAAGTAAATTGAATGGCCAGAGGCCAGGCACGCTGATGAAAGGGAAATGAGGCTTCTCATTCAACGGAGCTCGGTCGGAATTAATCCCTGTTCGAGAACCAGGGAATTTTTTGCCATGGCTTCACAAATCCATATCAAGTTAATGAGAAACATTTAAAATCTCATGACGTCTAAAACTCCTGTTGCATATTGGGGCTGAATGACTTTTTGGCTTTCTTACCTCGGATATATATATATATATATATATATATATATATATATATATATATATATATATATATATATATATATGTGTGTGTGTGTGTGTGTGTGTGTGTGTGTGTGTGTGTGTGTCTGAGGTAAGAAAGCCAAAGTCATTCACAGCTCCAATAGGCAATTGGAGTTTTAGACTTCATGAGACACACACGCACATACATACATATATATATATATATATATATATATATATATATATATATATATATATATATATATATATAATAAATTAATTGATTTAAAACCATATTTTAAATCAATTAATTTATAATATTAATGCTCTGTAAATTTACATCGAGCACTATTTTGTAAAAATAAAATATCTATAAGAACACCGGATTATATATCTTACTGTTCTTTTATTTTTATATATATATATATATATATATATATATATATATATATATATATATATATATATATATATATATATATATATATATATATATATGGTGTTGGTGTTCCAATAACTTAGACTGATTTTAAATGTGAATTAAATTTAAGCGTCTAATGATTTTTTTCTTTTTCTTTCAGATTTAACATCTTGAGTTTTTGGCAATTTCAACCATGGAGACAATTACAATCAAACAACGTGTTAAAGTTATCGAACTCTATTACGAAAATGGACGTTCAAACAGAAATGCATTTTGCGCACTTTGCGATTTTTTGGGTCCACATATTCGACCAACTGAGAGTCCAATTGGAAACGATGTAACGTTGTTGTGGAGAGGTTCAATTCCTGTGCGCGGTGACGAATAGAGGTGAAATAGAGGATTTTAAGGTCACATTCTCGTGCACTGCGGTCATGTTTTCAGATGAAGGGCGTAAACGAGCACGCAGTGGTGTTTTCACATCTTCCACCAACCCAGTTTATTTGAATTTACGAACAATTTTTCCAATTGCACTCTTGAAACTTTAACACGTTGTTGGATTGTGAATCTTTCCATGGTTGAAACTGCCAAAGATTTAAGTTGTTAAATCTGAAAAAAAAGATAAAAATTCCGCTTAAAATTAATTCACATTTAAAATCGGTCCAAGTTATTGGAACACTATTTTATATATATATATATATATATATATATATATATATATATGTGTGTGTGTGTGTGTGTGTGTGTGTGTGTGTGTGTGTGTTGCACATCTGGGTAGCTGTTTTTCTTTTATTCATTAAATATGACGGAGAAGGAAAATTTTGTCAGTTTTTCATTAATTAAATAGAAAACATTATTTAAACTAGAAATAAATAATAAAACTAGATATTTAAGCAAGAAATAATTTATAAAAGACGGAATACACCTATATTTAAAAAAAAAAGGCTTAAGAAAACCCAAGAATATTCCGGAAGTTTAGCCCAAACATAAGTTGTCTCTGACGATGAATATAACATTGTTATATAATCTTTTGACACTGAGAACTGAAAGATAAAAGAAATAAAATGAATAATGAGACAAGGAAAGTATGAAAAGAAATACCCACGACATCCTACACATGTGCACATACGCACACATACAGGCGTGCGCACACACACACGCACAAAGACACGCACACAACCACACGCACACACACACAAAGAAGAAAAACCATCCTAACATCAACAAAAAAGCGCACTAATCATCTTTTTTTTTAAATTGAATATAAAAATAACGAAATCAAGATAATTGACATTCACTTGCTGGGATCTACTGACGAGTGGTCCGAACAATTACACAAAAGTTCGTCTATGAAACACTGGAATCGAGGTGCGGAATATAACATCAATCAGCTAATTCACAGATCTGCGTTAACACTATAGTAGATATACAGTATAGTAATATGGAGTGTGAGTACAATAAAATATAGTCCTTATTTTGAATTGAGCTTGTACTTATCTGTATATATATTTATTTACATTAATCTTATTTTAATCCTATATTATCTCATTAAACTGAAACTCATAATGCATATTGTATAATATACAATATCGTCCATCAATGAGTACATTTCAACCGCTTTTTATATTTAATTTTCTTCCAAACATAGCGGGATTTTATTATTTCTCGTGGTACATTACACAATTCAAATTGATATCATCATGCATTATTTATAACCAATGAAACTCTGTGGCCCAAAAATATAAACACGTGGCCGTCTCAAAATGATTATATTCCCGCGAAAAAAAAGTTTAAAATCAATATTTCGTTTGATCGATACTTTCAAGACTGTTTTGTTTCTTGATCCCAACCAATCCAAAAATTAGGAGAAAATGTTTCTGTTGTTTTCTCCCCACTTCGACAGTAAGCATTCTTTCAAACATGGATTGTTGCAATGGGATTATTCTTCTACTTTTGTTATCAGGAGTGTCCACAAATTTCAATCCGCCGTCATTCTATTGAAAACGTTTAACTTTTGATTCTTCAGAATGCATTGTTTTTTTGTTGTTGTTTTTTTTTGGGGGGGGTCGAGTGTTTTGAATCCTTATCATGCAAAAACATAGCGCTTCATCAGAAGTTTTTGAGTAAAGGCAACATGTCTTTCTTTTCAAAATTATTACTGTAACGTTAAACATCCATGATTCCATCGATAAAAACTTAATATCAGGCCAAATAAAAGATTAAGCAAAAGACAAAAAGAATCCAGTCGGAAAGCAAAGTTAAAGTGAGAAATTGAGGAAACCAGATGTGAGTTGTCGATATTAGATGAGATTTCAAGAAATTCAAATATTTCACCGCGGAAAAGCAAGATCAAGAAAAAATATAAAATTAGAGCAGTAAATGGAATTCCACCAATCAAAGAAATACTTAAAGAGAAACTGCAGTTAAAGACACAAAAAACAAGACGATGGGGATAGCGTTTTAGGTTCTATCGACAAAATAAGATATTCCAAACGGACTTAAAGAAGTTTTACAGGGAAATTCGAAATGCACTTATAGAAGTCAAAATAGCCGCCGACTATTAAAGAAATGAAAAAACTCTGGGTGAATATTTGGCGCAACCCAAAGGAATATGATCCCACTGCAGAGTGGATGAAACGACAACAAAAAAGAATGAAGGATAAACCTTTACAAGAATGGAAAATTTAACCAAGAATAATGTTAGGCAAGCTTTAACACAATCTAAAAAATGGACATCCGCAGGAAATGACAACGTACCAAACTTTTGACACTATCATCTGTCATCAATCCATAAAAATCTTGCGTAAAATTTATCAATGCTAATTAATAACTCCAATGAAATTCCAGAATGGATCACTGAAGGTATTACATATCTCCTGCCAAAAATGGATTAAACAAATGATCCAAAAATTATAGTTCAATAACATGTATATCCACCTCATATCTGTCCGACTAAAAATTCATATTCTTTTCCTTGATGAAAACAACATTCTTTCTCTGGAACAAAATGGATGTCGAAGAGATTCATATGGTGGCAACAAGTGACTACTAAGAAATAAAATGATCCTGGAAAATTGAAGGAAAAAAGCTACAATTCTCAGTACAGCTTGGATAGATTACCGTAAATGATTTGATAGTTTGTCTCACTTTTGGATCCTTAAGGCTTTGGAAATGTACAAAATCTCCTTAAATATTGCATGGAACTATGGAAAATGGTTATAAAAAATCTCAACAAAGCTTGGATAGGTTACCGTAAAGCTTTTGATTGTGTGCCACACACTTGGATCCTTAAGGCTTTGGAAATTTACAAAGTCTCCACGGTAATAGTAATTTTCCTTAAATATAACATATGACTGTTGAAAACTACATTATACCTAAATCACATGAAAGCTACTGCCACTTCCAATTGTTTGAATATACGTCAAGCAATTTTGACCCCTTCTGTATTGCCTGTCCTTATTTCCCATTTTGCTTGAACTAAACAGTAATAACTATGGATATAAAGTAAACGTGTTTAATCACCTATTCTACATGGATGAATTCAAACTCTTCTTCAGAGAAGACAATAAGTTGAAGAGTATCTTCAAGATGGTAAAATGTTTTGATGATGACACCAGTATGGATTTTAGATGAGATAAATGTGTAAAAGTAACATTCAAGAATGAGTGAATTACAGAAGCCCATTCAATAGCTCTAGATTTTGTCACAAAGATTATGGAAGTGGAACAAGAAGACTATAAATATCTAGGAGTCATCGAAAAAGATGGAATACAGCATACCCAGAGAAAGGAGAAAGTAAGAAAATAATAATACAGATGTGTATCTGGTTTAAATAACGAATTGAATTCACAAAATAGAATATAAGCCATAAAAAATATTCTCTATCCTTGTGGTGCAATATGGTTTCACCATCTTTAACTGGACCATAGTTGACATTAAGCGAATGGATGTCAAAACGAGGAATCTTCTCACTTTCCACCGCATGCATCATCCTAAGGCTGATGCTGATCGGCTTCATGTTGATCTATGCCTAGATCCCAATGAGGCAGAGGATTAGTTCAACTAGAACTGTCTTACAAAACTACAACAATCGGTTTTCAAAGATATCTGAAACTACCGAAGAATGGACGATGATCTATATCAAAGAACATGAAAGAAATAAGAAACTTTAACCAGTAATAAAAGAAGCCAAAAAAATTCAAAAGGGAATTTCAAGTGGGCGAAGAAGTGAAAATAAACCATAAGACAGCTACTGCACTGGCACTGAATATAAAAACATAAAAAAGAAAGTAAAAGCAAATGCAATTTAATCAATGCAGAAACTATAGCAAGATAAGCCTCTTTTATGTTAATACTCTGTATGTACCAAAGAAACTGATGTACGCAAACTCCATACCCATCAGTGGTTACATAGTGCAGGATTAAAATCTCATGTTTTATTCTTGCTGCACAGGAGCAATGCTTGCTAACTAGAAATTACCATGGGTACGATCAAAAATTGCGTTAACTCGAAATGAAGATTGTGCAACAAATAAATAGAAACAACTTACCATCTTGTATCCGGTTGCACGGTATTGGCACCCACTGAATATAAAACCCGACATAACAGAGTAGGCTAATATCTGCATTAGAAAGCTAAGCTATATGACAGTTCCGTATAGGACACAGGTTCGATTCCTGTCGGGGATGAATATTTTCTATTAAAATTTCTCGGACATTCAGACCGGTAAATGTTGTTTAATATCGTTTATTATAAACAGAACATTTACTTAAATTATCTGTATCTATAAAAACAATGTATAAAACATAAAATGTCTTTTTTTTTTTTTTTTATATATATATATATATATATATATATATATATATATATATATATATATATATCCAAATGAAAGAAACAGCAGATTTTTTAAAAGTTCTCTATACAAAGTAGAGCAATATATTTTCATTATAATAAAAACATTTTGAAATCGCTTCACAAAAGCTTTCATTTTTCCATACTATGATTTCAAAATGTTTTATAATCTCTTATAAGTGTGTGCTGAAAAAAGTGGGGGTGCCAATGAATTGCCATATTGTTTTGATATTTTTATTCAAGGATTGTCTAATGACTGCTTTCATCTGTCCTAAGATGAAAGAAAAATTCTTTTAGACTTGAAACATTCAAAAAAAGGAAAGATTCTTTAAGGGGAAGTGGACCTTTGCTTCTTTAGCAATGGCATGACACTTTGTCTTAAAAGTGACCCAGAATACGCATGCGTCACAAAGAATCTTAAGAAAATGCCATCCATATATATATAGCAACCTCTTTAGCATGTCCATCAGTTATCGTCTTATATAATACTCGATGACGTCATGAATCCCCCAGTATACCAAAAGAATGGGATTTTAAAGAGGGCTCGATGATCTGTTGCCGGTAGAAAAGAGGTTTCACCTGTCAAGTAAGGACTGGCTCGGTTCTCTTGCAAAAGCAGCATTAAATTGTTGTAATACGCCCACGTTTTCACGTATTTATTCTACTCATCTCTTTTAAAGTTTTGATTGGTTTTGTTCTGGTGTGCAGATGCCGAGGTTTGTTGATAACAATTATGTATTTTGTGTCCTTTTAACGGAAAGTGCGACACTGAAACCCGAATATGCATGTAATATCAATCTTTCTATACGACTGTGATTGCTGGGCAATATCCTCATAGATAAAGAAGAGTCTTGAAGCAGTAAAAATGTGCTTCTACTAGGAATACAGTGGGCCGAACATGTGAACAGCGACGAAGCTTCAAAAGGAATAGAAGAAAAAGGACACTTATACTTAACATTAGGAAGGGACAGTTGAAATTTCTAGGGCACATAATGAGAAAAGAGGGCTTGGATAATTTGATACTCACAGGACAGATTGAAGACAAGAGGGAAAACAACGCATAACCTACCTAGCAAGCTTGAATAGATGGATGGCGGAATAAGGTTTAGGAAAGATAACAAAAAAGACAAAATTTATTACGAACTACAAAGTACAGGAAATAGTCAAGAGCCATGATTATCAACGTTCTAAAGAGAAACGGTACAGAGAATAATAAGAATGTATATTGAATTATCTTTTATTTCGCTTTTCTTGCTTGTTTTGTTCATATCTATCCAGATAGCAATCAAGCTGGCTGCATTCATTTCAGTCTATTAATTTATACGAAAGTTTTCAGTCTTTTTTCCCTGGATGGAAATTTTATTTATTCATAAAACTTTTTGGCATCATTATTCAGTCTTCAAATGACTTTCCCATGTTTTCTTTTACTTTACATCTTCTTTTGGCTAAATTTCCATTCTATATTAGGTTGGCGCAAAGGTATCTATTATATTTGGACAAAATCTTGTATTTGCATAAATTTATAGCATTATTTTTCAACCATGAAAGCACTTTCCTTGGCATTCTATCACATTACGCCGCTTATAACGCCAAAACATCAACTTAAGACCTCGAGTCATGTTCTTAAATAGCATTGCCAAATCTAGACTATAATGTGGATGCCATGCAAGGCGTACAACCAGTTCAGAAATGTCTAAACTGTCAGCTATACACAACTATTTTCTCTTATCATTTATTAGCACAGTTTCCAGAGAATGAATTCTGTACGTCTCAGAGACGTACGTCTTCTTCATCATACCTGGTGCAATGGCGCTACAGAATCAGAAAAAAATAATTTTTCCAAATAACAGATACCACATAACAGTAGCGACAACTAAACATGACAGTGAGCTTCAGAAACCTATTTTCTTGAAAAAAAAATGTTTCAAAATTTCAACCGTCCATAAAATCATAAAAATTCAGAATGTGGCATTAAGAAATACTTCTTTTGTGATGTCAATGAACACTCATTGCCACTTTTGTGATGCTCGCTGTAGCAGAGACTTTGTAATCGCAGATACAACTAGAATAACGCCATTGAACAATACTGGTGTCAGACGCCTTCGAATATCACTCGGACTAATAGTATTTACTCGATAATACTCGCTCGAACAGTAATCCGTATAGTGATTCGAATATAGAAATAGCATAGTGAATAGCGGTCCGTATAGTAATAGAGGATAGAGTAGAAGTAGCGATCCGTATAATAATAGAGGACAGACAAAAATGGCGATCAATTAGGCGTCATGCAACTTCCTACTTAAGCGTTTCCCCCATGGTCACGTGATCCACTTAATTCAATAATGGGATCGCCCGTGTCTACTCACTGGCGATCTATGTTCAAACTCAAGTGTCGGCAGCGATACTTTATTCCTACATAACAACTTCAAATACATCCGTTTATGAATCACTTATAACAAATTTAGTATAGGAGTTTTTTCCACCCCTTTTTGCCTCTCATCAGCATGGCTTATGATAACCACTAGAAGAGTGACTCGTTTCACCTTCTCGGGTTAATATTCTCGGTTCACGGGAAGTAGAAAAAATACATGGAATCCTTTGCTGGATCAGCTGTTAAGTTGGTTCACTGTGTCGTGCTAGACAACTTTTCTCTCCAAACTTTATCTTACATATCTATAAGTCTATCCTTCGTCCATGATTTTTTATATGGCTGCTACATATGGTCGGATGCTCTAGCTATATATTTAGTGATTCTTGACAAAATCCAAAAAAGAATTAGCAATATTATTGGTCCTGAAGATGCGTCTCTGCTTCAGTCACTTTCCCGTCGCCGTAAAGTTGCTTCCCTGTGCCTTTTCTATGAATACTTTCATGGTAATTGTTCGGATGGCCTCTTCATTATGGTACTTAGATTTTATGAATTTAAGCTAACAGTTTTTTCTCGCACTTCTTGCTTGTAGAAATCACTTCCGTCTCCATGCTCTCCGGCTGACATTTATCTGCAAAAATTTAAATACAATGTCAATCGTTATCTACTGTCTTCCTGATTACTCTTCTATTTTTCTCCCTTTTTCGTAATGTTTCTGTTTTCAAATTCTTTCACACCCAGTAGCCTCTTATGTCTTTGAGGCTTTAGTTCCTTGCATGATGTAAATTCGATTAAAAAATACCGTAAGAAGATAGAAAACAAAACTCAAGTTTAGCTTCTCATTTAACTTTTAGCTATAATATGCAAGTTGATGAGATGGGGACTGTGGTTTAGGTGAAGGCACGATTGGTGTCTGTAGTTTTGTTTTTTAACTTGATTTCATATCCGGCTTGAGTTTAACGGATATGCTAACGTCTGATCTCAGCAAAGGCACGTAAGAGAACCTCGTTTTTGAAGCCAGCTGATTAAGTCCTTTTGTTCCTATTTTTTATTGTTTCACATTACGCATGATAGGAAAAGGACTTTTAGTTTTTGCAATAGCCACATGCTGTGGGGAAGAATGCCTCCATTGTGAATTTCACCGTTTGCATTGTTCTTACGTTGCCATCATATCAAAAATCTTCTCGCAAAATTGTCACAATCATCATTCACATGAGAACTGATTCGACTTGAAGGCACACTGCAAGTCAGAATGGAAATGACTCATCAATATTCTCCAAATTGCAAGTCTTATGCTGAATTGTGAAAGTGCTCCAGGGCTTCCAAGCAGTTCAACTTATGGAATTTTATCCATACTTTTTTTTGGGCGGGGGGGTTAACCCTAGAAGACTAACCATCAGTTAAAGTTACACCACTACTAACCATGGGTATATCATACCCGATTTTGAAAATATCAAAAAAAATATTAAATATAAATCTTTATTTGAAATATTTTACATGCAGGCACTTCATAGCATTAATAGGAACTGAAAAACATTATTTAGGTAAGAAAATCAGGTACTGAAAATTGTCATTAAAAATAGGAAAATTTGCGCTGGATACTATATACCCATGGTTAGTGTTCTAGGGTTAATGCCGTTGTCCAGTGTGGATACTATGTATTCGTCCAATGTCTATGGATGCTGTTCTTCCATTTGGTAGTGATGACCAAATGATTTCCATATTATTTAATGTCTATTCCAAAAACTATTAAGTGATTGTGTTGTCTAACTGCGATGTTAATATGTAGTCCTTTGATTTTGGCTTCTTGGAGACAAAAAGTTCTTGGTTTACCAAGGCTTTTAAATGAGAACATTCATGAATAGTCATCAGATGGTTGGAAGTTCAAACAAAGAAGGAAACAAAGACTCCCGACTTGTCTCAAAATGAAAACTTTTGTGGGGAACTGAAAAGACGTATAGGAGAAAAAAAAACGAAGTAATCTGCAACAACTTGAAGATTATGCAAATGAAGCGTGTCAAAATGTCCCTAAATATGTTTTTTTGCTGATTTAGTAACTCTCTAGTGAAAAAGAATAGAAAGGATTATTGCTCAGAAAGGATTTACAATTGACTATTAATTTTCGAGTGCTCTTAATTGCGTTCACACCATTATTTTTTTAACTTTTGCTTATAATTATTCAAAACGAAGTATTAAAAATGTTTGTTATATATTTACTAACCACAATTTCCTTATAGAAGTATAGAAAATCTAAGACAATAAAAATGTGGTTCTACAAAAGGATGCTGAGAATATTATGTACGGAACATGTGAGCAAATAAAAAATTTTAAGGGAATAACTGAAGCAGAAAAAGCAAAGGGAATCGTCGAACGACTTAACAATTGATCTTGCGTAAATGGATGGCGGACGATGGAGTCGTGGGATAGTTTTTCTTGTTAGTTTAGTGCAGTGATTCTCAAATGGTGCGCCTGGGAGTTGTCTAAGTGCGTCTGGGAGATGTCTACGTGCGCCTGGGTGATGTCTAAGTTCGTCTGGGAGATGTCTAAGTGCGCCTGGGTGATGTCTGTGCGCCTGGGAGATGTCTGTGCGAATGGGAGATGTCTAAGTGCGCCTGGGAGATGTCTAAGTTCGCCTGGGAGATGTCTAAGTGCGTCTGGGAGAGATGTCTAAGTGCGCCTGTGTGATGTCTATGCGCCTGGGAGATGTCTAAGTGCGCCTGGGAGATGTCTGTGCGCCTGGGAGATGTCTAAGTGCGCCTGGGAGTAGTCTAAGTGCGCCTGGGAGATGTCTAAGTGCGCCTGGGAGATGTCTAAGTGCGCCTGGGAGATGTCTAAGTGTGCCTAGAAGATGTCTAAGTGCGCCTCGGAGATGTCTAGGTGCGCGCTGGCATTCCAGAGAAATGTGTCCAGACATAAGAAATAAATATTTTTATTTTATATTACTGTATCCGTCACTCTGCGGATACCCCTCGAGGATTCAATGATAGGAAACTTTCGTTTTGCTGTGTATTGAACTGGTAGGAGTTACTATTAGATCCACCATGACTCGTTCGAGAAAGTTGATTACTAAAACATGTATTATCTAACATAAAATGATGATGAGGATTAGGATTGTTTATTTAAAAGTTGACTTATTAATAAATAAACTACATCTTTCAAGGCATCTGCTCGGAAGGTTTTGAGAAGTGTGGAACGACCTCTTAATTGCTGTTGTTTCCAGGCCCACTTTGTTTCGGGGTGATAGCACCTGTTAGGGTCCCAGCTATGGGCAAATAGTGAACTCCCAAAAGTATTCTGTCCCCCTAGTCAAGACTCCATTGTCAGAGGTAGCTTTAGGTTTCAGACCCATATCCAATAGTCTCAAGAGAAAAATCCTGCACCTTCAAAATTAAAAATTAATCTCCACGCTCTTCCTTGTTGCCTGCCAAACACTTGATCTTTTAATTCATAATCACCTGGACTGATGTAGTTTGGTTGATTTTTCTTAACAGATTATCAACATCTACAGGTTATTTAATGTTGAAATCTAACTATTTTGTACACTATTTTATGGCTCCAACTAAATATATTTTGAACCCAATTGTATGTCTTCAACTAAAGATATTTTGTTTATAATTTTATACTTTCGGGTTAAATATATGTTTTATAGATATATAGTTTGTAGATAAACTATTGTACGTGTTATAGGTTTTGATATAAAATTATTTCTTTTAGGTAGGATATGTTGACTGTTTCAGTATTTTAAAATATGGTTTGATTTGGTTTGGTTGTTTTTCTTAATATCAACAACAGGTATGGGTTATTTAATGCCGAAATCTAAATATAAAAATTGAAACTTTATATTAATTCAAGAGAATGACATCAGTTCAAGATTAAGTTGTAATTACTTAGCTACATTTTTCTACCAAATAATCTTACAAAATCAAACACGGTGTGAAAAAATGTTTCTCCTTATAAGAAACGAGATTTATCAGAGATAATTGTTTTTAGTTTTTATTTTTGACAATGTATGCCATGTTTTCAATTTCACAATAAATTGTATTGATAATCATTTTAATATAAAATATATTGTAGGCCCTTTTATTATAGAATGCATTGTTGATAATGCTAGTGTAAAATATATTGTTGGTCATTTTCTATAAATTTTGACATTTTGCTATAAAAATCCACTATTAGTAATTTTATTATAAAAATATATTGTTGTTAAATTTTACTACAAAAATGTATAGTTTGCAATTTTATATGAAAATGTATTGCTGTTATTTTTGCTATAAAAATTTATTTTTATACTCTCCTAATGTTGTGATTTTTGTTTGGGGTTCACTGTTTGCCATAGCTGGGATCCTAAATGATGCTAACACCCCTGGTCAGGATGGACCTGGGAACAACAGCAATTAAGAGGTAATTCCAAGCTCCTCAAAATCTCCAATCTCCCGATCAGATGACTTGCTGTCATAACTACCTCGAAGATTTTTCTCTTGCTATTGATACTGAGCAAATAGCCTTGGTTTTTCTAATTGCTACTCCTAATTTATCAAGTATTAGAAATCTAAGTTTCTCATACCCTATGCATATACAAGTACAGATGCGAAGACATACATTTGATCCATCAAATTCAGGATGTCAAATTAGTAATTACTAAAGACTTTGAATACTAAAAATCAGTTATAACAAATTCAGTATAGGGGGATAAAGAAACTGAAACTATGATTTGGAATCAGAATTTAAGACATGGGCACTGTTCATTTAAGAATTCCATACCACAATCCAAAGGAATCTACGACCAGAAAACAGTAATACTGCTTTTCCTCCCGAGGCCAATTTATTTATAAATGCTGATGATAGAGTTCTTCATAGATGAAATAAGAATGATTAAGACAAAATATCAACATCATCTACCGAGTGTTTCAAGATATACCTTTTTAAGACTGAAACTATGATCTGGACTTGAAATGAAAGCAGTGATGGCACATATATCGAATCCATCATGTAAATTCAGGATGTGGATTTAGTAAATACTGAACACTTCAAATATTATACGATGAATCGGTTATAAGAAATTCAGTATAGGAGATAAAGAAATTGAACATAAAATAGGTTGTGAAACTATGACCCGAAATTGGAATGAAGGCAGTGATGGCATATATATTGAATCCATCAAATTCTGGATGTAGAATTAGTAAATATTAAAGATTTCAAATACGATGAATCAGTTATAACAAATTCAGTGTAGGAGATAAACAAATAGAACATAAATGTTGTGGATTCCGGGATGAAATCCGGTCTCAAAATGAATGACAAACGCAGGAATGAAATATAGCAGATAAATTTATTGACGTAATAATACAATTGGTAATACAGTTAGTAGATCCAGAAATGCGGTTAGTAGCAATAATAATATATATACAGTCTGGGAAATTCAGAATCGAAGTATGACTTCCTTCTGAGTTTACGTGCTCGCAACTGTGACTCCTACAAAGCGGTTAACTCACACTCTCACTGTATCACCGTCACTCTATCACTGACTGACTGACTTCCGGGTATTCACCGACAGCAGTACAAGTACACACTGGGAAAGTTCACTTGTATGAAAAAGGGGTGGACCCCTTAACAATAGAATAAGCTGTGCTAGGAGTAGTTTCGCACTTGTACAAAACTAAAACATGAACCTAAAAACTCCAGTCATGTTTTTATATAGACTCATAAGATAGATACTTTCGTATGAATGCTGCGCATGGTACCAAACACGTACGCATACAACCGCTTTCTCAGATCAATGGTTAAAATATAATATGAAGCGAATGAAAACTAGCTCTTTAGCCATAGCCATCTTTTTTTCTAATCTTGTGAACTGTCGCCAAGGATTTACAAAGAACTGGGCGAAAAAGCAGGAATCACGTCCCTTGCGGGCTTTAAACATCATCACCAACTAAAATGAATACCATGTGTAACACGAAGAGAAAATAATGGCATCCACAATATGTTGCTGTTCCACGCTACTTTAAATAATGCTGGAAAGAGCAATAAGATAGAAAACCTGAGAAATCTATTTCCTTGAAAAAAAAAGATTTTAATCGAATGATTTTATAGATTTCAACTGTAAGTAGTAATAGCTGCTCGGTCAATGAATACCGAATGTTTCCTTTTAAGGAAACGACTAATATTGCCATTAAGGATACCATTTCTATTCAGGGTCTCATGAGCTCATTATATCTTTGCTTTGGGGCTGAGGGAAAGAAAATCAAAACATTCGTAAATTCTGTTTTGCTGATGTTCCAAACCCCTTGAGAATCACGGGGCATGCAATGCGACACACCCGATGTCATGTCGTATGGTTTAGAGATCAAAAGAGATTATGAGAGAATAATCGATAATCATCACGAGATGAACAGAGATCAATCGAATCAGATTAACACTTTAACTGGATGCTTTAATCGCCTGTATCAAAGGTCAAGGCAAATCATGAAAAGGTGTTCGTAAAACTAATCTGATCGAAGACACCTATTGATTCGCTTTGAGCGCCTAATAGACCAAACACAATAAATGGACCTCGAAAATTACAGACTAAAACATCCGAAGAGGCGATATTGATATTAAATATTCCCAAGAGAACATTTCGACTTTTCATTTTTTTTTTTTTTTACCTTGCATTAAAGTTCTATTTGCCATTTTAACAATTCTGCAGCTTAGGGAGGAACTTTCTTTTTTGCTTTCTATCTAGGTCGGTTCGTATCTATCTATCTATCTATCTATCTATCTATCTATCTATGTTTGTACGTATCTATGCATGTATCTATATAATTATCTATATCTTTTCGTATCTATCTATGTAAATCAGTTTGTACCTCTCAATCTATCTATAGTCATATCTATATATCTATATCTATCGATCTATCTGTCTATCGAAGAAAGTCTATTCGTATCTATCTATCTATCTATCTATCTATCTATCTATCTATCTATCTAAGTCTGTTTCTCTTCTCTCTCTCTCTCTCTCTCTCTATATATATATATATATATATATATATATATATATATATATATAATATTTGCCTATATATTTAGACAGAATATATTCACTCAAAAATGTTTTAGTGAATAATATATTCATATTGTGTTGACTTATTTTTATACTGACCCTTTTCAGTTGTTTAATCAGTTTCATGATGTTAAAACGAAATTCATCAAGGAAGGTCAATGGCTTTTGTAACCCATGTACTTTCGGCTTTTTCTAAGATAATTTTCGGTGTTTTGAAAAAAAATCAGTTTAAATGTCTTTTGGGAGATTTTATCTCTGACAAAAACGTAAGTACATACGATGACCACAACATTATCGCACTCTATTGTAAAACTAAAAACACATTCCTGTCCATCTTCACAATACAGGAAAATATTTGATGACAACACCAATATACTACACTACGAAAATAGTAAACAAAAACTTCAAATTCTTGAGCCCCCTATATCAAAATCAACCAATCAACACTCAACGAAAAAAATATATATGTAAAATAGAATATATATATATATATATATATATATATATATATAGGGAGCGATGTGTAAATTCTCTCTACAGTATAGTAGAGTCACTTGAGTACCGTCTGTGAGAAAAAGAGCACCATGACGTTATTCATTCCATGAGGATTTTGGAAACAGCATGATGTACTGCTTGGAATTCGCACCGGAAGAGTGTTAGGGCGTCAATCTTGTGGCAGTGCAGAGAATTTGGAAAGAGTTCGATTAGTCTATTCTTGATTATGAAGCTACGACATCTCGGAAAACTAAATTTGATCGTTCTGAGAAGAAAAGAACTCTTGAATTTGCTGGTGAGGGCCTAAGACTTAGATATAATTTTGGTAAATACATCTCTTAAAATGAGATGCCAGTGTTATTTTCCTTTTTGCGTAATTTAGGCGACAAATTATCCATCGCTTTTTATATATATATATATATATATATATATATATATATATATATGTATATATATATATATATATATATATATATATATATATATATATATATATATATATATATATATGCACACACACAGTGGGGGAGAAACAAATATTCGTATACATAAAACATTTTAATTTATTGTATTTCCATCTAATAAATAGACATACTTTTCATATAATTAGCTGTACACAGATGCATAACTAAATATGTATAAACATGAAAAAATTGATATAATAGAAATAAATCCCATTTATCCATTTTAATGGATGAAAAAGTATTTGCACAATACAAAAAAGAATCCATAATCTTCATTTAATATTTTGTAGAATAACCATTATTCACTTCTACAGCAACCAACCTCTTCTTGTAGTTCTCAATTAATGACTTGCAAATTTTAGTTGATATTTTGTTCCATTCTTCTTCGCATATGGTCTTTAGATCCAGGATGTTAGAGCTCTCAATTGGATTTGAATTTTCAAATCGCGCCACAGATTCTCGATTGGGTTTAAATCTGGGTTCTGACTTAGCTCTTTCAGGATATTTACATTATTTTCAGCGAACCATTTCTTTGTAGATTTTGCAGTGTGTTTAGGATCATTATCTTGTTAGAAGATTCAGTCACGAGGGAGTTCAAGATTTTCAAACGAAATCATTAAATTTGTTTCCAAAATAGTTTGATATCCCGAGGCATTCATTCTACCATCTATTACTGATATGTTGCCAATATATTTTGCAGAGAAACATCTAGAATTACGTCGAAACAACTCAATTTTGGTTTCGTCTTTCCATAATAATCTTTCCCAATATGATTTTTCCTTATCCTTATGTTCACAAACGAATTTCAACTTGGCATCTCTGTGTCTTTTCAATAGCAGTTGAATTTTCCGAGTGGATCGTGACTTTAAAATGTTCCTAAGAATTTCACTGCTTATTGTCTGTTTAGTGACAGTTTCCTGATGAAAGCAAATCATCCTGCAACACTTGATGAGTAAACATTAAATTTCGTTTAATTTGATGCATTAATTTCCTCCGAGATCTTGAAGAAACAACTGTTTTTCTTTGGCTTCCAACATTTTTGAAATGAATGAACTAATGGTAGTAAATGGAATATTCAGGTTGTCTGAGATTTTCCGGTAACTTTTACTTTCTTTCAAGAGCTTAACAATCAGGTTTTTGCGAATTTATCAATTCTTTACCTTTTATTTGATGATAAGCTTCTTTCAAGAATATCGATTACAAAATGTTCTGTTTGTATTTTTTATGCTAAAAATAAACAGATAACATAACTGGAACAATCTAGAATATTTCACACATTAAAATGTATAAATGGGATTTATTTATATTAAATACATTTTTTTCTGTTTTCCATGCCTATTTAGTTATCATGCATCTGTGTACAGTTAATTATATGAAAAGTATGTTCATTCATTAGTTGGAAATACAAAAAATTAAAAAATTTTATGTGTACGAATATTTGTTTCCCCTAGTGTATATATATATATATCAAACCAAAAATCGAACGAAAAACATACCTATAACTGTTATATAACGATAAAAAAATACTACGTTACTTAAAAATCGAAAACCGAAATGAATGGAGGCATAACATCACCATCACTAGTGATTACACCACATACCTTCGTAATCACCATTAGACTCATTCAACTCTTTACACATCCTCTGCACTATCCTCATATTGAAGCCCTAACGCTCTGAAATATTCGTATTGGAAGTTCTGGCGCGAATGCCAAGTAGTACAGCATGCCGTTTCCAAATGTCTGGCTGAGTGAATTGCGTCATGGCGCTCTTTTTCTCACAGACGGTGCCCAACTGACCCCACTATACTGACAAAATAAAAAACAAAAAACGCGAATTACCAGAACTTAACCATTGCATCCTGTATATAGAGACGTACTCTCAATTATGTCATGTCAGACCATTCTACTTTTGCTGCTGGTACCGTGTAACCGAGTACTAGCTGCCGCATGGAAGGATTTTCGGTTCCCCAACCAGACTTTTCTGTTTAGCAGAGTGGCTAGACACCCATCAGGATTAAAAACAAAGCCCCTCAAATGACGGATGAACCTTCTTGTAGGGTTAACGATCATCTACCTTAATGTAGACTATTTGAAATTATTGTTATGATGCAACTCATGATAGTAACAGCAGAATGATCTTAAACAAAAATGTCTTCCTACTAAAAGTGCAACTACCGTAAAAACGCCCATTAAGCGGACAATACATGACGGAAGGCATTATATAAAGAGCTAGCATCAAATCAGACGCTGATATGAAATATTACTTTGGGTCCACTAAGAATAGCTGGAAATCGCGTTTCCTTCCCCACAAAATGATACTGAGCAACATTATAGACAAAAACTGTACAACGCTTTCAAAGTATGTTTGGCGATTAAAAAGCAATCATAGGAACCACTCCATTAACTGAGAGATAATCGCAAAAGCCAGGTCATGCAACGGAAAGGGAGACAGATGTAACTTATGTTCATTGGAGAAGCTTCTTATATTAAAGAATTTAAATAATCCTAAGTTGGTGAACGCGAGGTCCGAATTAATCTCTACATGCATCCACAAATCCAAGCACCTGCTCAAAAACATTGACCCCGATTAAAAATGATTACAAAATGGATTTTACAAATATAAATATAATACGAAACAATTTTTAATTTTCTCAGAAGTAATTATCTATAACTTTCCTTATATACCTATTCACACATACAATACAATATTCCTTTACTAGATTAATTTATAATTTATAACGAGCGTATATATATAATTTCACCGTTATACGTACATTAGATATATAGTCCCGGACTATAAATTATTTTCTTATTTATTTATTTATTTATTTATTTACTCACTTATTTTTTTACCTTTTATTAAACTTTTATAACCCTACCCCCTAGCACTATCCACCAAATTTGAAAATAAATTAGTTATCCCCAACACTAGGGTCTTTATCACCACCTCCAAGAAAATCGAAAATATAACTAGATGGAAAAATAAATCAAACACCATTTCAGATGTCGGGATTTCTCAAATAAATTGCTTGCAATATAGACACACTTACATTGGTGAGACATCAGCAAATCTAATAGCCCACATCCAGAAGCACGAGAGAGAACTATGTTTGGACAACACTTTAAACTGACTTTTAATACACAGGACCAAAACTACCCATAACTATGACTTTCAAATTAGTTAAATAAAAAATAATTCTTTACGTTGAAAATATCCTGAGAATTTTTTTACAACTATAAACACTCATCACATACATTATATTACATCACCAACCTTTATTAAATCTATTCTTAAAGAATTTAACTTATATCTAACTATCAGTATCACGACCAATGTAAAAGAAACGTCCCCAAATCAACATGAGTACAACATCCAAACATAAATAATGCCTAGTAGACAAACACACACGCACAAAAACATATGCATATATACATTATCATCTGAAATCCACATAGACATACTAGAATTATTATACACTTACACACATAAACGACAACTCAAATACAGGTGAAGTCTGCTTAACCAATGAAAATGAAACAACAGAAAAATAAAAATAGCAATATTTTTTCGATATCCCATTCTCTAATGAACTTCTAATAAAAGCGAAACATATTACATTTATAAACGTTTCTTACTTGTTTTTTTATCTAATCACATACGTGCACACACATACATACATATATATCTATATACACAAATATCTATGCATTATATATATATATATATATATTACTTAACATATATACTCGTATATGAGTAGACAAATAAGAATATCCACTAAAAGCCTAACGTTTAATAATAAAATATGTTGGATTAATAAATAAATAATACATCAGTTTGTTTAGAAATATATATATATATATATATATATATATATATATATATATATTTTTTAATGAAATATATGCACAAATATATACGTGCTTTAATAATGTATTAGTAATTCAAAATTACATACTTATCGATATCATATTTGGGTTCGTAATTTTCTCAGCCATCAGTCGTCAGCACTTTCGATAAGAAATAAAAATTCTGTTCACATAGGTATATGTTAAATTCTATAATTTTACATATATTAATACCGAATATCATAACCTTCCCTTATTTTAATAATATATACATACACAGATGTTTATGTAATTTAATGTTATATATATATATATATATATATATATATATATATATATATATATATATATATAAAGTGAACATGCTAGATGCAATCGTGAGGCGACGAGTGGTCTGACGATTGCATCTAGCATGAAACAGACTGTCGCATCTAAGTGTTGACTTCCATGTTCCCTTTTATATTTACACAAGCTCTATCTCTGATATTGAGCACTTTATCCCATAAATATAGCACATCTTAAGACTATATTTCTTCACATATATATATATATATATATATATATATATATATATATATATATATATGCAGAAATGTCTCTGTACTTTGACGATTAATAAATCGAATATTTCTGTTCACATATATCGAGAGTGGGCTGACTCTGTTGGGTTTGTATCTGAAATCTCCATTGTCTCTCAAAAGCAAAAAGAAAGAATTACTAAACCGTGAGAGATATTTCACGCGTTTTATTTGATTTTATCTTTTCGATCTCTTAAGAAAGGAAGTTATTTTTGTTTGGATCAAAAACACTTCTGCCTGAAGGGCGATATTATTGTTTTAAGATGTCTGCGTACTTGTTCGTAATGTAAAGAGCTTCTTGAAAAAAAAAAATGGATAATGTTTCCAACAGAAATAACAAAATCTTCGTTTCTTGTCTCAGTCTACGAATATTATCTTTCCGCCTTTATTACTTTCTTAACCTGCAATCATTTCCCTTCTCTTCTCTCTTTTTACTTCTTACTTTCCTTCTCTTTTTTTTTTCTTTTCACTAACTTTATCTCTTTCTCTCTCACACACACCATTTCTCTCTTTTTTGATTTCCCTCTCTCTCTATCTTCATCTAGCTCGATCTCTACCTTCCGCTCTGGTTTCTTTTCTCACTTGCTTTCCCTATCAATTTCTCCTTCTTACCCCTCTTGTCTCTGTCTATGTCTATCTCTCCTTCCCTTCTTTTCCTTATATTCTTTTGAACACCCGCACCACTTTCTCACCTGCTTCCGTCATTCTGTGTCTCTTTTCTATTCCACACTCTCTCTCTCTCTCTCTCTCTCTCTCTCTCTCTCTCTCTCTCTCTCTCTCTCTCGTTTTCTTGCTGGTTTCTCTTTCTTAGTTACTTCCCTATCACTTTCTCCATCTTTCCCCTCTTCTCTATTTCCATCTTTCATTTACCTTGTTTTTTTTTCTCACTCTCACGTCTTTCTCACCTTCTCACTCCTTCTCTCTTTCTCTCTCTTTCTCTCTCTTTATCGGGCTCGATCTCTGACTTACTCACTAGTTTCTCTTTGTCACTTACTTTCCCTATCTCTTTCTCCTATGTCTCCATCTCTCCTCCTCTCCTTATTCTCTGTTTCTTACTCTAGCCTCTTTCTCACCTTCCCTATCCTTCCTTCTGTCGCTCTCTTTCACTGCCGTTTTCTGCTTTAATCACTTTAACTCGCTCTTAATCCTTATCGGCTACTCTCTCCCTCTTTTTCCCTACTTGTTTCTCTATATATCATCTCTCCTCACCTTTAATCACTTCTTTCCTTCTATCTCTATTTCTTTCTCATTTGTTTCTTTATGCAAAATATTCCTACCTCCCACTCATTTTCTCTTTTTCTCCTTCCATCTTTAGTGGTGGTATTCGATACTTATCTTACTTCTTCTTTTCTCTTCACATATAGTCTGCCGATATCTTAATTTTTTAATCATTTCATCTCAAGCAAGATGATAAAAGCCACTAGTATGCAAGAGGCCACTGAAATATAGAGAGAGAGGGTAAGATATACCTTACTTTTGCAACTAGCAATTTCAACAGTGAGATTGTGAGACCGAACTGCCAATGTAGTACTGCGCTTAAATTCATGAAGCCGAAGTACCAAAGAGGACAGCTCATTAGAACAATTACCATAAAATATGGTTCCTCCAACAAAATAATGGGAAACTACAGAAGAAGATTTTTAACAAGTTGGAGAGCAATAAGCAGCAAGACATCTACTGCAGAGCTTGGAAAGAACAGTGGGGATACATTTCATAAATGCCCGTCCTGGGTATGACGATCAACTACATCCGCGTCCTGGGTAAGACGATAAACTACATCCAACAGCAAGGCCTCTGATCAGGAGGTTTTGAGAAGCGTGGAACAACCTCTTAATTGCTGGTGTTCCCAGATCCACCCTGACCCGGGGTGGCAGCACCTCTTAAGGTCTCGGCTATGAGTAAATTGTTAACCCCCAAACTGGGGTCAAAACACTATGAAAGTGTAAAAAGAGGTTTTAGTAGCGGACATACTTTGTAAACAAAATTACCAGCAATACATTTTTGAAGGGAAAAATATTACCAGCAATAAAATTTTATCGGCATTAAATAACCAATCGAGGTTGATATGCTGTGAAACAAACCAACCAAAACCAGAGTTAAATGCATATGAGTAGAGACTCATTTCTACGTGAAAAGTCAGGCAAAGGTACTCCTGATGAGTTGAGAGTAAAATTGAATAAGAATTTACAAGCAAAGACTTTTGTTTTATTGGCAGAAGATAATAGCACTACAAATTGTTTGAAGAAAGGAGCGACTTTTATTTAACACAGTCTTACAGAGCTGCAAGTAATCACGAGAAACAAATTTGTTAGAGTCTAGACGGTGCTTCACTCTATCGGCAAACAACGATTTAAACTCTTTGAGGACATGTTTGCAATTATTACGATCGGATATAAAGAGGCGTCAGTTGTAATTAGAGCTATCTCGCTGGTATAGCCGGATTTCTGTGGCCAATAGTGGCTGAAAAGACAGGTATGAAGGAAGGAGAAGATTGTGAATTTATCTGGTATTTACGAGATGACAAAAAAAGGCCACGATGGCGGCTTTCATCCAAGAAGAAACTTCAGACGCACACTTCTCCATAGGAAGACTAAAGGTTTCACTCCAAGGAGCATTGCGAAGAAAATGGTGAAAATATATAGCAAAGCAGTACGCTGATAGCAGAAAGAATCTTGTGAATAAAGGTTTCGTGCCTCATAGATGAGTCAAAGAAATATTAACAGACACTACAGCGTGATCCATATTGCGAAGAGAACATAGCTGCAATGCACGATAGGAACCAGAAGTGGAGTTAAGGAACAAATCTAGTAAGAAGGCAAGATTGTGAGAATTATTAAAGATATAAGTAGGAAAGCGTACGATTTCACAGAGATTATTCAGGGAAAGGTAAATATTGGTTGTTTATTGTCAAATGTATAAGAATTTCTTTGGTTCGGAAATAGGCAAAAATTGGTGATTTAGATTTGAATCTATCAGCATTTATTTTGTTCGAGGATAACTAAATGTTAGTCAGTTATATTTGAGTCTATTAGCTTTTACGTCGTTCGGGTATAGCACAATATTGGTATTTTATAGTTGAATGTACAAGCATTTACATGGTTCAGATAATAGGCAAATATTAGTCGATTCTCTTTGAGTCCATAAGCAGTTATTTGCTTAAGAAATAGGTAAATATTGGTCGTTTATATTTTCATTCATAAGCATTTACAGTGTAACCCGGATATAAGAGACCCGGATATAAGAGAGACCCGGATATAAGAGAGATTTTCTCTGGTCCCAAATTAGAGCCTGTGTTAATGTATATAAAATAGACCAAACCCGGATATAAGAGAAACCCGGATATAAGAGACTTCTTCTCCGGTCCCGACAACTCTCTTATATCCGGGTTACACTGTACTTGTTTCGAGTGAAGGTAAATACTGTTTTTTTTTTTATATGTGAGTCGGGGTTAGATAATTATTGGCGATAAGGATTTATTTGATATGTAGCCCCTTTGTAAGGACTCACCTTTCTGGACGAGAATTAGCATATTCTAACAATACTCGGCCTCAAACAGATTGCATTTTTTGCTTTGCGTTTTTTTTTCTTTGTTTTTTTTTTTACTTTTCAATTAGATTTTTTATGGCCAGGATTGGTAAATCGTTTGACTGTCACCCACATTTCAGTCTGCAGGAATACAGCAATAAACAAAAACACAAAATAATAAAATTAAAGAATAAAAACTAAAAAAAATTACAATAATTCCGATATTAAATTAAATTACTTATACAGACTCAGTATTACCCAACCCACCTTTTTGCCAAAAATTATCATCGTGTGATTTGTATTAACGAAAATATTTTAAAATTAAAAATACCTAACAATTGCATAACCAAGAATAAGTATTATTCCCGTTCGTTTTTACTTTTTAATTCTGTTGATAATTTCGAAACGCTATATGTAACTTTAAAAATTTCTATTTTCTTGAATTTATTTCCATATATTATTTCCACATATATAGTAAATCATATCGTACCTTTAAAAAAAATTAATATTAAAATAACAAAGTAAATTTAAAAGAAGAAGAATATTAAATACAATTATTTGAAAAAAAAGTTTAATATTTATTTACATAAATATTCGAAACAAATATTGTAAAAACAGCAGAATAATTTCCCGTAGATATTGTTATTTGAGGCGGGTGGATTTTCATTACCTTAAATCAATCAGATATTCCACGAATAGATATCTTTTTCGATATTTTTAATCGGGAAATTTTTAACTCTCTCTTACCATTTTATTGAAATTATTAATATTTTTAAAAGTTTAGTTATTAAATTTAAAAAATGAATGAAAAAACAAACAAATTATTCTAAACATACACAATCATTTTAAACATGCTGGAGTAGGAATCATTAAAATTTTACTAAACTATTTTATTTAATTTTCTAAAAATTTATGCTTTCAAAAATATTCCGTTGAATTATTTTCTATTATTAATAAAAATTTTACTAAATTTAAACCTTCCAAAAATATTTATGCTTTCAAAAATATTTATATTTTTATATTATATTATATTTTTTTTTTCTATTGTAGACAGGACATGAAAGACGATTTATAACTTTATATATATATACATATATATATATATATATATATATATATATATATATATGTATATGTATATGTAGAGAGAGAGAGAGAGAGAGAGAGAAAGAGAGAAAGATTTTTTGAATTAATTTTTTTTCATGAAATCAATCTGTCTTTACATTTTTACTTTACTGACAAAAAATTCTTTGTTGCATTTTGTGAACCCCTGTATTGTGTGGTTTGTTTAAATTTGGATACGGTTAATATGTGTTTCAGGTTTTTAGATTGTTTTTAATTATTTTGTTTGTTTTTAGTATACTTTTCATAGTGTCATTCTTGTTAAGCAGGTCTAGATCTTTTTTAATTTCTGTAAATAGTTCTGGATTGTTGTTGTTGCATGTTGAGACATATGCTAGAGTTTGTTCGCCGTTACGTTTCTTTGGATTTTGTAGCTGGTCTAAAGGTATTTTTTTTCTCCTAGTTCCAAACATTTGTTTATTAGTGTTGTGGGGTAGCCTTGCTTTTTTAGAGTTCTTTGTGGTTCTTCTCGGCGGGTTTTAACGGAGGTGTTTGTCGGTCACTATAGTGCAAACTCTACGTGCTAGGGAATAGGGATGGATTTCAGGCAGCTTTTAAAATTGGTGTATTTTTAGAGCAGCAAGTACTTTCGTAAACTTCATGTTCCCATCGTCAGACTGTAATTTTTTTTTTATAAGCATTTCAACACAAGCAAGGCGGGAAGCCACTAGGACGCAAGGAGTTACAGAAAGTTTAGAGCAAGATCAGATAGGAGTGATAGAAGAAAGGGTGAGGGTAGTGGATAGATCAAGGCAACTGGAGGTGTCGATTGACATTACACTTGAATAGCTGGAGATTATAGCTCACAGGGAAACAGGAATAGGGAAGGGAGTTCCACAGGCGAGAGGTGCGAGACATGAAGCTATTAGAGTAGACGAGACGGCTACATTTAGGAGTTTCGACAGTTAAGTGGTGAGATCGGGATGCCAGCCTCGTAAGGCGCTGGAACTCATGACGTCTGGGAACCAGCGAATGCAGCTCATCGGAGCAATTTCCATGAAAATATTTGTAGAACAGACAGAGGGAGGCGGCGGCGCGTTTTCTACTTAGAAATAAAACTCCAAGACGAAATAAATGTATGGTAGACCGAAAGATGTTTTTTAAGAATGTGTTATTTATTAACGGTTATATCATTTTGGAACGAGCAAGTAGCAAACATTTAAAGTCGGAAATTTTTTGTATGAATTTTGTAATGTGGTAAATCCACGAATTCTTTTGTCGTAAGTGTTTTCCAGTTAACGTGACATGAACTAAGTTCAATTAATAAAGTGCTATGCCTTAGTGTTTTGGTCCGGTTCCTTGTAGCACGGTGATAGTCCAACTCGAACACAGATATGGAATAACACAGATATATTACAAACAGGAATATATACAGAGAAGTTGAAGTGTTAGTATGAACAATCAGGTTTAGTAGAGAGAACAATGTACTCTCGACCAGTATCACTATTCCAATGTCTTGCAGTAATTGTCTGAACGCGACTATGTTTCAGACTGCCTCCGACTCGACTCTTGACTCGACTTGAACTACTCACGATATTGAGTCATCCCCCCCCCCCACGAGGGTGTCATGTGGCACAAGGCCTTTTTAACGTGGGCATTCCCGAGCCATTAGGCTCGGCCAAAAAATAGCCCATTTGAACCCGTATAAACGGGTTCAGGGCCGGTTTTACCTCCCCGAAGGAGACTCCGCCCTTCGGCGTAGCCTCCTTCGGGTTCCTCCCGCCCGTAGGAAGAGAGTTCAAACCGAGCAGTCTGTTCAAAAGTGAACGACTTGAACTACTCCCTCCTTGCCTACTCCTAAGGCACAGTATTTATTAAGTATGGAATAGTCCATTATTATTATTATGGGTAAGATCCCACAACACTTAGTAGTCTTTTTCCAGAATAATAAATAACATATTCTTTAAAAAAAAAAATCTTTCGGCCTACAATACGTTTATTTCGTCTCGGATTTTTATTTCTAAATGGAAGTTTTCGAAAGTACTCGCTGCTCTAAAGATATACCAGATCCTTGAGACAACAATTTTATACACAAAGATCGCGTCATTCAATGGATTGTTAGTAAGTAAATGCCTATATTAAGTCCTTTAGCGAAGAGAATTCGCCATTAATTACATTAATATTACTAAAATATACAGGAAAATGTGAATGGCCCTTTCACTACTGGATTCATAATTATTGTAATCGAATTAAGTCGACTCCCCATGAAAGATTATTACCTGTAGAACAACATTTCCACCTATAAAACACGATTTTAAAACCCATGCCAAATTTACTATAATTGAGAGAATAGAATAGTTCAAAGAGGATAACATTAGAAAGATTTTAGAAGGCCATGAAAATAAGTGGATACAACATTTAAAAACGCACTATCCAGACGGATTTAACAACATAGATAGAATTAATATATAACCCCACAAATCAGGACCTACCCACATTTCTCACCCACACAAGACAGACATGCTTACGGAGGTGTTGAGGCCTCACACTTATACACACACCCACACGAATATACACAATTACACACATCATACTCACTCACTCACTCCCTAACGAGCCAAATGATAACACACACCCATAGTAATATACATGCTTACACAAATCGTACTCGCACACTCCCTAAAAACCAAATAACATACACACATTTAACAGAGACACATCCCCTTTCCAGGAACCAATAAAACTGTCAAAATGACCAAGGGAATTCAGAGCAGCATGAATCAATGCAGGTCTTATCTTAAATAACAACTTAAAAGAGACTGTTTGACCAACACAAGGTCTGACCAAAATTCATGTTCAAAAATAAAAAAATAAAAAAAACAAATAAAAACTACAGAACATCATGACATTCATTTTTGTAGTTCACTGCAACCAGCAAGCAGATTTTTTTTCTCCAGATGATGGCTATGTTGGCCGAAACTAGTCGAGGAATCTAAATGAAATAATAATAAAAACGAAAGAATATTAATATACAAGCCAGTGTGTCTGAAGATTTTAATTTTTAATATTTTTTATTGTTCAAATATAAATATATATATATATATATATATATATATATATATATATATATATATATATATATATGATGCAATGAGAACGAAAGTAATATATAAATTCTAACGTTCACAGCATTCATTCAAAAAAGGGCTCCATACCGATAGTAGAGCGATAATTATTTATTATAATTTTATCATATAGACAAAAACAGTTTACAAACTACAAAGATGCAACTTAGATTGCATTTCAATTACACCACGACTGGTGAGAAGCAAAAATGGTAACCATTTTTAGTTGCCACTAGTCGAGGTGCAATTGAAATGCACTGAAACGAAGTTGCATCTTTTGTAGTGAGTAAAAAATGTTTTTGCCTATATGATAAAATTATAATATATATATATATATATATATATATATATATATATATATATATTTCGGATATCAAAATTTTAAATCGAAAGAAAGAAAATATAATATAAAAAACTAATGATTGCGAGTTTAAATAACCTAAAGTAATAGCCGAAAATTAAACGACTTGAAATGGCTGGTTTCCTCCGGCCTCGCTTTAATCCCTAAGTGGCCTATATTATGAACCCTGGGAAAGTGTAATGATACATCATCTGACGATCATTTGATGCCTGAACTAATAGACACCAAGCATTCCCGATTTCTATGTCAATATCTATAAAAGCACTATCTCCGATATTTAGCACTCTTTTTCATAAATATACCAATTTTTAAACAATATTAAAGAAAAACTTTTTGTAATCTGAATACTCGTATTATTGTTAATTTTAATTTTCTTAACTAAAGCAAGTACAAATATTAATATATCTATCCCCAGTGAATAATTATTGAGAAAGAAAATGGACAGTGGTTGAAGTGTCGTGACTATGATAACCAGGAGATTGCGATAAGAGAGAGTGGAGGAGCCTGCGATGGAGGAGCCTGCGATGGAGGAGCCTGCGATGGAGGAGCCTGCGATGGTGGAGAACGGTGGTCAAATGAGACTTAAGAAATACCAAGTGTTAATTGCAGAATATGATCAGAGCCACAGATGCCTTCATTCTTCTTGACATTTACTTTGCTTTTTTTAATGCAATTAGTCAACCTTTCGCTCATTTTTAATTTCGTTTCGTCTTCTTCAAACAGCTCTAAATCCAATTTGGTTGGAGAGGAATCCGAACTGACATATCTGTTGCATTCAAAGGAACACCAAAGCACAGCGAAAAGCAGTGATTCTCACTAGAAACTGACCAATTAACTGGTACTGCAACCAACCTACATACTAATAGCCTACTGACAGAACACATGGGTAACTCAAATCAGCAGATTATTAGATAAGTATTGCTTTTAACGAAGTACTTTGCTAAGATTCGGCAAACCTAAAGTGCGAAATATCTTCCTCAATGAAAGAAAAAATAATAGCAAATATGGTTTTCTTTTATTCTTTCGTTTTCTCTTCTTTTTATTTCTTGATAGAGTAACTTTGTGTGAAGTGTCTGATGAAACAGTAAAGGCAGAGCAAAAACAAACAGATGAGTAGATTGGGCTATAATATATTTGAACTTGCCAACATTGGAAATAGGACCGTGTATATATATATATATATATATATATATATATATATATATATACAAGTATATAATTGGTGTATACGGAATTAATTCCAATAACCAACAATTACTATTCTTATTACTATTCGAGAGTGTTGAAACAAAATGGCTATTTTTGTAGTGATTTTATAACATATTTATGTTATAAATTTTTTTAAATAAATTATATATATATATATATATATATATATATATATATATATATATACAATTAATACAAGTAAAAGGTTTGTCACTTAGCTGATTAATCTTACCCTTCAGCATCCTGACTCCAGAGTTTCGTAGATGGACGCCTCAGAAATTACTCCGATCTCACATCAAGGTATCAGCAATGTATATATATATATATATATATATATATATATATATATATATATATATATGTTATGTGCTTATTTACGGATTATAGTGTAGTTATTTTGACTTAAGACGTTTTTCGACCTAATTCGTGACCTCTGGAACCAATTAACGACGTAAGGTTAGGCATACCTGTAATTGGTTTACTGGAGGAGCTCAGAATATATTTTTAATGTACAGTTGAGGACAAAACAATTTTGCATATTTTCTAAGGAAATGCGAATGTTTGCAAATACTTACTAAATTTATCATAAATAGTTGATTCCGTATTTAGTTTTGAATAATTCGTGAAGTTTTTAGAAGTTACTATCTACTATATCCATAGTTATAGATTCTTCTAAAAATGTGTTGTAGTCCAAAATTATTCGCCCCATATGCCCTATGACAATTGTGATGTTTTTTCTTGATTTGACATTTAATACAGACACCTTTTGGAAATGAAATAGTATTGACCCGATTCTATGACATTCTAAAAGGCAATGACAAAGACCATATGTCAGTGCGACGTACTGCGATAACTCATTTGTTTTGCAACCATGGCGAAAACGGCTGAACTTGACAATAAGCTCCGAATGAAGATAGTTGATGCGTACAAAGAAGGTGATGGATATGCAACATTTTCGTAGCATTATCAAGAAGTATAGCGAGAATAAATTAAGAAATGGCAAAAACGGTTAATTTTTGAGACAATAGAAAGAAAATTGTAAGAGATATATCGAAGAATTCTCACTTAACGACAAAAGACATTGTCAATGATGTAAAAACATTAGAGTTGAGTGTGTCGACGAAAACAGTCACTAGATTCTTTAATAGAGCAGGACTTCGAGCTTGTCGCCCATGGGAAACTCCCTTGCTCAAAAATAAACACCTAATATACAGATTAGCTTAAGCTAGAAGCCATCTAGATCGTTGGAGTAAATATTGGAACTCTGTTTATGGTAAGATGAAACTAAATTAGAATTATTTGGTGACATGAACTCCCGTTGTGTGAGGAAGAAAGTGAATGAAGCTCACAAATAAAATAAAATAAAAACCCTCCCTAAAATTGAGCACAGTAATGGGAGCATGGATTCAGGGGATGTTGGGCTACTTCTAGACCAGAAGAACTACTGAGAGTACAAGATATCATGGATAAAAAGTAGTATTTGGTTATTCTTAAAGATAATATAAAACAAAGTGTACGAAGTCTGTCTTTGGGGCGTCACTGGACGTTTCAACATGACAATGAACTGAAATACACGGCACGAATTGTTGCAAAATACTAAGATGACAACAAAAATAAACTATTGGTGTGCCTCAAACAAAGTCCTGACCAAAACACCATTAAAAATTTATGGGCATACTTGAAGAAAATAGTAAGAGAATGAAGTCCTTCGAATTTAGAGTGACTAGAGGTTATTGGCAAGTAAGAATGGAGATGAATACCTATCAGTGTGTGTAGTGAGCTTGTAGGGTACTATAAAAAATGATGAAAGGCAATAATCTTACTTATTATAAAACGCAGATTGTGTGTGTGTGTGTGTGTGTGTGTGTGTGTGTGTGTGTGTGTGTGTGTGTGTGTGTGTGTGTGTGTGTAACGTTTATATATTGGATCGGATATCCTACATTTTTCAACCGATTTCAACAAAACTTCACAGGACTACATAAAATTACCTTGTGGTGGTTCTAACAGCGCCAAAAATGGGAAAACCATAATTGTTTTTGCACAAAATCAATTTGAAAACACGATTAAGAGACATCGTGAAAATGGAATGGGGAAAACTCACATCGGTTTGTTTGTGTGTGGGGGTTACTTTAAATATGGGAGCGGATTTCCTATATTTTTCAGCCGATAAAACAAAACTTCACTTTTTTTTTTGGCAGGTAGTGTTTCTCATTCTCTTGCACACTTTTTTCTTTATTTTTACATTCAGAATGCTTTAAAAATTCCATTTACAAGACAATTGTTTATAATAAAATTCTATTCAATCGGTACAGACTCATAACGATTGAAAACAATGTTTTTGCTTGAGTTTGGGTTTGACCAATTCGTAAAAAAAAAAAAAAATAATAATAATTAAGACATGCGTGTCCGTCAACCTTAAACAATAATCTTTGTCAATTTTATTTTTCAGTCTTTATGATGGTGGATACTTGATCTATCTCTTACTGTTATATCGCCGGGCAGCGCCGGGCTCTACTGCTAGTCAATAATAAAGTTTACACAAATAATTATTTAGGCAAGAGGACCAATAATTATGTCCTATGTTAATTTTCTTTCTTGTTTTGTATTACTGTTTGATATTAAAATAAAAAGAAAATTGTTATGGACATCACAGCACATTTTTATAAATCCAAATTTGAAAGATTTGAAAGTGAATAATTCTATCCACAACTGTATTTCTCCTCTTCATATAAATATGGAGGGCTACAAATTTTGAGTGCTCTTAAATAGAACCCAATAAATATTCCAGATATTATTTTGTTGTTATGGTGATAATAGAAATTTATGAGATCATTTTTATTAGCTTGTTTGCGAAAACACTTATTATTTTGAGAGAAAAAAAAACTTATGATAGCTTTACGGTTCAGCAAAGTTCTGCAAAGGGGCATTTAAATCTGTGACACACTTTATAGTCTGGCAGTTTAAAGCCCGTGGGATCATTCGGGGGTTTCTCCTAAAAAAAGAAGACGCCGGAGAACACATTTTGTTTCTTAAGTTGCTGGTAATTCACACTGTAAAAAAAAAAACGGTGCATCTACTCAAACACGATTATCCACTAAATAACGTTTGGAGTAGTAGATATATATATATATATATATATATATATATATATATATATATATATATATATATATATATATATTCAAATGAAATGAGAACTAATCTAAATTCAAACGTCCAAAACATTAATTCAAAAATAGCGCTCAATATAATAATATACCAATATTCTTTATTATTATGGGATATTACATTCGAACATATGTGAAACCGCTACATAAATGCATTCATGTTTCGATACATATCATCGCATCTCATCAAGCAGTAGTAAATGAGGGTTATTACAATTTTATAATTTAAGATTCCCTCATTTACTATCGACTATATATATATATATATAAACAAATGAGAAAATAAAAATTCAACAACAAAAATAACATTGACTTCTTTTCGTTTATTAGGCATTAAATTACATCACTTAAAGTCAACCAGAGCTTGTCTTACAGTTAACAGAAAGGATATTTTAGAACGTTATTCAATTCAAAATTATGTTTGTAAACTAAAATCCTTACATTTGCCTGTGCGTGTGCGTATGTATGCTTGTGGAAATAAATCAATATGCTTGTAGCCCAATTAAAAAACCTGAAAAAACATATGTATCTTACGCAACATATATTTATTTATCTTTTTCAATTTATTTAATTTAGTCACATACATCGAACATTTTATATAGTAAATATTTCAAATTAAATTCACTGAAATTCACGGTTTTTGATTTATTTCGTTTTAAGTCATATCAATCTCAGTGGGTTATTTAATGATGACAAGATTTTTAGTATATGTTTGTATGAGTAGATTATTTTTATTTTTTTTTTTTTCAAAAATGCATTGCTGGTAATATTTTTTTTTTAAAAACGTAAGGCTGATAATATTTTTTTTCGAAAACGTAACTCTGGTAATATTTTTTTAAATGTATTGCTGGTAATTTTTTTTTTACAAAAATTTATTGCTGGTAATATTTTTTTAAAATGTATTACTGGTATTTTTACTATAAAAAACTATTTTTATATTTTCATAGTGTTTTGACCCCAGTTTGAGAGTTCACTATTTACCCTAAGTTGGGACTCTAACTGGAGCTACCACCTTGACGAGGGTGCACCTAGGAACAACAGTAATTAAGAGGTGATACCACGCTCTTCAAAACCTCCTGACCAGAGGCCTTACTGCCAGATGTAATTGACCTTCATACCCAGAACGCTTAAATTCACGGCCAGGAGCCGCTATACCATTCACATTGTAGCAAATCATTCCTTCCATATTCCATCGGTGAGAAGTAAATACCACTTGAACAGCTTCTTCCCGCGAACCCGTGGAACCGACACTCGAGAGGATGTTTCCCCGATCTCTACAATCGTAACCTATTCAAGTCGAAGGTTAACCGTTATCCTCCCCTCCAATCCGCATAAATGCCTCTTACTCTCTAACACTCTACCTCAAGTGGCCCCTGAGCCTTTTACAGGGTGAATCTCATTTTTTTTTAAAGTGCGTCATACCTGTGACCTTGTAGCATGCTAAGTTAAACATATATAATATATAACATTAAACCATTTATCTCACGATTTATATCACAACTGCTAAATGGTCTGTTATGTAGGATTTTTTTCCCGTAGCGTGTTTGTGTGTGCGTGCTCGGCAGCGAGAGTGAAATGAACAAAAGTCAAGGCTCGAAATAAACTGTTCAACAGCTTTTATTTCTGATTAAAAGATAGTAGTATTTTGTGGGAAAAACAAACAGTTAACAAAGTTCTGGGGTAGATGTTTTATAGAGAGAGAGATATCTCTTCTTGGCTCGAAAGGAGATTTCTCTGCCTGTTCACACGGAACGAACGAGAAATCTGAAGTCAAGCTGCCAGGACAGAACTACATGTCTTCTGCAGCAAGGGTTGAATAGCTCTTCCAGCTGGGCTTGAAGATAGAGGCCGCTGAAAGAGAAGAGTTGAAAAGAGAGCTGGCCGTAAAGGTCGAGGCCGCTGAAAATGGACACTGGAAAAAAGACCGACTAGGGCTCTGTGAGCGGTTTTATGATTTCTGGGACTTCCGGTTCTACCCTGTGATTACTTCCATTGCTGCTACTGCTGAATCGAGCAAAGTAAGGAAGTTGCCATATGCCATAATAACCAGCAAGTGAAATAGGTGCTATAGCTGATAATACATTAGAAGCGTTAAAAATGGTTTAACTTGCAAACCACGCGATTGAAAAGTTGCATTTTGATGAGATTTCTTTCTTTTTTTTTTTCATATTAAGCGTGTTTGCTTAATTATTGGCGTGTGTAATATTTCGTGATACAAAAGTCTCAGATGTGATAAACGTGTCTATTGAGAGCATTCGAGCCAAAACCAAAGAAGCAATAGAATTATCCGTGTCTGTAGATTGTTTGCGTTGCCAGAAACAATGAAACTGGCAGAAATTGAAGAAGATGTTTCTTACGCATGCTCAGTAATGTGTAGAGAGAAAGGGAAGTCATCCTGGTAAAAGGTTTCTGGCGAATATCCTGGCTTCAATGATGTAAGCAAATTAAATTACGGTTATTTGCTTAAATTTTCTCTTCGAAATGAGGTACGCCTCGGAGAATGGACACAGAGCAACCCAAACAACATGTTAATTATCAGAGCGGGGAATTTATCTTCAATGTTATATTTCTGTCGAGCTAATTAACTTTCTATGCAATCTTTCATTCGCTCTTTTTCTTTCTATTCTTTCGACTTGCCATAAACTGTCTGTACGGATCAATCTATTTTGATAGATACCGCTTTTCATTTCTCACACTCATAATGTTTACTGCAATATTTTTTACTTCGTTCGATCCACGATGGATTAGCTTATAGAATAAGATTAAATAAAATAAATAGTATAAGATAGTTTTTCGCCGATAATCCAACTGGGGAGTTCCAGCCAGCTTTGAATAATACATATAACATAAGCATATACAAATATATATATATATATATATATATATATATATATATATATATATATGAAGAAAAATAGTTTTAAGGTGTGCTATATTTATGTGATAAAGTGCTCAATATCAGAGATAGAGCGTATGTAAACATAAATATAAAAAGTGAACATTGAAGTCAACACTGAGAGGCGTGAAACAGTCTGTCGCTTCTGAGTGTTGACTTCAATGTTCACTTATTATATATATATATATATATATATATATATATATATATATATATATATATATATCGAGAGAGATAGAGATAAAAACTTTTTTAACCAGCTATAAGATTAGTAGGAGAGAAGATCTTGGGGGAACAGTCGCACAGATTGTTCAACTGTCGAACTCTCTGTCTCGAGAAGTTTCGTCCGGGGAGGTAGACAGTCCTTGAACCCGTTTATGCGGGTTATAAGGGAATATTTTGGGCCGAGCCTACGGGCTTGGACTACCCACGGTAAACTCGGTCTTGTGCCACATACACCCCTCGTGGCGGGGTGATAAATATTAACAGTCGAATAGATTGAATGCTGGGTCATCCGATACACACTCACTAGTCATGTAATACCCTTCTGTTGTACTTACTCTTTAATATATGATATATCTGGAACATTTGTTTTGTTATTTCTTTAACCGTTTACTTGATCACAACCTTTTGAATCATAGTAGGCGGAAGAGCTCAACATTGACTCTTTAGAGAAATGACACCACAACAATTAGACATTAAATTATATCAAATAGCATCCACCATAATTAGACATTAAATTATATCACATAGCATCCACCATAATTTACCTTGACTTTCATAGTTAGCGTGAAGCGTTCTTAAAATTAAAATTCGAAAAAAACAACCTACATATTCTAAATGCACTGAAATAAAAGATTTTAAAAAATCTGTTACAACACTGGTTTTACTTTTATTGTCATGATGTAAGTAAAAATGTAAGTAGTTGTTTTTATTAGTTGACTTTCGATAAACTTTGAATTCGAATTTATTACTGGATCTAATTAATAACATTTCTCAAAAAGGAAAAATGAATATTTTCTATTTCAAAGGTAAATTTAATCGTTGGTTCGACTTTAAAATCACCATGCTGTATTGATTTCGATACTCCCGCAACACACACACACACACACAAATAATGATACAATACGGTAATCCATACGGAATTTACGGGTGGATATAGATCCAGGGAGAGCTTTATGTCAAAAGACAGGGCAAAATTACTATTAATTAAAGAATATCAAACACTTAAAATCCCATAGGTATAATTTTTATTTCATGAGACATTTTAAAAAAGCAGCTCTCAATCTTCAAAACCTACAAACAAACCACAAATGAATGTAAAAATATTCCGCGTTAAAATCAAGAGATATTGCTATTTTATTTAGAGAGTAGGAAAAGGCAGAGAGTGTTGTTGTTCCTGCCTTTTCCTACTCTCTAAATAAATTAGTAATATCTCTTGATTTTAACCCGGAATATTTTTTCCATTTCATTTGTGATCTGTTTGTAGGTCTTGAAGATTGAGAGGTGTTTTTGAAATCTTTAATGAAATAAAAATTATTACCTCTGGGATTTTAAGTGTTTGATATTGTTTAATTAACTATATATATATATATATATATATATATATATATATATATTCCGAGTCAAATCACAGGTGGGCAGTGACCAACCATGGCTTTCAGTTTCATGCGCTTTCACGCAATCTGGTGGTCGGTATCCGTAGTTAAGAAAAACAAGAACCCTTATACCACCAGCCGAGTTCAAGATGGTAAGCCAACCAAACTCACCAGGGGTAGAGAGCTAACATCCGGTCAAAATCAAAATACCCTAAAGCCAATTATATATATATATATATATATATATATATATATATATATATACATATATATATATATATAGAGAGAGAGAGAGAATTCCACCATTTTGATTTTAATATGCTACTCTAATTTAAAGAGAAAACAATTCACTAAAACGAAAATATTTAGAAATTGCTTCAATCCCACAGTAAATTTGCGTCCAAATTCTTACAACATTTCACCATTGTTGACAGATCTTCTATTATCAAAATGTGGGATATTTAATAAAAGTGATGGAAACGCAAACAAAAAGAAAAATGAAATAACCGAGATTATATACCCAAAACACCTTAAAAAATCATGTTTAAATTTAAAATTCCCAGCGTCACTCGTGTGTGTGTGTGTGTGTGTGTGTGTGTGTGTGTGTGTGTGTGTGTGTGTTTTTAGGCAGGCAGCAAAGGTTCTTTAAGGAAAATGTTATTGAAAGCAACGTAAATTTTATGTGGATTAATTTTAATGATAGTCTTTTTTGGATCAAATTTTTCCGAGTAATGCTTTTCAAACGAGGGGGAAATTCCGTCAAGAATTGTTCAAATTTAATTTCTGAAGAAAAAGTAAAAGTAATATGGATCGAACTTTTGACTCTCTTCTGTGATTTTAATGAAATTTTAGAAATGGGGCCATAACGCAGTTTGTTTTTTTGTTTTTTGTTTTGTTTTTTTTTTTTAAAAAAAAAAAACTGTTTGTGGTTAAAATTCTGAAGACATCCAATAAAAGTGCGTGGAGAGTATTTTTTTTAATCTTAAATCGGCTAAACAATCAATCAGCTCACACACACACACACACATACACATACACAGACACACACACACACAGACAGACACACGCACACAAGAAACACACACACATATCTCTCTCTATATATATGTATTTATATATATGTATGTATGTATATATATTTCACCTTAAATATGTAAATTTTTAAATTAGTTTAAACGCTAATAGTCTAACTACTCGATATGTAGATATACATACACACGTGTATATGTGAGTGTGGATGTGTGTATGCATGTATGAATTCTGAGAAGAAATAAAAGGCGCACCTGTACTGTCAGTAAATATATGTGATTTACTGTCTCATATTTAGAAGACCGTGTTATTATTAGTAGTAGTAATAATACTAATAGTACTACAACTTCTTCTGTTGTTACAAATAGTAGAATTATTAGAAGCACTATTACTTAAGATAATATTAATAATAATACTGTCTTCTAAATTTGAAGCAGTAAATTACATAAATGTACTGACAGTACAGATACATTTTTTATTTTAATAATATTACTTTTTACTGTTGTTACTGATACTAATAATAATAATATAATAATACATTTCCACTGGTGATTGTGATTGTCGGAAAGTAGTGTTGAATATATACAGTTTTAGTCTACTTGTATAAATCGACTTTCATCTATTTATCTATCTGTCTATCTGTCTATCTCTCATTCTGAGCCTGCTGATATCTATCTCCATAAAAAAAATCCTATCCAGGAAAGGAACACACATATATATATATATATATATATATAAATGGTGATGGACTCTCCGTCGTATTCGACGTATGAGGGTCAAACAACTCGGTTCCTAGGAACCGACAGCCTAGACACCAGCACATATGATTTGTTTATAGTGGTGAAGGCTTTGTGCAAAACCAACCACTTTTTTGAAGGGCCGAATTCAAAACCTGCGGAGGGTCGTTTGGGGACCTTGGTGCACTACGTGGCATAAGGTCCCCAAACGACCCTCCGCAAGTTTTGAATTCTCCTAGACCAGTTGCCATCTAAGGCTATAGAACCCAGTCTGTCCTGTTATTTACCCATAGCTGGTGGGAGAAGAGGATTTATACCTTTTCCCAAGCACATAAGTGAATGCAATGGATTCGACTGGAATTCGAATTCGGCTCTCCGATTCCTCAATCCGAGCCCCACTCCTCCACTGTGCCTCATACACACACACACATATATATATATATATATATATATGTGTGTGTGTGTGTGTGTGTGTGTGTGTGTGTGTGTGCGTGTCTGTGTCTGTGTGTGTGTGTGTGTGTGTCTGTGTGTGTGTGTTTAAACAGACAAAACCGCATATTTTTCCCTTTAAAATGAACCCTTTTTCGGCCAACATCTCGTCAGAAGTATTGTTGGCGACTAGCATAAAATTAACAAGAATCGCCGTATAATAAACAGAGAGGAAATGAAAAACTATCATTAAAATACAATTTTATCTTAAAAAGTGGAGAGAGAAAAAAAGGGGGAATGGTAAAAAAAATAGAATAAACAGTTCCAGTGAGTTTAAAAACGAAAATATAGATTCACAAGCCACCCAGTAAAGAAAGGGAACGAATAAATTTCAAATAAAGTCAGCATAAAGACGGTCGGTGGCTTTTAAAGTATATCCCGTCTAAGGTGTGCAGATGCTTTGCCGACCGTGCTTTGCTCAAAATACATATAAATAAGGTTTCTGAAAAATTCTTTGTCGTCCCACTTTCTAAAATCAGACGAAATGACCAACCATCATTTAAGAAAGGCTTCTTGGTTGGTTTGAGAACTTCTCAATAACTCTTGCATATATCATTTATAGCCTCTTCCAATCTATCTCACTCCATTCCATGATAATGACATTCATATGAAATCATTCATTTATCCAGTAATCATGTCGATGGCTGTTTCACTAAGGCATATGAAGTCGGTCTCTGAAGGCGCCGGGAAGCGTTTGATTTGCATTGGTTTCTCTATTTACTCTTCTTATTTGAAATGCCAGCCTTCGGCCTTTATTTAGACCAGATTAACTTGAAAAGGATACATTGTCCATCCCTGCATGCCTATATAGCACTGACTTCAAAGGATATGCATCATATCACACATCTGCTCGCAATACCGCACATATATGCACACTCGCTCATCGACATGAATTGGTTGACGAATTAAAATCCCACACCAGTAAAAAAGACGTCAATCCCGTTATATATATATATATATATATATATATATATATATATATATATATATGTATGTGTGTGTGTGTGTGTGTGTGTGTGTTGCGGCTTTGAGGTCTTTTTTACTTTATATATATATTGATAGAACAAAGTTTAAATTAATGTGTGCACACGTGGCCGAGTAACTAGAACGTTCGCCACAGACACACACACACGCACATATACACACACACGTATATATATATATATATATATGTGTGTGTGTGTGTGTGTGTGTGTGTGTGTGTGTGTGTGTGTGTGTGTGTGTGTGCGCGTGTGTGTGTGTGGTATTATTGGAAAGATTTAACATATGCGATTACATGGAGTGTTGTTTGTGAACTACGTTTCACGTTTTCGCAATCTTCAAACAAACTGATTTATATTTTTTTAAAATGGGTCTATTTATGCTTTTTGTGTTTGATTATTTGTGTGTGGCTGTGTGAGGGGGTGGGAGAAAATTTCTTCTCACATATATATAGACACACATACGTACAGGCGTATACATGTTAGTTCATACATACACACCCATATTCATAATCTTGTGTTAGGCGCAGTTGCACATTAACAAATAAATATTAAATTAAACATAAAATTTAACGATAAAACATTAACAATTACAACAAATTAAACAATTAAAACAAGTAAAATTAAAACTATTAAAATTAAAACAATTAAAATTAAAACAATTAAACATAAAATTCAAAAGCCATTTTGATATTTTCCGGAAAAAAATTACAAAGATACGAAAAAATACAAAACTCCAACAAAGTATTTATATTTGCAAACAAAACTACAAACATATATACGATAGAATCTACGGTCCATAAAAACCTTATAACCAACAACATCACGCAATTATACAAAAAAGACAACTGAAAGCATAAAAACGACATAAATCAGGAAGCCAAGGACATAGCCGCTAAACTGAAAATAGACTAAAGGATAAACCGCATAGCTGAACAACAAGCGTTCATAATAGCAAAGGACCACAAACCAAACTTTGAAGCAATCCTTACATTCGCCTAATCAACCCAGCAAAAAACGAATCCAAAAAAATCAGCAAAAACAGGAAAAAAATCAACAGGAAATTAAGGAAAACTCTAACACTAAACCAATAGAAAAACACCAGAGCCGTTAACAACTAATTCGCCGGAATACAGAACAAAAGCAAAGTAACCGTCATCCAATTCGATATAACAAACTTCTAATCCTCCATCACAGAAAACATATTGAACGAAACAATACAACTAACAAAACAGCATGTACACATCATGGATAATGAGATAAAAATAATCGGCCGGAAATCTCTGCTATTCCAAAACAACGAACCAACCTGTCGGATGTAACAATGGGAAGTTATGACGGAGCTTGTGTTGCGAACTAATAGGCAAACTTATTCTTTCATGCCTAGTCAGTATACTAGACAAAAACACATTGGCCTATACAGAGACGACGGCCTATTCCTAATAAGAGATCCCAATAGTCTTAAAATAGATAGATAAAATAATATAGAGAAATAAAATAATACAGAAAAAATAATAAACGCTCTAAAAATAATTGGATTCAAAATAGAAATGAAAACAAACACAAGAACAGTAGACTTCCTAGACGCCACTCTCAACCCAGATAAAGAAACTACTAATCATGCAAAAAAGATAATGACACTCTCACATGCATACACACAACCTCCAACCAACCACTATCTATTATCAAGTACATACCTCAATCCATCTCCCGCAAGGTATCAGACATCTCATCCAATATAGACATTTTCAACGACAAAAAAAAACATATAACATGCACTACAGAAAAGCGTACATATACAACAGCTACAATACACGGCACCACAATCAAAACAGTTAAACAGAAAAAGAAATATAATTTGGTTTAACCCACCATACAATAAAACCGTCAGAAAAAAACATGGCAGAATATTCCTAAATCTAATAGAAAAAAACACTTCTCCGTAACAAGCCCCCGAGCAAAAATATTTAACAAAAACAATGTAAAAGTTAGCTACAGGTGCACTAAGAACATAACACTATAATAAAAAGCCACAACCCCCACCACTACAATAACGCAAAGACCCCATGGTCACTTCAAAGAAACTGCTTACAGACAGGCATAATATACAAAGCTAAGGTTAACACAAACAACACCACAATGCACTACATTGGTGCCATAGAAGGAACATTCAAACAAAGAAAAAACACACACGACTTCTCATTCTCCAACAGAAAATACTCCAACAGCACCACACCATCCACATACATATGACAACTAAAATACAAAAACATAACACCAAACATAACCTGAGAAATTATGAAACATGCACCTGCCTACAACATCATATCAAAGAGATGTCTACTTTGTCTGCAAGAAAAAGTGGCAATAATCACACACAAACAACAAAAAACATTACTAAATCAAATGTCGGAAATCATCTCAAAATGCAGACACGAAAACAAATATCTACCCTCACAGTTCGAACCAGACGGATAACACCAACAAGAAAAACTACGCACAAATGGGAATGAACCTACCGAAAAAATGGTTGAACACTAAACCACTAGAACACTAAAACCACCAAAACATAACCACCAACAGGAAACAATAACACTGTCTGCACTATTACCGACACTACCACCACGCCTACAAACACAACCACCGCCATAACAATCAACATGGCCATCAGGACAGATATAACCATTAACACTCCAAAATTATTATTTTGTGACGACTATTGTTACTATAACTATTAGTATTGTTGTTTCCACTTTTAGAACTATTACCTTATAAGCATTACTACCACAATTAGTAGTTTTATCATTGTCATTATTATTATTATTATTAACATTGTCATTATTATCTTTCTATTATTTTATTTATGTTTTATTTATTTATTATTTATCATTATCTATTTTATATCCTGTTATCTCTATTATTATTATTGTTGTTGTTATTATTATTATTATTGTTTCCATCATTATTAAGGATAACTTTACCGTTCATCATAACTAATAACATTTCAATTATTATCAATAACAATACCACAGCTAATATTACCATTAACATAATTACAATATTTAATAACACAGCTGCAGTTGTTGTTAAAAAAATACAAACACCATCGCCATATCTACAGACATAACCCAACTTAACACGCAATCAATAAGTGTAGGTGTGAGTCTACATAGCGATTTTCCAAGCGTAGCTTGCATGTGGCACAAGGCCGAAAGTAAGAGGCACCCAGTGAGGATTGAACTCACTACTCAGTCGTAATTGTTCTAGCGAGACAAGCTTGCTAACCATTACAAGTAACTTACGAGGTACCTTACGAGGTACCTTGGGTGTGCGTCTACATATGTATGTGTGAGTGCATGTGAACATGTCTGTCGGCGCAAAGAGCCGACCTGAAAAACGTCAGAGACGTCCCCAGCTGTTCCCTACTATGAGAACATTGCTACATATGAAACACTACAATCTTGACACCGAAATAGACAGAATGAAAATTGCGTACATACATGTGGTCGAACATATGAATGTGCAACTGCGCCTAACACAAGATTATGAATATGGGCGTGTATGTCTGAACTAAGATGTGTACGCCTGCATGTATGTGTGTCTATGTATATGGAGTGTCATCCCAAACAAACACAGAAGAAAATAAATTTTCCCCTCGAACCGCCGTACACAAATAATCAAACACAAATGAAGGATAAATAGATCCACTTTTGAAAAAAATAAACCAGTTTGTCTGAAGATCGCGAAAGCGTGAAACCTAAAGTCACAAATAACTCTCCATGGAACCGCTTATATATATATATATATATATATATATATATATATATATATATATATATTTGTTCAAACTAATATCGGAAGAATTTTCTTAAATTAAATTAAATAAGCACGATAACCATTCAACAACCACAGAAAAATTTGAACAAAATTAATGTAAAGATCTGTTATAGCTATGTTAACATAGACAAATCTAGATCCCAAGATAACATTATATTAAACAAATATATTTTCAACAAAGAGTAAGTAATGTAATTTTTTTCTAAAATAAATGCAACTACCGAAAAAATATGATCTGTCCCATGAAAGATCAATGTATGACTGATAATATTGTATATCGTGCGAACATACATTCCGGTAACAATTAAATTTTATATTGCTTAACAACCCTTTGCAGCGTCGAGCCAAGTCAGTTTGCTCGATGGGTGACCACTTGAGAATACCAGATGCTGTAAGCTTGGATGTGCGAGTGGTGTAATAGATAATGACTCAATCGGAGAGCCGGGTTTCATTTCCTGTTGGGTTCGTTAAATTAACTTACGCTTTAAAACCGGAATATATTTTTAGGCTGTCATATTTTTTTAAAGATGATAATGATACAGTGATACACGTTAATAATTAACCCGTACCTGGGGGAATAAGAGGTGGATTCATTCCTTTTCCAAGGATATTTGCGCATAAATGAATATAATGAACCGAACGGGAACTGCAACTCCCGAATCATTATCTATTACACCACCCGTATGTGCATATATCTGCACACATACGTGTACATGCTGTTAGAGACAACGATAACGGAAGATAGGAAGAAATTCAACCAAGTCTGGCACATTGAAAAATATCTGGAAAAAGAACAACTGGTTGGTAGCTAACCTTAAAACACACTTCATTACTGAGTGCAATGTGAAAGACACATCAATCAAATAACAGAATCAGTGGAATTGCAGCTAATAGGAAAGGTATCTCGTTCAGTCGGTGTTGCATGAATGAACATAGAGTACCTGTTATCATTGGAGCACTGGGATGTTGTACAAAAAAGCATGGACAAAATCTTGAACAAATTGCATTTTGATTTGGAAATAGAACCATTACGAAAGGTTTCCAGCTTGCGACCATATCACGTTCAAACACCGGTACCCGTACGATCACCGAAGTTAAGCAGCATCGAGCCTAGTCAGTAGCTAAATGGGTGACCACTTGAGAATACCAGATGTGGGTTGGTGTAATGGATAATGACTCGGGTTTCATTTCCCGTTGGGTTCGTTACATTCACTTTCGCTCAAATACTTTTGGAAAAGCTATGAATCCATCTCTTCTCTCTCCAGCTATGGGTTAATTAGTAAGACTTGTATTACTAAACCATTATTATTTCTATAAAAAAATAATAAAATGAAAAAATTGCGTACAAAATATTTAGATTTCGGCATTAAATGACCCATGAAAGTCGATATGCCGCTAAACAAAAGCAGCGGAAAGTTTGACTGCTCGGTACAGTAAAGATACTTTGGAATAATATTGGACACTGCCTGTCGATGAAAAGAAAATTATTTTCTTTAAATTACGATTACTGACCTGAAAATAAATTTCTTACCAGTAAATAGTATCATATGTCTCAATAATAATAATAATAATATTAATAACACCTTCATGAAAATTATCGAGAAATTGTCCAAATACAAGGACCTGGAGATCGAGATTAACAGGATGTGGGGAATGAAGACTGAGACTGAGACTGTATCAATAGTAATCGAAGCTCTGGGCCTCGTGAGAAAAGGAATTTTTACTAACAGTGTACCAGGTAACATCAACATACTAGTTGCTCAGAAGATTGCCCTACTAGGAACATCCCATATACTAAGAAAAGTGCCATCAATTAAATGATAATTCTCCTATAGGGTCTAAAGACCATAGTTTGGACCCAGTTCTACAGGATACAATGCAGGAAATATAACATACACAAATAATAATAATAATAATAATAATAATAATGAGAAGAAGAAGAAGAAGAAGAAGATTATTCGCTTTTAGGCAAATATATTATATACAATGCTGGTAATATAAAGATTCTATTCACGAGTGTTCCAATCATTGTTTAAACAACGTTAAGTGGCAGATATAATATATAATAATGAGAACAGTGATGGTTAAACAGGAAAATATCACACACCTCACTCTAAGTTATGCACGGATGAGTAAAAGAAGAAGTCCAAACTTAAAGAATTGCTAATGTTTGTGTTGCACAGACACTTCTCAAAGTGATGAAGAAAGTGAAAATCGAATGGGCGACGATATAACTGCTCGCGCAACGCCATCTTAATCAACGCAGACATACATCAAAAACTGATGGAGTCTTCAAGATATGCATATTTGGGGCTTCTGTGCAATACTCTAAAAGGAAAAACCGGCACAGTGGAATGGAGAAAGCAGACGATGCGTGACTGTGAATAGGTACATTCGTTTAATTCCTTTGTTGGATTCTTACATTCGTCAAAAGAAAGAATCCTGCAAGACAAAGATAATTTAATATGTATTAGAATTCGGACGACTAACAGATGACGGGGGCTAAAAGAGGAATAGATAGATAGATAGATAGATAGATAGATAGATAGATAGATAGATAGATAGATAGATAGATATGAACATTCTTAGATATAAGGACAGACTAAGTTAGATAGATAGATAGATAGAGAGAGAGAGAGAGAGAGAGAGAGAGAGAGATAGATAATGCCTGATTAATGTTTTGTTAATAAAAATGTTAATAATCAACCAACGGTGGTATTATTTTCAGGATATATATATATATATATATATATATATATATATATATATATATCCGCGCTACTCCATCGTCTCTCGATGGATAGATGCCGACGACGACGATATATATACAAATACAAGGTTGGTATAAATGAAATAAATTTCCAGTAACCAAAATCACTATTTTTTAAAAAGTGCTCAATACAGAGTAGAGCGAATATTAATATAAAATTCTAACATTCTGGTGTCTTGTCACGTAACCATCACTTGAGAAGACACTTGTAGCTGAAATATATATCCTTAAAAAGACAATAAGAATAAACACAAAAGGAAAACTTATCTTAGCGGACATGTTTCGTCCTCTGATGAACTTTAACAAGAGGAAAAGCTAACAAGCCCCAAACTAAACCCCTCTCGAAAATGGCTAAAGAACTAGCCAAAAGCGCTTGGGACGATGAAAATTATGGAAAGTTTCTGTACTTACTTACTCCTACAAGACGGAAAAACGTAAGGATGCTGGAAAAATAAATAAAAAGCTAATTAAATCTTCCTTGTCTACCCTATTTAATTATATATATATATATATATATATATATATATATATATATATATAGAGAGAGAGAGAGAGAGAGAGAGAGAGAGAGAGAGAGGAAGTGTTTTGTAATTCTTCATTCCACTCTTTAGAAGGTTTCACTCGCCTCAGATTCAATATTTATCCTTATTAAAAATCTTTTTAAAAACTTGTCTTTTGTGGGATGGTATTTTTATTATCCAAATTCTTATTTATTTATAACTAGTGGAACTAAGGAATGAACATCATATGTGATATCTCCCAGAAAGGGATATATTTGATCGAAGTAGCTAAGTGGTTTTGGCTACTGTAACCAAATAGTACACGGTAGCAGTAATCGACTGGTACTCGTCGTAGTCGCAGGTAATAGGTGTAGACCAATAGAATAGCCAACGGCGTAGTCCAATGGGTGACGTCAAAGACTTAAACTCTGTCGTATCTACACGTCCGTCTGTATTTATGACGGACACCAGCCAATCATATTCCAGTGAAGGGGAACTCAGGTGTATGCATATTCCATTATATCAATATGATAGATAGATAGATAGATAGATAGATAGCTAGATAGATAGATAGATAGATAGATAGATAGATAGATAGCGTAATGTACCATTATTGATAAAAACGATCGGTATTATTCCAATTAAAATCTTACAATATGCAAACGCTTAAATACTATTTACATCCAACAAAATAAAACAGTCTGCAACCACAACTTTTATCCATTAAGAAAGGAAATTTGAATTTCAAGAGATGCCATCGTCTGACTGACCATTCTTGGAGCAGATAAAAATGATTCTTGCAGACGATGAGTTTGAAAGAATCTAATACCATTCTTTTTGGCTTTTATTCATAACTAAGATCTAATAGGTGTATATATAGCTTAAATATGTCTGATACAAGGCCACGAGCGTTGAGCACGAAATGAAACAGAAATAATAATATGAATGTCTTCTTTTTCTTTATCTTCTTCTTCTTCTTCTTCTTTTCGGAATTCATCTTAAAATTAGAAACAGAAACATTACTAATGAGCGAGAACAAAAGTATAATCAAGAAACAGGAGATAACGATTGAAATTGCATTTAACTTTTTGAAGATTAAAGTTGGCTGGAAAGCCTGGAGCCAGAAGGGAGTTCCACAAGAAAGAAGTGCGAGAGAAGAAACTGTTAGCATAGAACTTACGGTTACACATACGATGATACCTTGACACCAATCTATTATTGCGCTTAAATTCTTAAATTCATACCATAGCAAAGAATTCATCCGAACAATTAACATGAAATTACTTATAGTAAAAGCCCAGGGGAGCTACATTACAACGGTAGGGAAGTAACTGAAGCCGAGATGCCAGGTCAAGGCCAATAATACTGCTGATTCTTCTTTGGATTTTATCAAGAATCACTAAATAAAGGGTGTTTCATTAAGACAGATTATATATAAGGGTGTTTCATTAAGACGGATCAAAGTCAGCAGTAAATAAATAAGTGTTATTGGTGAAAATTTCTTTACTTCTTTATTGGATCATGTTATTTAAGTCGTGACAATTATGCGTGCAAAATAATATCGCCCAAATGTCCGCCAAATCTGAAAGAAAAAGAAAAAAAGCATTGGACGCTTAAACTTAATTCACTTTTAAAATCAGTCCAATTTATTGGAACACCCTTTATATCAGGAGCACCGGACCATATACTGGACCAATATTCAAAGCATGAACGAAGACTTATAAATATGTAAGATAATTTCAGGAAAGAGAAATTGTTTAACACGACACAGTGATCCAACTTTGCTGGAAGTAAATCTAGCAATGGATTTACTATAATCTTACCACTCTATGTGAGCCGAGAATGTTAGCCCGAGAAACCACAACGATTCACTCTCATGGAGAATAGTATCTGTCGTTCTGGACAGGAAAATGCTGAGCCTTACCCTTTAGATGTGTACATGAAATAAACTTTAATGTTCTATAAAACGAAACTACTTATGGTATATAATAATAATAATAATAATAATAATAATAATGAACACAGACTTGCTTATCATTCGACCGACCTTTACAAGTTGCACATGTCTCCTATGGATTGACGAATTGTGTATCTCTGTTTATGAACAGGTGTAGTGTGCGAAAATTATGGACGTGTGTTGAAAGAGTTGGACAATCTTTTAAATTTGAGAAATGATTCAGCCAAGGCGATTTTGGAGTTACATCAAGATACTTGGGAACACCGTCTGATCGGACTGGGTATTTCTAACTCATCCCCACCTGCAAAGTTATTTACTGTTTTCATTAAAAACTTGCCGCCATATCGTGCATACTTGGCTGCGATGCATGCGGGTGTCATGACGGATATTTCAAGATTCTTATTTTGTTGTTATTGCTGTTGTTTTGCACTCTATAATAATAATAATAATAATAATAATAATAATAATAAGTAGTAGTAGTAGTAGTAGTAGTAGTAGAAAATGCTATGAAAATTTTACGGCTTTTTCGTTTGAATTGTATTTCCTTTTTTTTTCTCACTGAAATCAAACAGCATCTCTGATATGTCTTTTCTGTCTTTCCTCGGGATCAAAACAGAACAGCCCATTATTTATAAGGTATTGACAGGACGTTTCCTTCTTTCTTTCTTTTTTCTTTCTTTCTTTCTCACTGAAACCAAGAAACGTCCCTGATATGTCTTTTCCGTCTTTCCACGACATCAAAACAGAATAGTTCATTATTTACAAATAATTGACAGGCCGTAACGTACGTGCTAAGAAAAGAAGGGACACGCAGAATAATAATAATAATAATAATAATAATAATAAGAAGAAGAAGAAGAAGAAGAAGAAGAAGAAGGAGAAGAAGAAGAAGAAGAACAACAACAACAGCAACAGCAACAGCAACAACAACAATAATAATAATAATAATAATAATAGAATCTTTGGATTGATACGGAAAATAAGCTTTAGAGAAAAGAGCTGTAAAATACGAGACTACATTTAATACATCGTAACATATTTTTATCGACGAAGTAAGGAAGGAAGCAAAGGTATTTTTACAGAGAAATATATTCATTGTCTAACGCTAAAAATATTCTTTAAAACCTGGAAGGTGCTGCTAACAAGTAACTTTAAGAAGAAAAAATAAATTTATGGTTGGTATTTGAAAATCGTCAAAATAGAAATTTCATGACGAATTTGCGAAAGGTGAAACCATTTATGTGTTAAAATTAATTGTGTATCCTTTTAAAATCTTAGCGTCACGGTGTACATATCAAGAAAAGCCGAAAATAGGTTTTATTTAAAGAATTTTTTTGTAAGTAAATTAAATTTGTTATTTATTTTTTTTTTTTTACTGGGAGAGAGTTTGTCAATTTAAAATGCTATCAAATCTGATGACATGACAGATAAAATCGTTCAATGATGCAGGTTAACAGAGAGAGAGAGAGAGAGATGATACTTACCTATGTCGTGTGATGTCAGATTGCAAAGACACCAGGTTTAATGAGGTCAAAATAGAGGCACTTGATTTTTTTTTAATTATTTCACTCAAGGCGGGAATGACACTAGTATTCAGGGGCTTACAGAGAGTTAAAGTTAGAGATTGATTATAGGGAGGTTTGAGGAAAGGACATAAGGTGAATGGGATTCAAGAAAACAGAAGATGGCGACTGACGTTGCATTTAAATTTTTGAAGGTTGTATCAGGGAAGCAAGTAAACGGAAGGGATTTCAACAGGCGGGAAGTGCGAGAAAAGAAAATGTTGGAGTAGAAGTGGCGGTTGAATTTAGTTATTTCAACAGGACTTAGATGTCAATCAAGTAGCACGCTTAAATTCAGGTAGTCGGGGCACTATGAATATGTAAAGGAAATGTCTACCAACTTTGATCTCGGTTTGACATTACAGAATACAATTGACATTCGAAGCGGTCCATTAATAATACTAATTAAAAAATAGTACTAATTAAAAAATAGTACTAATTAAAAAATAATACTAATTAAAAAATAATACTAATTAGAAAATAATACTAATTAAAAAATAGTACTAATTAAAAAATAGTACTAATTAAAAAATAGTACTAATTAAAAAAAAGCAGCCAAGATGAAATAGTTCAATTGAATTAAAATACAACAGTTTTTTTTTAATTTTAATTATCTTATCTGTGAATAACAATTTCACTGGTGTGTGGCAAGATATCATACACCCTTATTCAAATTTATTGAAACAACCAGTTTCCTTTCTTTTGCCTTACAGTCAGTTTTAGACCCACTGGAGAGACAAGATGTAATCGATTTCTATCTTTTCCTCAGATTACGTCATTTAAAGTGGTGTACAGTAATATGAAACTATTTTCAGGGTCTTTGATGAAATTTGTTTGGCCATGAAAAATATTACGTCATCCATGATTGCATCAGATTTTTATCACGCCCAGACACTATTGTCTCAACTGTTGATTAGTTGTCCTACGGTCATTTTATGCGATGGACGTTACTCCAAGGAAGCGTACGAAAATTGTAATGCCGCACGAATACACTGACAAGCTTTACCAGTGAGCAAATCAAAGTATTATAGACAGGCCCGAAAATCTCCTGATTTAAATCCAACTGAGAATCTATGGTCAATCTGGCAGGGACGACTTCGTGGAATGGACATACGAAGTACTAATATGTTCACTAGGTAGTGTTTCATTGGAAAAATATGAAAAGAAAGTAAATAATAACGGAATCATTCGTTTTGTTTCAACTAATTTGCACAAGGGTGTAGTGACCTAGTTTTAAACAACGGTAGCTGTTACTAGTAATTGTAATATTTGAATTTTTTGTCTGTTATTTTCCTACTGCGTTTAATACTTACTGAACACCAATTAAGCAACCTTTTTTTTCCTTTTTATCCATTCTTCTTCTTTTTAATCATTTTACCCCAAGTAAGGCAATCATGCCACTACGACGCAAGGAGTTGATGGGTATCAGTTCTTTTGCAGCTCTTAGTAAATTTTCCATCGTTTATTTTGGAGGTTTTACGAAGAATAGGAACTACAAAAAATGGTTGATAACAACTAAAAAAGGACTGTTAAAATTTTTGGAACGCATAATGAAGAAAGAAAGCTTGGAGAATTTAACACTGACATACAAAAAGTAAAGGAAACAAAGAAAACTAATGATTAAACTATTTGACTTGTTTGGGCAAAAAGAAGGAGAATCAAATACGATAATGACAAAAGAGGGCTCATAATGTTGAAAAGCAACAAAAGATGGAAGCTGTGGAGAACCGTAATCGCTTTTGTCCTGAAGACTGGTTAGTGTGTAGTATGATGCTAATGGTTGGTACTTATGATTAAGTATAAAGTTAGGATCTTTAATTTATCTGATTATAACTTTAGAACAAAATTCTCTAACCTCTTTTTTCTCCTCTCACTTATGCCTAGACTTATTCCATATGTCGTGTCTCTTCAGGACGTTGGCAATCATGGCTCTTCACAGCTTCCTCTCCTTTGTAGCTCTCAATATAGTTCTCTTTTTGTTATCTTTCCTAACACCTGTTTTTTTTTGTTTTTTTGGTTTTTTGCCAACCATTTACACAAGCTCGTTAGGGGAGTTTTATGCGCTGCGCTGCTTTTCTTTGTTCCCTTCGCCTTCAATCTGACCTGTGAGTGTCAAATTTTCCAGGCCCTCTTTCCGCATTATGTGCCATATAAATTTCAACTGTCTTTTTCGAATGCTACTTATAAGTATCTGTTTTGTTTCCATTTTCTCTAAAACTTCGTCGATGATCACATGTTCGGTCTATGGTATTCTCAGCATCCTTCTGTAGAAAAAGATTTTCAGCAAAAAAAAACAGGTTTTCAACTGTGTATTTAGTCTTTAGTTTTCACAAAAGAACGCTGGCAACTTACGCACACACGTAATAAAACAGGCATATAGCTTATAATTCTACGCAATAATACGATAGTAAGTATGTAAGTTACTTTATGTACACATGTTAATGTGTATGACGCAGTTAGAATTGGCAATAAGTCGGGTTTTTCGTCTCTTCAATTAGCGTTAATAATAAATTCTGAATTCAGGTTACTTTGCGTAAATATTCTATTTTGTCTGTTTGGACTTTGTGAACAGAAGATGGATCAATCTGGTCATCTCGCTTACTGAGATGTCTGAATTGGAGATAAAACAAAAATAAGCATACTGTGTGTCTGGGGTGGGGGGTGCGTTTGAAATGTCAAACTAGTAGATGGTCTGTCGGGGAATTTCAAGAAGAAGAAAAAAAATACATGAAACACCAGAGTCGAAACATATCAGAACGAAAAAATGGCAGACAATAACAATATGATGCAAATGGAAAACTCGAGAAAGAAAGAAAGAAAGAAAGAAAGAAAGAAAGAATTTTAAAAACTTCAAGTGGTTGAAAAGAAGCGAAATTGGGAGAAGGAATAACTTAGAGAAAACGAAAAGTAAAGATATGATGAAATAACAAAGAAAAAATGATATAAGAAAGAAAGAAAGAAAGAAAGACGCAAAACATAACAGAGAAGCTAAGAAAGAGCAGAGGAGTAGATTATTTACATTATTTACATTGTTCGGAGTGTTTACCTCATCCTTATTGTCATGCCCATGGCGTTTCGGCCGTTGTACGCTCCAGTCTTCTTCAGATGATTGGAATTTCGAACAGAACCTTTGGTTTCATCCACCGGGGTAGATTGTTTTAGGTCCACGTGCCATACCTCTTCCGTATGTCTCAGTTATCTCCCTTTAACTCAACTAGAAAAATCTACCCCGGTGGACGAAGTAAAGAGTTCCGTTTGAAATTCCAATCACCTGAAGAAGACCGGAGCGTACAACGACCGAGACGTCGTGAACATGACAACAAAGATGGTGGGTAACAATCCGAACAATGTAAATAATTACAATACCCCATCTCAGAAATATAGACAGATATAAAAGAGTAGATATTAAATTGCCAAATGAAAGAAAGAAAAAACAGGATAAGAAAAGAAAAAAAGAATAGAAATGAAATGGAAAAAAGAGAAAACTCAGTGTTAAGAAAGAAAGAAAGAAAGAAAGAAAGAAAGAAAGAAAGAAAGAAAGAAAGAAGAAAGAAAGAAAGAAAGAAAGAAAAAACAAAGAAAAAAAGAAAAAAGAAAGAAAGAAAGCAAGAAAGAAAGCAAGAAAGAAAGAAAGAAAAAAGAAAGAAAGAAAGAAAGAAAGAAAGAAAGAAAGAAAGAAAGAAAAACAAAGAAAGAAAGAAAGTAAGAAAAAACAAAGAAAGAAAGAAAGAAAGAAAGAAAGAAAGAAAAGTACACTTCAAACAAGGGAATACAGTTAAATAAAACCATATCGTGGAAAGTTGATATTTTTTTCTTTTTCGTCGATTCTCTTCGTAAAATCTCATCGTATTCATGACGAAGTATTGTTATTTGAGGTAGGGAAAATATTTCGACCTGAGGGATCTTCTAAGATGAGTGCAAATGACCATTGAATTCTGTTAAGCGAACTCTGACAACATTCCCATCGATATAACCTTGTGAAATCGTTATAATTAGCAAGCAAGTCTTGCAGCTCGTATCGAATGTAGCAAGTTTGGTTCTTACGGAGTTCACCACGATTGTGTCCATGAGTTAGATTAAATCAAAAACAACTTTCGATAACACTTCTCCATAGTACTTAGTGCAGACAATAAAAACATATCACCAATTTCAGGCAACTCTAAAGAAAAACACACCGGCAGTCATAGTTCCTCTATACAAAATCCTATTTTAAAGAATAGTCCGTTTACCTAATACGTATTTACTTAGCTTGGTAGGGATTTGCACAGGAGCACAAGTCTGTAGCATCCAAATAAGTATGCCAATATTCGGTCAGACAATCTCATTAACAATAACGCCACGTTGGGGTGCTCCATTTCGCTCTCCTTTTTTTTCTTGAAATTGATGATTTACAAAAATACGGAATAACGGTCCCATACAAAATAAAAGATGAAAATATTTGTTTCATTATTTTATTTTAAAAAGGGCGCATTTCATTTCTTATTTTAATAATGGCAGCAGACAGATCTTGAAATTCTTTTCTGAATAAATATACACAAATATATTCCTATCGATGTGTTGCAACCTAAAAAGGAATGAGGAATAACAAAAATGAATAAGAGACTCGAGGTGACGGAGATGTGGTTCTCCAGAAGGATGCTAAGGATATCATGGACCGAGCGGGTGAACAACGATGACGTCTTGGAGAGGTTGCAAACAAGGAGGAGGCTTATACTTAATATCAGCAAGAGGCAGTTGTAGTTTCCGAGACACATAATTTAGAGAATCTGATACTCACGGGTCGAATAGAGGAAAAGAGAGATACAATACTCGCCAACGGCATGAAGTAGGTAAACCACTGCTAGTGGTGGACTGCTTAGACAGCATATTACCTCCACTTACAATAGTGTTCAATGTATTTATGAGGTATATGTCTATATTTCTGAGATGAGGTATTATGTACACTATTTACATTATTCGGACTATTGTCCTCATCTTTGTCGTTATATTTATCACAACGTTTCCGTCGTTGTACGCTCCGGCCTTCTTCAGGTGGTTGGAATTTCGAACTAAACCCTTTATTTCGCTCACTTGTAGACTGTTCTAGTTCCACGTGCCATGTCTAATGGATGTCAGTTATCTCCTGTTAATTCCCCTCTCAAATTTCTCCATACTAGGCCACAAAAATCTCCTGAACTCACACTCTTTGTGTCCTGTGACTGGATCTAACTAACGCCTTTATCCCCTGTGCCATGTGTCCTTGATGACATCTGTGTATGAATTTCTGGATATTATAAACCTAATGTCTTCAGCAAATATTTTTTACCAGTGCTCATGTTGCAATTTTTGTTGTTGTTATTGCATTTTCTTTTTACCAGAGATCATATTGCATTTTTGTTGTTGTTATCGCTTTTCCTTGGGACTCCTTATTACTGGTTCCCATATTGTATTAATTTCTATGCTTGGTCGGCTCAAGAGATTTTTGTGGCCGAGCATATGTGCTGATTCCTTAAGTTTACGAATTTTCCAATGGTGTTCTTTGTCTATGATTTCAACCTGATCTCACAGAGGGCGGTGATTTCCGTTTTTTCTTCATATGTGGTCAGCCACACCTGATTTTTCCACTTTCCCTCGTGTTACAGCTTTCTGGTGTTCCTGAAGCCTTACCTTAACGAAGCAGCCAGTTTCCCGTTTATATTTCTTTCCGCAGCTGCATGGGATAGAGTACACACAGTCTTTAGTCGTGTTCTTCTCTATGGGAGTGTCTCACTCGGGAGAGATATCTGCGAAGTGCCGTCAAGCTTTTGAAGGTTGTCCTGATGTTATATGGACCACAGATCCTTTGTATTTTCTCTGATAACCTCTTCACATAAGGCAGGCAGACTGTTTTCTGAGTGTTGTTGTCCTCCTCTTGTACCCGCCAATCCCAGTTTATAGTGTATATTTTTTTAATATAATTCACCCCACGCAATGTACTAAAGCCACTAAGACACAAGGGGTTACTGGGTGTGAAAGAATTAGAAAACAAACATTATTAAGGAGCGAGAACAAAAGAAGAATGATCAAGAAGACAGTAGAAAATAAATGACATTATCTGTTTATATTTCTGAGATGAGGTATTATGTACACTATTTACATTATTCAAACTATTATCCTCATCTTTGTCGCCATATTTATCACAACGTTTCGGCCGTTGTACGCTCCAGTTTTCTTCAGGTGTTTGGAATGTCGAACTGAACTGGGGTAGACTGTTCTAGTTCCACGTGTTTAATGGATGTCAGTTATCAGTTATCTCCTGTTAATTCTCCTTCTACAACACTCTACCTCAGTAAGCGAAACAAAAAGGTTCAGTTCGACATTCCAACCACCTGAAGAAGGCCGGAGTGTACAATGGCCGAAGTGTTGTGATAAACATGGCGACAAAGATGAGGATAATAGTCCGAATAATGTAAATAGTGTATTTATGAGGATTGTGAAATAAAAGAAAAACTTTTTATTTGGAGCCAGTTCTCAGTATTTTGCATATGTACATATGGAACTTTAGGATCAACAAAATTTTCTTTATGGATAATGACTTCATGATTAAATCCAATTTGTTTATTATAGTCATTATATGGACTTCGAACGTTACTTATAATTACCGTACACAATTGCATTCGCTTTCGCAGCACTTTCAGGAGATTTTTGGTTCCGTCTTCCATATTCATCATTTCATTTTATTTAGTATGCGCATTATGTCGCCTCTCCCCTCCATCTCAAAATTGTCGTTCATGATAACATTCAATTAGAATAGTTCATTGACTTTCCGGCTCCTTTTTCACCGGTGATGTTGGGCTTACTCCGTCCCTCTTCACAGAGGGCGATTTGTTTTTAAAGAGGCAGTGCCTACAAAGCAGCAAAAAGAATTCAGAATTTCCTTCTCATAGACTGGTTGCCACCAAAGGCAATAGGATCCTGTCTCACCTGATATTTTAACTATAGCTGGGAGAGAGAAGATATTCATTCATACCTTTCCCAAGAGTAATAATTAGCACGTAAGTGAATGTAATGAAATTGACCAGAATTCGAACTCGTCGATTCCTCGGTCCGAGCCACTCACCATTACTCTATCATGTCTTCCAAAACCCAAGAAAAAAAATCAAAAATGATAAAAAACTCAGTGTTGACTCACTTCTCTTCCTCTGTTATTCCTCTACGTAAATTCAAAGTTTCATCGATCTCAATTGATTATTAAATAAAAAGTAGATAACAGGTGCACAGCCCAAATTCTGGAAGACCAGAACCTAACAGCTCATCTTTCCTCTGGCTTCGCCCAGGTGGGTCAATGGGTGAAAGATGTGGCTTGTAAAATTCAATACGACCAAAACTAAACTAGTAACATCCACCACTACCGAGCAGACCCCGAACTTTCACCTATGATGAAGGATGGGTCTTCTCTCAAGAAGGTTCCTTGTCTTGAATGTCTATTGGGACTCAAGTTCTCTTCAGTCCTCAAGTGGAACTCATTTATCCGATCTATTGCTAAAGATCCTGCAAAAATGTTTCGCTTATTGTACCGCTCCAATAAGTAGAGATTTACTTGAGTCAGGTTTGACACAAGGTCAGTTTTTAACGTGGGGACCCGATTGTTTTCAATCGGGCCGCTGGTTCTAGTTGGCCATAGCTTTCCAAACTGGTCAGGGCTCGTCTAAGCTAGTAATAGCTAGTCATAACTAGTCTTAGCTAGTCATAGTCTTTCCAAGCTGATCATAGCTTGTCCAAGATGATCAAAGCTCGTCTAAACTAGTAATAGCTAGCCATACCTGGTCTTTGCTAGTCATAGCCTGTCCAAGCTGGTCATAGCTTGTCCAAGATGATCAGGGCTCGTCTAAACTAGTAATAGCTAGCCATAACTGGTCTTAGCTAGTCATAGCCTGTCCAACCTAGTCATAGCTTGTCCAAGTTGATCAGGCCTCGTCTAAGCTAGTAATAGCTAGTCATAACTAGTCTTAACTAGTCATAGCCTGTCCAACCTAGTCATAGCTTGTCCAAGTTGATCAGGCCTCGTCTAAGCTAGTAATAGCTAGTCACAACTAGTCTTAACTAGTCATAGCCTGTCCAAGCTGGCCATAGCTTGTCCAAGCTGGTCAGGGATTGTTTAAGGTAGTCATATCTAGCCATAGCTGGCCTTAGCTAGTCATAGCCTGTCCAAGCTGGTCATAGCTTGTCCAAGCCAGTCATAGCCGTGATACCACCTACGCAAGGGAATCTCTGCATCAGGTAACTATCACCACTCCAGTAAGTATAGTATCAGACTCCTCCTGATATAGTCTATCTTTACAAGAGCCAGATAAGACCCAAAATGGAATATTGCTGTCGTACTTGAAATGGAGTTGCCTATTTTTCACATACCTGTCTTGATGGAGTTCGAAAGCGTCTACACGCCCTTGTGAGCGATTAACTATTTTCAACTCTACACCCGCTTTCCTACAGACGAAATGTTGCGAGCCTCCCGTTGCTCTATCGCTACTTCTATCACATGTGTTCTGACGAGCTATATTCTTCGTCCCACCAGCTCTGACATTTACAACTGTGACCCACCATGCCACGTCCACAAGAGTGAATCAGCCCCATTCCCTTCGCATTTCAATAGTAGGAAGTAAGTTCCATTCGAACAACTTCTTCCCAAGAAGCGCTGCTTTGTGGAATTAACGCTTGGCAAGATGCTTTTCCAATGGACACAATTTTGATATCTTCAAGCAAAGGTTAACCTTTATCTTTGCTGCGTAGCCCCATGAACCTCTTGCCCTTTTTTACGCTAATGCAATATCCTATAGCTTGAGTGGCTCTTGGGCTTTTTATTAGGTGAACATTAGTATAAAAATATATTTTATCAGCTCCTCAAATGCATCAAATTTCATTTTGTATTCTCGACATAATGCCAATACAAATTTTGATCTTGTTGATCAACATATCTTTTTGTTTTTCTTTACTGAATTCAAAAGTTAACATTTCATCAATAAAATGTTATAGTCACTGCCATCGTTATTTGTCAGATATAATCTATTATAGTTTACTTTCATACAGAAAGCATATTGACAGGCAATATCTGCTGTCAAAAACTGAAAGATATGCGCATTAAGTCTGTGTAAAATAAGACCGGTCAATGAATGGGGACCACATTTCTTGCGTGATAATGGCCGACCGCATGTTGCATAAATGACACTGTAAATGCTTAAGGCACCGGGATTCAAAGCTTTACGCCATCCTCATAATTCTCTTTATCAATTGATGACAAGATTTTTTTTTTCAAAATGTCGGCCAATATTTTAAAGCCAAAAAGAGAAACTTCACTCATACAGAAGTTACAAAGAATGCCTTCAATGATTTGGGAACCAAGATTAAAAGATAATTCTATAGCAAAGTCATAAAAAATTTGCTCTTCATTGACACACACACACACATGAACACACGCAAAAATATATATACACACATAAATATATATACACGCACACACACATAAATATATACACACATATACACACACAATATATATATATATATATATATATATACACACAAACATAAATACACACACATAAATATATATATATACACACACATAAATACGCACACACACATATATATATATATATATATATATATATATATATATATATATAAAGACTATTGCCCACAAAAGAAAATAGATTTAAATAAAATGGACGTCATTATCTTGCCTTGAGTGAAACCTTTTCGGCCAACACTTTCTCAAAAGGTGAACGTTGGCGTGCAGGAGGAAACAATCAGACACATTAGTAAATAACGAATGAGGAGGGAAAATTGGAACACGATTAGATGAAGATTTTAATTATAAATAAATTAACGACAATTAAAATCTATTTTAATCGCATTCCAATTTTCCCTCCTCATTCGCTATTTACTAATGTGTCTTTGATTGTTTCTTCCTGCTCTTCATCCTTGGCCTTTTGAGAAAGTGTTGGCAGAAAGGGGCCCTTCAAGGCAAAATAATGACATCCATTATATATATATATAGATAGATAGATAGATAGACCTAGTGAGCCAGACAAACCTACCTAGGTTTCACCTAAAGGGATCGTCAGGGACGACCCTGACGATCCGTTTAGGTGAAACCTAGGTAGGTTTGTCTGGCTCGCTAGGTGTATCTAGGTCTGCTCTACGGTTGTATTGATCTCTTTTGTTAGTTGTTTACTCGTATCGGGTTTTTTTCTTTGGACTTCAAACCTGAATCTGTGCGATTTTTTGTCGACAGAAGTTCATGCTTGTAGCTCTTTCTTTTTTTAAAACCTTTTTTTTTCCCTCGAGATTGATTTGATTAGCAAATCAAAAATTCGAGGGTTTTTCAAAACGAGTCTAGTTTATATATATATATATATATATATATATATATATATATATAAAGAGAGAGAGAGAGAGAAAGACATACATTTTGTTGTAACTTGTAGCGGACCGTGTGGGTTTACGTGTTGTTGAATTAGGAACACGTGCTGCTTATTCCTGCTAGAAGAAGTTCCAACTAGAAGAACATGGCGGACTCAAGTTGAGTCCAACCGAAGATGTAAAGAAAACAAACAAGACCGATATATGTCAACAAATATATGTATTAAAAAACAAATTTACAAGTGGCAAAAGACATCAACATTTCTGTTTGTGTGTGAACGTAAAGAGTTTGTATTTTGGTGAATGTTCGTACGTACGTGTAGGTCTGTTTAATGGCGTTTTCGCCCAAGTGGGCGAAAAGGCGGATCTCTGCAAGAGATCACATTTTTAAATGTGTCCGCTGAAATGCAAAGTCAAAAGAGAACGAGGCAATAAATTGCCCAGTATTTATAATGTAGGGAGAGCGTGCGCTAGTGAACAATTAGGGAATTAAGGAGGAGATAACTCCGACAAACTATTTTAATTCTAATCACCCTCTTCCTTAACCGCTATATTAACTTGTTCAGCCCTTTAAGGAAATTTTTTTTTCTAGGTTATCGTATTTTATTTTTGCTATTGTCTCATCATTTATTTCTTCTTTCGTTTCTTTTTCTTTCACATCCACTCCCTCTTTCTCCCTCCCTCTTTCTCCCTCCCTCTTTCTCCCTCCCTCTCTCTCCCTCCCTCTTTCTCCCTCCCTCTCTCTCCCCCTCTCTATCTCTCTTTCTTTCTTCCATAAATTAAAAAAAGATATATTTGAAATCTTTATTTTTCTTTTTTTATTATTAATTTTTTTCCTTTTCCTTTTTTCTTTTAACTTTTCCATTTTTTTCTATCTGTCTGGATGGATTGATCCCATTTCTAAAAAAAAAACTTTTGCTCTGAAGAGATGAATATAAAAATATTCATGAAATCACCTAGATGGATTTTTACGGTTTTTCTTGAATCCGGTGTTCTTATTGATATTTGTATTTTTACAAAACAGTGCTCAATGTAAATTTACAGAGCATAAATATTATAATTAACTGATTTAAAATATGGTTTCTTCGCTACACAGGAATTACCATGTTTCAAAAACGGAAGCTAAAAACTTCAAATTTAATTATATAATTAAATTAAAAGCATTATATTATATCTGTGTGTGTGTTATATATAAATATATCTGTGTGTGTGTGTGTGTGTGTGTGTGTGTGTGTGTGTGTGTGTGTGTGTGTGTGTGTGTGTTATATAAATACAATTAAAATGTTTGTCACTTAGCTGACTGATGTTGCCTCCCAACTCGGGAGTTTCGTAGACGGATCCTCCAGGAACAACTTTGTCCATTCGTCAGTGGCTACCAGCAATTGACTGCTTATACTTCTGGACTTTTTCCTTTTTATAGTGCATATGTACATGCGTGCGTGTGTGTGCTCGTGTGTGCGTTCTCGTGCGTGCGCCTATCGGCTCGTCTGGGCGTATGTGCATATGCGCATACGTGTGAAATATCGTGGTTATTTGTCTTTTTCGTCATTTTGTTTTTTTGCACTTTAGACTCGCAACTTAACATTTTCTCCATTCTCCTTTCGTTTTTCCCTTTTCTTTCAATTGTAAACATTTTGACTTCCTGTTTTCTAGACATATATTGTAGTTGTTAATTCTTGAGCGTTCTACTGTTCTTAGGTTAGAAAATTGCATTTATAGGGAGTCCCAGAAATGTATACACATTTTGAAGCTTTGTCAAAAATAATTCAAGCGACCAGAAGCAACTTTATCAAATTTTTAATAATGCATATGACATATGAAGACAGTATTTATTAGAGAGACATGTCTTAAGATTTTGTCATAGTATTTTTTTTTCAAATTGATGTCTGTTAAGATCTAAAGATTGCTGACAACGTGACTCAAAGCAATTGCAGGCAGTAATCAACATTTCGAGAGGTATTATTGCTCTGTGGAAACTTAATTTCAACGACTGCTGCTGGATTTGTAGCGTATTCGTTATAAGTATCCCCAAAAAGAAAACGTCTCAAGGGTGAACGAGGAGGATACTCGACAGAACCACATCTTCTGATACATCTGTTTAGCTGACATTACGATAGTAGTGTAGTGGTACTCCATCTTGGTGAAAATGAAATTTCTCATCTACCAAAAAAATTTCTGATTGTTAGCATTATAGACCGTTGCAGGGTTATGGTTAGTGTATATATATTTTTGAAACACCATAAATACACACACACGCACATATATATATATATATATATATATATATATATATATATATATAGAGAGAGAGAGAGAGAGAGAGAGAGAGAATGAGAGAGTAATGGATAGCGAATAGAAGATAAAGGAATTTGAAATTTACGACAAAGATGCATTTTTGTTTCGATGCGTATGCATCTCGACTGGTATATGGAGGCACGGTGGATTAGTGGAATCGAAGATCCGAGTTCGAATTCCAGTCGAACCCATTACCTTTAATTACGTGCTAATTGAATCTTCTTCTTTTCCCAGCTATGGGTAAATAGCCTTGGATGGCACTGGCCTTTGTTTTCATTGCATTCACTATTTTGACAGCATGTGTACAGTAGTTAAATATTAATTGATGTTTTATTGGGATTTTCATTTCGATCATTTCGATGGACACCACATTAGAAGGTTAATATGACCTCGCTATTTTGCGATGATAGTTATTGTAAGGTCGATGAAATATCCTGGTATGATCAGACCTAAAGACATTTTTTCTCATGGGGAATGGTAAAATTAAAAATCGCAAGTGAATAATATTGATTGATTGGATTAATGATTGATGGATCTTCAGGGAGGTCAGCACTTAGAATAAATGACATCGACTATTTTGTTGTTTTTTTATCAACATCTTTGTTCGTTTTCAAAAGCCGGGTTTTAAAGTAATCTATCATTAAATTTAATGTTTGAAAGCAATATGTCATTAGACGGAATGCAATCGATTAAAGAAACTAAATGTAATAAAACATCTGTCATTTTATGGAATGAATCAGAGCATAATTTACACTTGTTGTGTCTACTTAAATTGACCCCATTGGCAATATGCATACGGGTTGAGCGAAAATGGGTTAAAATGCTACAATATATATATATATATATATATATATATATATATATATATATGTGTGTGTGTGTGTGTGTGTGTGTGTGTGTGTGTGTGTGTGTAAAAATATATAGAAAATAGGAAAGAACTCGTTAGATAAAAAATCCAAAGATCTTTAGTATTTTTGTTATTATTTTTAAAAAATTAGTGCTCGATACAAAAGTAGAGCATAAATATAATTATTTATTTAAGAATATGATTCCAACGCTACATAAGAGTTCTCATGTTTCAAAACAAGAGCCGAAAACTTCAGTATAATTATTTGAATTAAATTGAATTAAAGTACTAAGCTCTGTTCCATCTTCAAGCGAAATTTTTTTTGGAATAACTAATTCTTGAAATTTATGCGTTTTATAAGCATATTCATTATTGAAATTAAAATTACTATGGTAACGACTAGAGCAATTGTTTAAAGAAAAGGGGCGTAAGGGTTAATAATTTGTATCAATATCTCAGTTACATTCACAGACGTCAAGTCAGGGTAAGGTTGGGGTGTCTAAATTTAAAGCGGAAGATGACATCGTCTAGTCTGGTTAAGTGGCTACGGAGATTTTTTTTTTCCTGAAAGGGTTTTGTGTATATAAAAAAACTGTCGTAAGTCGCTAACATTTGTTTTTTTGACGACTTCATAAAGGGTTATCATTTTTTTTTTTTTTTGTAAGGCATTTAAACTATTTATTTAGACTATGGAATTAAAAAATTATTTTATTGTTTGTTTGTTTTTATGTTAATCATTCAATGCGAAAATTTGATGATGTCGTCAAAAAACCGTTAATTCCTGTCTATTGTTTAATAATGAATGTAATGAGAACGAAAATAATATAGATTGTAACGTTCACAGCATTAATTCAATACCAAAAGTAGAGCAATAATTATTTATTAGAATTTTTACAAAAAAACTTACTCACGACAAAGATGCATTTTTGTTTCGATGCGTATATGGAGGCACGATGGTGTAGTGGAATCGGAGAGCCGAGTTCGAATTCCAGTTGAATTCATAACTTTCACTTACGTGCTAATACCCTTGGAAAAGGTATTAATCCTCTTCTTCTCCCTCCAGCTATGGGCAAATAACAGGACTGACTAGGTTCTATAGCCTTGGATGGCAACTGGTCTAGGAGAAGGACAACTTTGTGCACCAGGTCTCTGTATTTGGCTTGGTTTGTTCTGCACAAAGCCTTCATCACTATAATCAAATGATGATGCGGCTGGTTTGGTTGTGGGTTTCTAGGATCTGAGTTGCTTGACATTCATACGTCGAAATCAATGGGAGAGTCCAGTATATTAATTAAGCCAATATTTTCCAGATATTGATTATAAATGAAAAATAAGGCTTTCTCCAGCATACAACTTTCTACTGGACATCTACATATGTACCATGTTCCTTCAAGACATGAGAAATCATGGTCTTCCATAGGTTCCTAACTTTTTTTAGCTCTTAGTAAGGTTTGTCGTTGAATTTGCCCTTGATTTGCCATCCATGTAAATTAGTTCATTAGGTAGGTCACTCGAAATGTCACTCTGCCCCTCATCCGTTCTATATCTCCTGTGAGTGTCATATACCCAAAGCCCTCTTTCCTAACTATGTGTCCTACAAATTCCTACTCTGTCTTTTTCATATTCTAAGTATATGCGCCGTTTTTGTTTCCATTTTCCTTAAAACTTTCTCTTTACTCGTATGTTCAGTTCATGGTATTCTCAGCATCCTTCTGTAGAACCACATTTCTGCTGCTACAAGTCTCTTCTTCCTCTGTGAGAAGATAGTATCCACTAACATATAGCAGGACCAAACATAACATTTCAGCACTCTTTTCGTTGTTTCTAACGAAATTTTCCTGTTTCTTAATATATTACTTGACTTCCGGAAGGCGTCTTTCGGTGTCACATTTTCCGTCCCCTGTCAAAACACTTCACAGATATTTATAATTTCGTACATGCTTAATTTTGATATCTCTGGTTCCAAGTTCGCATCTTAGGATGTGCTTCTTGCTGACGACCATACATTCTGACTCTTATGTTATTAGGATTGTGTTCGCCAATGATAAATCCCGGTAGGACTTTCTCTATTAATTTCCTCGCTGTAAAGGTTGAATAAATCTCGCGAGAAGACAAAAGGCATGCTGTCGCCAAAGCAGTTGTCAACCCTTATTTTCCATTTTCAACTTTACTTTCTGTAACCAAACCTCTTCTTCGAACGAGGTATTTTTTTTTTTTTTTTTTTTTGTAAGCATTTCACCCCAAGCAAGGCGGGAGTGCCACTAGCACGCAAGGGGTTACAGACGGTAGAGAACAAGAGTAAAGAGGCATGTTTGGGGAGAGGAGAAAGAGGGGAACCGGGGAACAAGATCATGGTATCAGACGATGTCGATTGACATTGCACTTGAATATTTGACGATTATAGCTATCAGGGAAGCAAGTAAGAGGAAGAGGATTCCACAGACGGGAAGTGCGAGATAAGAAGTTATTTAAGTAAAAGAGACGGTTACATTTAACCATTTCGACTGTGAAAGGGGTGGTACCGAGATGCCAATCTAGTAGCTCGCTTAAAATCATTCAACCTGGGAACCAACGAAAGCAACTCATCAGAACTGTTGCCGTGAAAATACTTATAAAAGAAACAGAGGGAAGCCACGATGCATAACATGGACTTTTGACTGGTGATTGAGAATGTCTGTCTCTTATAACTTTCAACAAGGATGGAGGCACAGAGGAATAGTGGATAGTGGCTCAGATTGAGGAATCGGAGAGCCGAGTTCGAATTCCAGTCGAATTCATTACATTCACTTATGTGCTAATACCTTGGAAAAGATATGATTCCTCCTCTTCCCCGCCCCCAGCTATGGGTAAATAGCAGCACAGACCAAGTTCTATAGCCTTGGATGGCAACTGGTCTACCACAGAAAGAAATGGCAACCTACTGCGGGAAAAATATAAGCGTGTATCACGCATGGCACATAACTTACTGATTTCAACAAGTGTGGTAAAATCAGAGGTTCATCTTTAAAACCCCAACATAAAAACGCCAGTTTGGGACATTTTCTGTATCAAGTGGGTATATGAATTTCCTATACGCTATTTCAAGTTTTAATATCGCGTACTTGCAAAGAAATACCCTCTATTTTTAAGAGAATCGCATCAGAAAATGAATGCTAAATATCCCACACTTACTCAAACAGGAATGCGATAACTACGGTTTAGATTTTAGATTTCGGTTTTAGTTGCTGTAGTCAGAGAAAACGTTCAATGAAGCCGTTTTTAAGAATGAGCATAATGAAGATGTCGACTTTCCACACGACTTCAAACAAAAGATGAATACTGAATAGAGAAATAACAGTTACTGGACTTATGGGAGCCATATTTTCCTGAAAAATTGTTTTAAGAGAAAGATTTTATAAATTTTAACTGGCATTGGCACTGGCTGCTCGGTCAGTGAATTCCGAATGTTTCCTTATCAGGAAACGTCTAATATTACCATTACCATTAGACCCTGGCTGAAAACATTTAAGTATTATCTTGCCCTACTAGATACAAGTACTAGCCGTCTATGTCGTTTTCGTAAAACTTAAACATGAATAGTTATCCCTTTGGCATCTACGAGCTGGAAAATGCATTTTGAGTCATTTGGAGATGGTTACGAGATTCACGTAACGGCCGACGAATGACGTCAGAGGATAGAGTGAAGAAGGGATTTACGATGTAGATCCCAGAGAAGAAAGACATACCTAGCCCACAGTGGTAGGTCTTACAGGAAAAAAAAAAACATGGCCTAACCAGGTACATAGAGAAACCACCGTAACTCCAGCTTTCCCTTCGGAATTACAATTACAATTGAGGTGCCTTTTTTTACACAGTTTGTTGTTGCATATATGTTATAATTTCTCTGCGTGGGACATGTGTATAGGTGTTTGTAACTAACATTGTGTACGACGTAGTATTATAAATCTCTCTCTGAGAACTAAGCATGTTTGTCATTCTTTTCCCATCCAGCTATTCCGTTACGCCTGTGAAGTACGATGTTATTATATCACGGATATAATAATGCCTATAACTGGGCAAATTCAAACGGGAGTATAAATCTTTCTTCCATAACAACCTCTCATCATATATATATATATATATATATATCTGAAGAAATATAGTCTTAAGGTGTGTTATATTTATGGGATAAATTACTCAATATCAGAGATAGAGCGTGTGTAAATATGAAAGTTAACATTGAAGTCAACACTTAGAGGCGACGGTCTGTTTCATGCTAGTCGCAATCTTCAGGCCTGACGATTACGATTAGCATGAAACAGCCTATATATATATATATAAAAAATTAATGGATTTTATTTTTTAATCCGACGTGTTTTTATTACTACAACCGTTATTTTGAGTGGATACCCGTATTTGAGTAGACACTCCGTTTATTTAAACAATTTTTATTTCGTCTATCAGCCTGCGCACTCGAAAAAACTAAATAAAGGAAATGTCCCTTCAGGCATATTTTCTGTTTAAATAAACAGAGCAATATATATATATATATATATATATATATATATATATATATATATATATATATATATATATATATTGCGTTTAGCATGAAACAGACTGTTGACTTCTCTGGGTGTTGACTTCAATCCCCACTTTTTATACTTACATAAACTCTATCCCTATCTTTAACCTATAAATATAGCATACCTTAAACATATATATATATATATATATATATATATATATATATATATATATATATATAGTTAATTTATACGTTATTTATTTTTATAGATACAAATAGTTAGTAAATTCTCTGTTTATCATAAACAGTATTAACTTCATTCACCGGCCTGAAAATCGTGGAAAATTTTTTTGTTATAAGCAGAGCATTTTCTTAAATATTTATATCTATGAAAATGACGTATAAACAGAAAATATATTAAAATAGATGTCAGGCTTAATATTATTTTATTATTATTATATATATATATATATATATATATATATATATATATATATATAATCATTTATTCGAAAATTATAACATGAATATATTATAAAATCACTACAAAAATAGCTATTTTGTTTCAACACCTCTGGTGTCTTATCAAGTGATGATGTTGAATGTAGAATCTCTCTCTCTCTCTCTATATATATATATATATATATATATATATATATATATATATATATATATATATATATATATATATATATATATGTATTCGATGCTATCCGAAAGATGGGGTTTTCTTGACAAGAAAAAAATGCTTATCCTAAAACTTACTTTTCGTTAGTTTACTGAACACTTCTAAACCTTGCCTGTTGTTTTTAATACAAGTTAAGGAATTCTGTCGCTCACAAATGTTTGGATTACATTCGGTTCGAACGTGATGTTAAAATTGTCCCGTATTTTGTGTAACACCCCTTATACAAAAAATGATGTATTTTGGAAAGGAATGGTAAATGGTAAAGAATAAATGTATTTTAAAAAGAAAGAACTTTCTTTTAATCCAACTTTTCATTTAGAATTTTCGCGAAATTCTTGAACGCAACGACGCGTTTCAAAGTCGTGCAGCAAAAAAAAAACAAAAAAAAAGCAAAACAAAAAAAAAAAACACCAAAAAAAAAACAACAAAAAAAAAAGTAGGGGGTGAGAACATTGAAAAACTCCTCAGTTTCTGATTCATGGCCAATTCCTATGGAATCTATTTTTTGTGAATTCGTTCCCTTTTTCTGTTTCAACCAAATGAAGACGGACTGGAATTTTGGCACATCATTTTGGTGCCTTATATTTCTTCGACAAAAGCAGACATTCGTAGGCCTTATGCTCATTTCTTATGATTCTTTCCAGAGAAATTTGGACAGAGAATTCCTCCTTTGAACGACACATGCTAAACAAGAGAATCATAGAAATAGCGTTTAATGTTTGCTGAGCGCATTGTTGTTGTAATAGTGCTGTTACCTACTTCAGCAGATAAAGCAGATTGAGTCGAGTTATGCTAATTGATTTTAAGAATCACTTCACCATTTTCTTTGGATTCTTTGTGGGTATGCCTATTTTAGGAACACCAAATCATAATCATTTTATACGTATTACTGCGCATGTCAAAAACCTAACTATAGCAATACGAATGAATTTCTTTTTGCATTTGACAATTTTTTGTGAAAAGTACGCCAATTTTTTAATAGAAACGGTTAATGATCCTAATTACACTTAATTAAATGCACCTAATGAAAACTCCTAAGTAAATCCTCGTAATTAAATGCACCTAATTACGCTTAATTAAATGCTCTTAAATAAATACTCCCTAATAAATACTCCTAATTAAATGTTACTAATTAAATACATCTAATTAAATGCACCTAATTAAATGCCCTTAAATAAATACTCGTAAATAAATGCTCCTAATTAATATCCTAATTAAATGTTACTAACTAAATGCATCTAATTAAATGCACCTAATTAAATGCTCCTAATTAAATTCTCTTAGATAAACACTCCTAATTAAATACACCTAATTAAATACTCCTAAGGAAATGCTCGTAATTTAATACATCCAGTTTTTTAATTGAATAATCGTAATTAAATGCTACTAATTAAATATATCTAATCAACTGCTCTTAATTCTTAATAAATGTACACAATTAAATACTACTAAGTAAATGCTCCTAATTAAATACTCCTAAGTAAATATTCATAATTTGTATGCCTAATAAATTTTTCCCAATTAAACACTTTTTATTTAATACTCATTAAGTCCAAGGTCAGCCAATATCAATCTTATTCGTCCTAATAATACACCTACCTCCTCCTTCCCTCTCGCTTACAATCACCTTCAGTAACCCATTTGGGCGGAACTTCAGCCTTGTATTGGGTGAACTATCAGTAAACAATAAAATAGAAAAGGTTTATGTCTAAACAAAAACAAACCAATTGTTGGAAAAGATTTCAAATACAACACTTGTCCACACTAAACCTGCCAGATGCAACCACACAAACGACAAAAGAAAAGAAACAAAAAAAACAAAGAAAATACGACAAAAGAAAGAAAATGAAACATAAAAAGAAAAGAAAATTATCGTGTAGGAAAAGTGGGGAGGGAGAAGCAAATGGTGTGTCGTCACAGTTTTATTAACTGACATTAGGACCGGTGTTGACCTAATATAACACCCGGATTGTGAACATAATCGTTACATGAAATAGCAGTTGAGAATACATCAATTTCAAGAAAGTAAAGCTTTTTGTGTAAAATCGAAATTCTATCTGGATCCTTCTTCGGTTAAGATTCTGACACAAAAAAAAAAACTTAAAAAACCTTTTATAATTTATATTAAAAATGGTGGTTGGTTAAAAACATTCAAAAAATATTCAGAACCTAGCTAAAGATTTCAATTTAAACGCAAAAAAAACTCTTCAAAATCTTTGTTATGTCAACGAACACTCGTTGCCAGTTTTGTGATGTCAACGAACACTCGTTGCCACTTTTGTGATGTCAACAAACACTCGTTGTCACTTTTGTAATGCTCGTTGTGGTAAAGTCTTTATAATCGCAGATACAACTATAATACGCCGTTTAACAATGCTGGTGTCAGACACCTTCGAATAGCACTCGCACTAATAGTCCTTGCATGATAATACTCGCTCGAATAGTAATGCGTATAGTGATAATAATAGAGGATGGAATAGAAATAACGATACGTATAGTAATAGAGGATAGGCTAGAAAAGGTGATCAATTAGACACCAAGCTAATTCCTACTTATGCGTTTCCTCTATGGCCACGTGGTTTACTTAATTCAATAATGGGATCGCCTGTGTTTTCCCACTAGCGATCTATATCCAAATTCAAGTGTTTATTAATCACTATTCCTATATAACGAAAATAAAATTATATATATATATATATGTGTGCGTGTATGTTTTCTAATATTTAATTATCCATGAGATTCTCCATAAATGATTAATAAAAAACATTAAGATATACAGAAGAAAATATATATGTATTTATATAAAGAAAAAATTAGACATATTATATTAAATAAACAATAGTCCCAAACCTTTATAATTTAAATAAACTTATTAAAGTTTAGCGGGATACCAAGATATAAGTAAAGTTAATAGGATCCGAATTAACTATCTAGTATATCTCTACTAATGTTAAAAGCTCACCGATTTAAATTCAATAAGTATCCGATTTTGTATCTATACGACAAACCTTTTATATAAATTAACATGTACTAACCAAAGTTGGTCAAACATATATTTAACCGCCTTTTATTTTTAATATATACATTACATTAATGACAGTCACAGTAGAAAAAAACAGATTTCTAAAAGCACAAACAAATAATAAATAAACAATTCACATGGTTAACATGAATAAAAAATATAAGATCTCTATATGTGTATCTATATATATATATATATGAGAAATATATATGTGTATACCCGTCCCAGTATAAAAGTGATATATCCAACATATAATATAATAATTACATGTATTCACATATATACACATATATACATAGACTACCATAATACGTATACATTACATATTAAAAACAATCCCATACCCATACACATTCTAAACCTAAATACATCCATATATATATATATATATATATATATATATATATATATATATATGTATGTATTCGCAAACAGAATAATTTCATGTCTTAACTCCAGTTATAATCCAATATGTGAATACAAATATGGCAAAGAGTCAGACACACAGAACCACTCTCCAGAACACGCATATATACATATACACATATACATTTACGTACACACATATAGATACCCATATACATATTTATACGTAAACCCAGACATATATATATATATATATATATATATATACATATATATAAATACATATACAGGTACTCATACATATACACATACACATAAACACACTTACGCATAAAATGTTAATAACTATATATATATATATATATATAATATATTTAAATATATATATATATATATATATATATATATATATATATATGCTTTCACACTCACAACAAGTGCATAACCTCTGTTATATAACACCCCCGTATATTATATACTTACACAACTACACAAAATCACATATACACCATATACCTACATGTATATTTATATGCACAAATATCTATCCATACATATGCATATACATATCCAACACGCACACACACACACATATATATATATATATATATATATATATATACATACACATATCCAAATAAATATCCATATCGAAACACATGTATACCACAACCATAAGCCGCCGAATACAATAATCATAAGTTCATAAACATGCGCAACAGCATCAATCCAATGAAGATACAGATTTGAATATATTAATATATGTCATGGTATATCTGATATTATATAATCCAGGGGAAGTGGTTCTTCTATATATTAAGGCTATATTTGTGCCTGCACTTGGATTTTAGTTTACACCGAACGTTCAGTAAATCCTCCTGGTTTTATATTTAATGATAAATATTTTCTCCTGGATACATAGTTCACAGATGAGTCCGAGCTTTGGATATGAATTTCAACTCCAAATGTGGGGTGAGACCTTTCTCAATTAGTTCCCAATTTTGCCTGGATAAAGTAGTTTGTTTTTTCAGCGATTTGTTGCTGAAAAAGTGCCTGTGATTATATAGGTGTTGTTTCCAACTTCTCGCAGATATTTCAATGTAGATCTTCTTTAGGCTTAGATTTTCTTCGATAGCTACCTCATACACCACATTATTAGACATTTTCCCTCAACAGGACACTCGCCTTTTGTTCTACAATTGCATGCGGGATTAATATCTTGTACTCCACTGCGTTTAAACTTGTTAATGATTTTCCTATTGTGGGCTGAAATGATCTTCTCTACAGTGTTGACACAAGAGTAACTGATTTTAAGTTTTCCTATTAAAATCTTTTTTTAATGGTTACTTATGACTAAAATGCTAATCTATTAATTTCAGGAAGAAACGTCCTATATTAATACTGGAAAGCCTGCAGAAGAGTAGATTGAACTATATGAATTTCCTTTTTCTGTTTTTAGAAGTATTAGAATTATATTTCTTTAAGTATTCTTGGTAAACTAGTTCTTGTTTAAAATTGCTATTTTTAGTGCTTGGTTCTATATAGACTTACTCTTTGTAAAAACTTTTTCTGTTAGAATATAACCTATTTATCTCTATGTTGACCGTTTGGGGGGGACATGTTCTATAATCGACCTCAGATGGTTTGCGTGGACGTTAATGTATATTGGGGTTTGATCTTCTTTTTGGAAGGGTTCAAAGGTATTGTTCGAAAGGTTAAGAGTAATATCAAGAAAGTTAACTATTTTTAGGTTATAAGGCATATCTATCTTGAAACCTAGAAAATTGAAAACATTAATAATCTTTTTTATGCAGGCTTGAAGTTAGAGGACATTACTATTGAAAACAATTATTAGACCATCGTTTCTATAAAGGTCAATTTGGTTGGGGTTAATGATCTTAACCAGGGTGTCCAATATATATATATATATATATATATATATACCCACCAGGATTCGAACCTGCGTGCCCTAGAAGAAACCGTCATTAGATCTGACGGGCTTTAGACCAATTAGCCACGTAAGGCACGTCAGGTACGAATCCTTCCGGAGCATATTTTTCTAACCAGATTTCTCAAATATTCAGGCCGGTAGATGTAAATAAATAAATATACTTTTTTACAAAGAAATAAAACAGAACATCTACTCAAATATGAGTTTCAATCGAAAATGACGTTTAAACAAATAAATTAAAAATATGTCTATATATATATATATATATATATATATATATATATATATATATACACTAACCTATAGATACATATGTACAAATTATAATTATTATCATTATTATTATTATATAAAACCAAGTTCATTCTTGCTTGTAGCGAGTAAAATCCACTCGTTCTCCAAACATCAAAGGATCGCGACATTTTACTCTTTAAGAATTTTATCTTTATTATGCTTTCTTTTTTTCTGTGTACCCAATTCAAATTGATTATCTTCTGTGATGGTTCCTGTAAAACCACTGCACATGACTGTGCACGTCTCTACCTGCCTGTAACGTGTGTACGTCTCCGCGCAGGTACGATGCTGATTTACGGCTAATAATCGCAACCTTCAGACCGCTGATTCCGGAGGAAAACAGGTCGTAAATTGAAAGTGCTGATGCTTTGCCCGGCTAAATCCTATTACGTTGTGAACAAACGAATGCCAACGCCGGGTTGTGTCAATTTTATAACTTTTTCTACTGTGTTTATGGCTATTGCGCTGAATTTATCGAGGTCTTGCATCTTCGGAAAGCGAGCGATGCGACCAGCTTGGTCTCTCAATTGATATGCCTATTTCCCCTTCCATTAAACCCTTAAGAAAAACGAGAGAATAAAAAGTATGTAATTTATGAAGAACCGTGCTCAGCTTATAAAATCTCAATGTGTACCGATTTACCGCTAAAGTACGGGACCATCTATGGAGGTCGGTTTAAGAAAAAAAGAAAGAAAAAATCATTATACGAGACGGCATTAAAAAATTTTCAGTCCGAACCACTTCCTCATATCCGACCAAATGGCCAAATCTATTCTACGTTCATTTACTTTTAAAGGACTTCCTGAATGGAAGCATTTTCAACGCCATCTCCGATAATTCGCGCCAAAATATACTAAATTTTAAACAATGTGTATGCAAACGTTCTGAAATCAAGATCAAAAAAAAAAAAAACAAGTATAATGTGTACTAGACACATACACATATTTACGACTCTGATCTGGCATCTCGTCTGCAATCGCTCTCTCACAGATGTGCCGTCGCCTCCCTCTGTCTTTTTTTTTTACAAATACTTTCACGGTAACTGCTCCGATGAGCAGCTTTCGCTGGTTCCCAGACTTCATGAATTTCAGCGATCAACTAGGCTGGCATCTCGCTTTCACCCTTTTGCTGTCGAAACTGTTAAATGTAGCAGTCTCTTCTACTCCAATAGCTTCATGTCTCGCACTTCTCGCCTGTGGAACTCCCTCCGCTTTTCCTGTTTCCCTGATAGCTATAATCTCCAAATATTCAAATGTAATGTCAATCGACGTCTCCAGATGCCTTGATCTATCCCCTATCCTTCTCTTCATCCTTTCTTCTATCACTCCTATTTGCTCTCGCTCCAACTCTCTGTAACCCATTGCGTGCTAGTGGCTTCTCGCCTTGCTTGGGGTGAAACGCTGAAAAGAAAAAAAAACGTACATCATATAAATCCCATATTCACAAAATATAATTATTATACACTTACATACATAAAGCAATACTGGCAGTTTTTTCAGTTAGGCTTGAAATCCCTTGATTTCTTGCAACTTCGAATGGACGTGTCATCTCTCCTTGAATTCGTTACGTCACAACTTATACTAGCATTTGTTTAACAAGTCGAAAGCAAGTGAAACATGATTAGCCAATAGAAATGAAACGTGGCAAAAGTATAATAGAATTTCTTTTTTCTCCATATTTCGGTCTCTGACGAAGTTTTAATAAAAATGAATTTCCTATTTGTTCTTTATGTTATCATTCTGTCGGATTCCCATCCATATTTTATCTATATTTGATTCTAACTCATTTATATATAAAATGAAAATAACATTGACATCTCATTTTTAACAGATATATTTACCAAAATTACACAAAAATATATTGAAATACTAAAGAGTAAATTTATTCAATAAAATCGCCACTGGCTTCAACCACGGCCTCCAGACGATTTCGGAATCTCCGGCAACTCTTCTGGGCTGTCTCCTTGTTTAAGTTGGTGAATGCTGCCATAATTCTTGCCTTCATCTTTGGTGTTACAACTGCACCCCATACATAATAATCTAGGAAGTTGCAGCCGTGGGAATGTAATGGGGGATGCAGCCGCAGAAATTGTCAGACAGCCGTTAACTAGGTTCTCCTGCTTGTTTGGTATGGTGCAGAGTCCTGTTGGCAGACATAGGGTCTTCCAGCAGCCGCCTTCTTGACCCAGAGCAGCACTACCTCATCAAGGTACTTGATGTAGGCCTCTGTGTTGAGTCTGAGGCCCTGTGGCAAGATGAATGGAGGCATAATATCCTCATCACTAGTGCTCACTCCAAATACCATGATATTGACTGAATATCTGGTTTTCATCATTATCACTACATCTTTTGGGGACACAGTATTTTCGGCATTGTCTTCAAATTGATACCCATATACTCCAAAATGTCCGTACTAGAGCTTCCAGACAGTCCCCAGGTGAACCTACTATACTGTGCAATCAACAAATTCAAAAACAAACAACGCGCATGCGCCAGGTTAAAATATAAAATGGCTACAATTTACCCATCGTGCCCTGTATATATATATTGATAATCTCCTTGCAATGTTGATTTAAATATCTACTCTGTTTTATATCTACAAGCACTCAATCTCTGATATGGAGCACCCTCACCCATAAATATAGCAAATTTTAAACCACACACACAGTATTGTGAGACCGGAAACTACCTACACAATAGACTCTTCCAGGCCTATATTAAGTAAGCGACATAGCACTCTAGAGAGTGACAGAGACACTGAGACACAGAGAGACAGTGAGAGCCGCGTACGACTACCAATATTGGACACTAACATATAGTAAGCTCCGCTTACACTATCTCTGTAACCTGTTGTTAATATATCTTTCTTACATCTAATCCGTGTTCCGTGTTTTCCTTCTGTGGTCCCAACTTTGGCCCCACATCAGTGGCGACGAGGATTCGAGAAACGCACTCACGGCAAAACCTCAATACCTTACCAGTTCCACATCACACAGATAAAAAGATAAATCATCATAATTAGCCCTTGTTAGTCAACTGTTGTATTAAGAACTTTCCGAATGCTTGCCATGACTTCTATAACTAGGTTAGTCTCTTTCATCTTACTATCAAACACCGGTCTCATATTTGCTATCTAACCTTTTCTTGATCTGCTTACCGTGAAGTACCTATGAAACAACCTTTAGCTCCATCTGTTATCCTTTCTTCTTGATCTGTATCTCACCCCACTACTACCACTACTACCACTCTGGTATTTTTGTCGCTTAATCACTCCTATGATATATTCAGTCTTGTTCTGTTCCATGATCAATATTGATGTCTATATTTCTTTATGGACCTTGTAGATGTCAAATTATTTTCCATCCTTTAATCTTTTTCACAGAGACTAAACGCTGTTAGCTTCTTGCTAGTCTATCGCTCTTTCTCTAGCAAATGTTCAGACGAGATACATTCCTTAGTTTCACCAGTTCAAACCTTCACAGCTAGGATCCGCCATACCACTTACACAGACTCGAATCATCCTAATTCTCTTTGGATTTTCGTATTCGATTAGTAAGAAGTAAATTCCACTCAAACAGCTTCTTCCTAGCAACTGTTACTTTGTGAAACAGATTACCAAGTGTATTATATACCGTACTTCTGAACATTAATGGGTATGTCCCAATCCTCATAAATACGTTGAACACAATTGAATGTGGGAGTAATATGCTGTCTAAGTAGTCCACCACTGGCAGTGGTTTACCTACTTCATGCCGCTGGCGAGTATTGTATTTTGTTGATGTTATAAAGATTACTATTTCATTCTCAACCTCCGTTTTGGTTATTCCTCATTCAGTAACCTTTTCTAGGTTACAACAAAGAGGATGCTTACCCGATCACTATGATCTTAACCACTTCAAGATTATATCTTTATATATCATAATCTTCACTTTTATCCACAACTTCGTTCAGTAACCCTCTACCTTGAACGGCCCTTTGGCTTCGTATTAGGTGAAGAATAGTATTTAAAAAGATGTTCAATAGTGTTATCCTAGCCGTGGTACTTTCTATTGATCTTTGTTTTCACTTCATTTTGTTATTTTCTGTGTAGCACACTTGTAAACAAAGAACTGTTAAATACGTTTGGTTTATTTGGGAAAGATATTAGAATAATCCAAAACCTGTACTGGGAGAAAATCGCCTGCATTCAGATAGAAAATGAATTCAATAAATACACAAGAATAGAAAGTAGGTAATAAAACAAGGAAATTGTCATCTCACAGGACTTATTCAAACTAGCAGAACTTATTCAACAAAACGACGCTTCAATTATCAGGCCAACATCGACCCTGAGACCTAGGAAACCGCTGTCCCGTCCTGATTAAGACGATAAATTACATCCGCGTCCTGGATAAAACGATAAAATACGTCCAACAGCAAGGCCTCTGATCTTTGAGGAGCGTGGAACCACCTGCTGGTGTTCCCAGGTCCACCCTGACCCGAGGTGGTAGTACCTGTTAGGGTCCCAGCTATGGGTAAATAGTTAACCCCCGAATTAGGGTCAAAACACCATGAAAGTGTAAAAATGGGTTTTAATACTTTGTAAAAAAATTATTACACGCAAAAATATTTTGAAGAAAAATTATTACCAACAACCAATTATTAGCAGCAATACAGTTTTGAAAACAAATATTACCAGCTATACATTTTTTTAAATAATATTGCCAGCAATAAAAATCTTTTCGGCATTAAATAACCCATTGAGGTTGATATGCCGTAAACCAAAATGAACCAAACGAAACCAAAAGAAACCAAAGCCGTTGCTGCAAATCAGTACGATGACGGGGTTGCGAGAATTTCGACTCCAGCCATCAACATGAAATGGATTTGCGAGGTGTGGTCAGGAGGGCCACACTCGCCTAGCCGCGTCCAACAGCCACACTCCTCTGTGACTCACGGTCTTCGCAGCCATCTCCGTCATCGCCACCAGATGGGATAAAGGGAATAGAGAGGGAGGAGGAGGATCCAGGTGATCGGATGCGAGCGGATGCTAACTACTATTTAATCTGTAGTTTTAAGTCGATCCTGAGAGAATTAGATGTCCTACCAGGATTCGTTATTGACGGCTATAATCTTAACAGCATAAGATATGCAGATGACACAGTGTTGGTAATAGATATTGAAAGAAAACTACAGGAACTCAGAATGTCGTAAAGGAAAGCGTGAAGAAAGGACTAAGCATCAATTGTAAGAAAACAGAATATATGGTTGTCAACAAAGGAACAACTTCGGATAGAAAATTTATAGACATTAAAATCAATCAAGTACAAAAGTTGAAATAACTGAGAAGTTTTTTAAAAGTGGACGGAAAAAGTGATACTGAAATTCAGATGCACATTGGAATAGCGAATAACGCCTTCCAAAAACTAAGCAAAGGAACAGGAAAATTTCATTAAACACAAAGTGAACTGAACTGTTACGTAATATCGGTCAATCAATATGGCAGTGAATGCTGCAACATTTTCTCACAGATAAATAAGAGACTTGAAGCAACGAAAACATGGTTCTACAGAAGGATGCTGGAAATTCCACGGACTGAACCTGGGAATAATAAAATGGAATTAAAAAGAACACTAGCACTTAAAATAAATTGAAATTTCTAAGACTCACCATGAGGAAAGAGAGCTTGGAGAATTTGACACTCACATGACATACAGAATATTATGTCGTCCTGGGTAGAACGATAAACTACATCTCGCAGTAAGGACTCTGATCGGGAGGTTTTAAAAACGTGAAGCTACCTCTTAATTGCTGTTTTTCCCAGGTACACCCTGACCAATGGTAGTTTGACTTGTTACAATCCCAACTATGGGCAAATAGTTAACCCACAAACTGGGATCAAAACGCTATGAAAGTATAAAAATAGATTTTTATTGTAAAAATACCAGCAATACATTTTAGGAAAAAAATATTACCAGCAATATATTTTAAAAATATATATATATTACCAGCAATATATTTGACTCTTGGCAAAAACCCTCTTTACAAAAATAGGTCAATGAAAACAGATCTATAAACTGATTTCTCACAAAGAGAATGTATTCTAGTCATACAAACCTATCCTAAACATTTTCTCGGAATTAAATTACTCATTGAGGTTGATATGCTTTAAAACAAAATAAATAAACCAAACCAAACCAGACTCTCGACACAAACCCTCTTTACAAACAAATATATCAATGAAACCTGATCTACAAACTGATTTCTTACAAAGAACACATATTCTATTCATACGAACCTATCAATAAACCAAACTAAACCAGAATTTTAGGGGAACAGAGAAAAGCAGCGATTAATCTAACGAGCTTGTGCAATTGGTTGGAAAATCAGGAATTAGGAGATAAAGTAAAAAGGCAAACTCATAAGACAGGAAGTTGTAGAGAGTAATGATCACCCACGGCTTACGACTATACCACGTTAAAACACCGGTTTCCGTACGATCACTGAAGTTAAGCTACCTCGTGACTGGTCAGTATCTAGACGGTCGACCACTTGAAAATATCAGGTGCTCTAAGTTTGGATGTTTGAGTGGTGTAATGGATAATGGCAATCGGAGTGCCGGGTTTCAATTCCTATTGGGTTCGTTATATTTACTTACGCGCAAATTGGGAAAGGTATGGATTCATCTCTTCTTTCCCCCTAGCTATGGGTTAATTAGTAAAACTTGTATCAATAAACTATTATCGTTTCCAAAAATAAATTCTTACAATCTAAAGAAAAAATTTCTAGTTTTAAATGATGTGCAAATGGGTGATAAGCCGTAAAAAACGAATCAATCAATCAATGATAGTTCACGCCCTAAAAGGACGAGACACAAAAAGTTATATAAGCTGTTATTCATGATAACCATTGCGCTTTTATGGATAATGGTCTGATGCTGTTAATAATGTCTCTATTTTGCTAAATATTTCCCAATAATTAAATGATACACAATTTATTAAGACGCAAATGTTGAGAAAGTCCTTTAATCGCTAGATAATAAAATAAACTTTCAAAATAAATTTACGTCCAGTTTCTTGGAAAGTTTCACTTTTCTTGGTAGATATTCTAATATCATAATGTGGGATATTTAATAACAAAAGTGGTGGAAGCATAAATAAAAAGAACTTAAATAAAATTGGCTAGATTATATACCGAAAGCATTTTTTAAAAATTAGTATAAAGTTTAAATTTCTCAGCGTCTCTTTCGTTCGTGAGCGTGCGTAGTAACATCGACATAAACGTAAACTTAGTCTAATGAAGTTATAAATGATGAAAAGCGTCACACGAAAACTTTTTCTTCTCTTTGTCTCTTTTTCTAATATGTATATATATATATATATATATATATATATATATATATATATATATATATATAAAATAATGAGAAAGAGCAGTAAGAATTATCATCCGTTGTTCTTATTAATTATTTTTATTTAAAAAAAAAAACATTGCTCAATACAATTCTGCAGAGCTTAAATATTCTAAATTTACTAATTTAAAAATATGGTCCCAGCGCTGCACAAGAATTACCATGTTTCAAAAACAGAAACTAAAAACTCTAAATTTTAGAATTAAATTAAAATCCTTAGTACTGTTTCATTTTCAAGCGATTTTTGGAATAACTTATTTTGAAATTTACTGAGTTTATAAGCACATACATTCTTGATATTAGTTGCTATGGTTACAGGGAAATTCAATCATTTTGACAAGGGGTGGTAGGGTATTCATTTTCACTGACAGCCTGTGTATCAAAATACGAGTTACTTTCCAAATTACGTAAAGTTATATATATATATATATATATATATAGAGAGAGAGAGAGAGAAAGAGAGAGAGAGAGAAAGAGAGAGAGAGGGAGAGAGAGAGAGAGGGAGAGAGAGATATCCACATCAATGTGACTAGACATCCAATTGCTTCAAGCCGGGATCGATTCGGCATCCTACCCCTAAGCTATCCTTAAGAAAGGAAAATTTTATCATATATATATATATATATTATTATTATTATTATTATTATTATTATTATTATTATTATCGGACAATTTCCAACTGAATTTCTTCCTTGTTTGAAAAATATTATTCGAAAATTATTGGAAAAGTCGATCGTGAAAATTAAACCACACAAAATGTCTATCGTTTTTCATAGTATTTGATTTAAAGAACAATTTCTGCTTAAATACACATATCACACACACACACACACACACACACACACACACACACACACACACACACAGACACATATTGTTTGAAACTGAATTTTAAGATACACACACACATATATATATATATATATATATATATAAATATATATTATGGAGAGAGATTATTAATCCATTTATAACAACATAGTGAGTTCAGCAATCTTAGATTGCTTCACAAAAGTGTGTTTCCTCCAACTTCGTATCTGAAATAAATAAAATCAAATTTCTCCCAAGATGACGACAGTTCAGATTTTCACTAGTTTGTTTTCGCCTACAAACACGACTTTCACAGGAAAAAAATCGATTTTCCACTGAGTGCTTTGACTCTCTTATAATTTAATCTCATGTGACACGATTACCCGTCTGCGTTCCAAAAATTCCATCCCGCTTTACTTCTGATTTCCATCTGCGTGGAACTTCTTTCAAGCCATTCATTCTAAATCCTTGTGTAATGTAAAATTCTATGAGTTCAAAATGCAAATTACAAATCGAAGATACCAAAATCAAACTCATACAAATGAAATTGAAATATTTGGGATCTGTTTTAACAGAGGACGGAAAGTGCGACACTGAAATCCGAAGGCGTATTGGGATAGGCAAAGATAAACCATTCATTAAGACGAAAATGCTGAAAAAGTGCTTTAATCGCTAGATCATCCCAAATAAACTTACGTCCAGGTTCTTAGAAAGTTTCACCTTTCTCGGCAAATCTTCTATTATCATAATGTGGTATATTTAATAACAAAAGTGGCGGAAATAATCGGTTAGATTATATACCAAAGATGCATTCCAAAAGCTAAGCAGAGTATTAAGAAAACAAGAAAAATTTTCGTTAGAAACAAAGAAAAAATTACTGAACTGTTATGTGATATCTGTTCTCATGTATGGCAATGAATGCTGATCAGTTTCCTCAAAAATGAAGAAGAGACTTAAAGCAACAGACATTTCATTCTACAGAAGGATGCTGAGTATACCATGGATCGAACATGTGAGCAACGACGAGGCTTTAGAGAAAATGGAAACAAAAAGGAAATATACTTAACATCAGGAAAAAGCAGTTGAAATTTCTAGGGCACATAATGAGGAAAGAGGGCTTGGAAAATCTGATACTAACGGGACGGATTGAAGGCAAGAGGGACAGATGAAAGCAATACATAACATACGTAGTGAACCATAGTAAATAGATGTCGAAACAGGGTTTAGGAGAAATAACAAAAAGACAAAATTTATTAAGAGCTTTGATATAATTTAAAAAAATAATCGTCAATGTTATTGTTTTTGAACTTGCATCTTGGCTTCAGTCATGTTCCCACCGGCGTAACGGAGCTTCGATATTCCACTGATTCTCCTTCTTTGGTGCTATGAGGTGGAGGAGCTGTCACAGGGTTGGAATCCTCAGGATCAGACGTCCCTCAGATATTTGTTGTGCTATGTTCGAAGACAGAAACACGATTGATAAATAAAATGTAGTCGACCCGAGGGCCAGGAAGTAATGAAAAGCGTAACCCGATTAGCACTGGCTGTTCGGTCAATGAATATCTAATGTTTCTTTATAAGGAAACGGAAAATATTACCATCGGATTCATATTTGTTGGTTTTCTGTCTAACACCTCGTACACATTCTTCTAAAATCCTCCACACACAAAAAAACACGAGCTTCTTCATTTGCTTTCCAATATTATCTCTTCCTTGTCGTCTCCGTGGCTTCAAACTTCCGGTTACCTTGTTCTCTGTTTCTGGTCGAATCCAAAGAATAGTTAATGTAATGATTTAAAACCGAAATGCATTATTTACTTCAATAATTCTGATATGAGGTTCTACTGCTGTTAAATAATAAAAATTTAGTTATTATTTTTTAGTGGAAGTGTACCGCTGAAGTTGAGCTTTGAGGTCAGATGGAAGACAAAACAAGGAAGTCGATTTTGATTGGCTGAGCCAGTGTGAGAACGATAGACAGAGAAAGGGTTTTTACACGTCAAAGAATGTAGATGTGATCTCTTTCGTGTCTGAAACGTCTCTCTAGTGAGGAAGAGCGACCCCACTGGATAGTTAGATGCATACATTGACGTTAAAAAAATTAGTTAAGTTAAATTCCCTGTGTTGAAGTTATTTTATCTCTGGACTCAAAGCATCTAGCGATCACCGGCCGTGAAAATAAGAATGCAACTTTATTAACGAACTGATACCTGCGACCAAGAGCTCCCCAGCACGAGGGGGGGGACTATACAACACTGCGACCATTTTACGCTCCACCGCCCAAACTTCTCCCTTGAAGGAAAACTTAATCAATCGGCAAACAGCAGTTGGTTATTTGAACTGAGCTGCTATGAAGTTAACATTATCAAAATCATTCCTTAATGTTAACATGATTGTGAGTCAATCAGCTAAAAAGTTGTGAATTTACATTCAAACGACAATTTTTTATTACACTTGTCATCAGCTGCTTACCAATTTTTGACCATAAGAAATGGTACACAAGATTGTAGAATAAATAATATGTACTGAGAAGCAACCACTTTGCTTGAGACAAACCACGAATGACCCAATATGATCTGCTAGGACATAATTTGATTATATGATGTATGAAAATTAAATTCTCAAAATAACCACTGCGTATCGCTTAGTTAATGTCTTAGGTAAATATTTGTAGGGTAGAGCATTTTCGGACATTTTCCACTTTCTTGAGACGCAGGTCAGATGAGATATTCGTTGCCGAGCAATAGAGGAAGTTATACGTGTTCATGCTGTGCTGTTCGCAGGAAATTAGTGAAAGGACTATAAAGTAACAAATTAATACAGGGTTTTACGTAAGGTTGGCGAAATTGTTAGTGAAATGTTAGCTTTATTAAAATGGCTTATAGTGTACATGCTACGAAGAAATATTTTTATTTTTTATTTTAATTGATTTGTTTTGTATGGCTTGTCAAGCCTTTGCAGATTATCTAAAGCCAGAAAATATTTTCGGATTGTAAGAATTTTTTAGATAATGCTTAATTAGTGATACCAGTATTACTAATTAACCCATAGCGGGGGGGAGAAAAGAGGTGGATTCATACCTTTCCCAAGGTTATTTGCGCGTCAGTGAATATAACGAATACAAATGGAATTGGAACTCGGTTCTCTGGTTAACAATTCCGAAACCGTTATCCATAAACCACTCGCACATTCAAACTTACAACGACTGGTGTTTCCAAACGGTCAAGGTACTGACCAGGCCCGACGTCGCTTAACTTCGGTTATCGTACGGGTACCGGTGTTTCAACGTGATGTGTCCGCAAGCCTACGAAGAAATAAAGTGTTTTTGAGTGGCACCAGCGGTTCAAGGAAGAGCAGGAAGATGCGCACGACGATGCAAGTCAGAAGCCAAAAAAAAAAAAAAAACACACAGAACAGACGTAAATGCCGGCAGAGAGTAAAGCACAGCGTGCTCTGACCGAAGTTGAACTTTTTGACCGCAAGAACTGAATGAGAATCGGAAAGCAGTGTACGATTTAGAAATGAGAAAAATGATGCTTTCAGAGTTCACAGGTTCTTGGCTAAGGAAGACATCACAAAAAATGTGTAGCGATTTTGGGATTTAGACAGGTAGGATGAACGTTCTTGTAGAGCCAGCGGCCAACATGCACAATGGAGTAGACTATACTCTATAGTTATGTACGCAACCAATATGGCGATGAAGCCGCATCGCTGGGTGGAAAGATTACTAAACTGAAGCCACCAACCAGAGGGAAGGTTTCTTCGATTGAATCAACGGCCACGTGTCCGTGACCAAGTTGAGCCTTCAAGTTCAAAGGTACAGGCTGTAGTTTAACCTGGAGAGGGATGGATATCTTTAGGTTTAAGTGTCCAAGACACGCTATTCTTTAATCAATTTATTCTCCGGCTTTCAACCCAGATATACAGAAGGAACTGATCAGGCGCCGTGTTACTCAGTTACCCTACGACCATATGCGGGATGATGATCTGAGATTGTTGTCAAAATAGAAAAATTGTCCCGAAAAATCGAAGATTTGCTGATATCCAACAGAAAGTGACTACATCGCTGAAAAGTCTTCCGGAAAATGAGTCCCCAGAATGTTTTTAGCATTGGCACCATCGTTTCTCGAAGGGCATAGCTTTGAAGGTGATAGAAGCAAACAGCGAACAATCAAAAAATCTGACTTCACATGGCCAGTCTGGGAATTAAATTGTCACGTCTCGTATATAAAAATATAATAGAAGAAAAGAAGGAAATTAAAAAGTTTGGATAGAAGATTCAAGCAAAATAAATCCTAGCAATGCACACACAACCTCTTGTGGCTAATTCAAACGGTCATGAGTTTATCATATTGCCTGCTTTTACAGACAGCTGTAGGCTCCTGGGTATACTTCTGTGAACACATGTAGGTAATCTTTTGATTAGACATCATTTAAAAATAAATATAAATCAATGCAACACGGGGCAGAATGGCGCAATATGAAGACAACGAAATCTAGAAGATATTTTCATATCGGATATACGCACTGAACCACAACTGCATAGCGGTTTTGCAATTCCATATATCGTCGTCTTTTCAAATCTATCACTCATGGCTATTTTCCCGACCAACGTAAGTCTATTCATATTCATATCATTATGTTCAACCTGCCTATAATTCAGTTTCCCCCTCGGTTTATTCACCTCTCTCTCTCTCTCTCTCTCTCTCTCTCTCTATCTATCTATCTATCTATCTCTCTGTTTATCTTCCTCTCTCCCCATATACATACATACATACGTATACATATATATATGTGCGTGTGTGTGAAGAGAGAGAGAGAGAGAAAAAAAAAATACTAATTCAAGAACAAAAATAATTTACTCACTTTTATTTATTGAGCATTAAATTACATCACTTATTGTCACCTATAGTTTGTCTTTACTATATATATATATATATATATATATGTGTGTGTGTGTGTGTGTGTGTGTGTGTGTGTGTGCGTGTGTGTGTGTGTGTGTGGAGGGACGGCAAAGTAATGGAGAGCGGCTCGGATTGACGAATCGTAGACCCAGGTTCGAATTCCAGTCGATTTCATAACATTCACTTACGGGCTAATACGCTTGTGAAAGATATGATTCATCTTCTTAAACTCAGCCCCACCCCCCATCCCCTCAGCTATGGGTAAATATCAGGCGAGGAGAAGGTCAACTTTGAATTCAATACCTGCGGAGGGTCTTTTAGGGACCTTGTGGCAAGCTGTACACCAACTCTTTGTATTCGGCACTTCCAAAAAGTGTGGTTGCTTGTATACAAGCCTTCACCAAGTAAATACACTTACCTACGAGTTTGTCTTCCTTATTCATTTCCCTCTCTTATCTTGAAAACACGTGATACACCGCTTTATTAATTATACATCTAATCAGGGCTGATGCATACTACCCCCGAACTATCTGACTTGATTGGGGGCACCTTGCAGTACCTTGGGATAACCTCGCTATCTTATCAACCTTTTCTTTTTTTCTCCCGACACTTATATATGTTATTGTTCAGTTTCCTTCTGGTATCGAATTCGTAAGGAAAGAAATAACCGAGTTCGAATTCCAGTCGAATCTATTACATTCACTTACGTATTAATAACCTTGGGAATCCTCTTCTTCTACCCCCACCCCCAGCTATGGGTAAATAGCAGGACAGACCGGCATGGCAACTGGCCAACCGCAGAAAGAAATGGCAACATACTGCGGGAAAAAAAATCTGCCTCATCAGTCTTGTATCGAAAGATACATGATCGCCTAAGCGTGTTTCACGCATGGCACATAACTGACAGACGGGAGAAAAGAAAGAAAGACCTATTTACGAAATAGAGGTGTCTTTATGAAATATAGGACATAAATGAATGGAATCGTCCGTCTATGTAAATAAGCTGAGTTGAGGAGGATCAGCATTAGGTCAATTGCTAAGTGTACTTTCGTGTCGTGAACCTTTTTATTTTATCACTTATCTACAAGTTTGACTTTCTTATTTATTTCCCTCTGTTATCTCGAAAACACGAGTATTTCAGTAGATTTGTATTTTTCTTATATATTTACCACTTTTTTACGGTTCAGTTTGTTCATTTTCTAGAATGTAAACCAAATATATTGATTATTTCGGGTGTATGGATCTATGTGCCTACAGATGGTAAGGAGCGTGGATCCCAATCTGATTCTATCTATATATCTGTCTTACCATCTAAATATGTTCTTATCTTTCTTTGTTCATATATTATTATTTATTATAGTCTGATCGTATGTATCTACCCAGTTCAGTTTGTTCAGATCTGGCCCAGTTAACATCTGTCCATCTGTCTGAATTTCAAGACAGACAGACAGACCAGCCTTTTTTAATTCAGAAAAATGGCGAAACGCCATCTTCTTTTCTCAATCAATGCACTTACTTCATAAATAACCGACTAATCTTTTCTACTGATCAGCGATAAAGAATATTGCGTGGTCCCTTGTTTCAGAAATGAAGACGAGTTTCAAAGTGCTTCGCGGATTTCAGACGTCTGTTCCTCATATGTATTCGATTGTAGCTAAAACAGCTTGGAAACTTTGGTGAGTAACATTAATATGCGTAATAGTAGGGCAAATCTTTGGTCGAATTAGGAGCAATATTCTCTTTCTGTAAAAACCTGAAATATTAAATCGGAATGAAATAGCAAAGGCAAATTGTGCAGTACATTAACCATCTGAATCTCTGTAAATTGTGGGCGATTATCTTACCGTCAAACGACCATCTATCAGTCTCTATCAATATTCGTAATACAGGCTTGCTTATCATTCTATTATAATTGTGCTTGTCCTCCCTTCGTTAGTTTGCACGACCCTTACGCCTTGCCAATACTTCATAAATAATGGATTATTCCGTTTTGATCGCTTGGAAAAGATTCTACTTAGTTTCAGTGAGAAAATGAATGAAAGGAAGAAGAAAAGAAAGGAAGATAGGAGTGTTTAATGACTGTTTCAGTGAAATGGAAAACGTAATCAAATTCAAATCTTTTCATGTCTAATCGATTCTTAAAATAACGACCGGTATTCATATTTATTCTTATTGCAATATTTTGTTAAAGTTGTTAGGCTCAAATTTTTAACGCTGCGATAGGGAAATTTCTACGGATATTTCATTGTCGTAGAACCCGCCATGAGCTTGTTCAATAATTAACATAAGAATTGCGATTCATCAGAATATTAAAATAGGAAAACCGTGAAATTTTGACGGGTTAAAACTAATATATATTTGTTCGTTCGACATAAGCTGGTTATGATGATAAACTATATCCGACAGCAAGTCTTTGGGCTGAGGGCACTCAGGGGCGATTCCGTCAAAGGACAGAGTCGAAACTGAGGAAAATTATACTGAGAGGTGACGGCCCTGGGGAACAGCTGCCGAGGCACGCCTTCTCATTGCACTAGAGAAAAGGATCGGTGCACGCACCGAGGCCAGCGCAACCGACAGTTGCGGGGGGCTCGGGAAATTTTTGTACCTTGCCCGGGTGTACGTGCTCGGGCTCCCCACATTAAACCGACCTTATGTCACAACCTGACCTCGTGGGGGTTGAGTCAACACAAACTACATCCGACATCAAAGCCTCTAATAGGGAGAGTGGAGATCTTGAGGAGCCTGGAAGCACTTCTTAATTACTGTTAATCCCAGGTCCACCCTGACCCGGAGTCGTAGCATATATTAGGGTCCCAGCTATGGGCAAATAGTGAGCACAGCAAAAACATGAAAGTATAAAATACATTTTAATAGTAAAAAGACATTTTTATATAAAAAAAAGGCTGACAAATAAATAACCAGCAATACATTTTATTTTTAGTTGAAGGCATACAATTGCTTTCAAAATATATTTAGTCGAAGCCATAAAATTGTATTCAAATGTGGGTAAACAAAATCAACCGGGTTCACGAACCTTGGTGGTGATGGTGGCAGGGGGAACAACGACTTGACTATCAGTTGAGTAACTTGAATTTATAAATATATGTACGGTTTCTTTAGGGTTTGTTAATTCAGGAAATTTCATCACACTCTCTAATTTAAGCTAAAGATAGATGGGAAGAGAGAGAGCGACACAGAGATAGATAAATAGATAGATAGATAGATAGATAGATAGATAGGAAGAGAGCGACACATAGATAGATAGATAGATAGATAGATAGATAGATAGATAGATAGATAGATAGATAGATTTGATTTGATTTGATTTTCAAATAGACGGGCCAAGATGATAAATTCCATCTGTATTCCATATATCTCTTTTTTTAAATATTCAGGAAAGAAACTCTGAACATTATACAACAAAGCATTTCACTAATGATATTTCAGCCATCCCCTTTATTCCAACCATTATTTTTCACCCTATAACCCCTTGCAACCCGCAGAAATTGCTCGGTCTCCGCAACTAACGTTGCGCTGGTGTCGATATACCACCGACCATCCTTCTTTGATAGAATGGGGGAGATGCTGCCGTCGGGTTGAAATCCCCTGGATCAAGCATCCCTCGTTTATTTATTATTTAAAAATTAATTAAAAAAATATCTTATTCCAGCCATCCTCTTTATTCGAAACATTTCTGTTTCGATAGAGATCAAATGCGTCTTCGCGTCCTTGTGGTTGATGAATTATTTTTCACCCAACAACTCCTTTCCCAAAGACGAAATATCACAAGCCCCTTGTTTCTCTATCGCTATTTACATGGAAAGTGTTCTGACAAACTACATTCCTTAGTTCCACCATATCTAACCTTTACGCCTAAGACTCGCCATTCCACGCCCATTGTAGTGAACCACCCTCATTCCTTTCATATTCCATTGGTGAGATGTAAGTTCCACTCGAACAGCATCTTCCCACGAATCGCTGCTTCTTAGAACCGACTCTCAAGATGATGCTTCCATGATCACTACAAACTTTACCTTTTCAAGTCAAGCGTAATCTTCCCCACATATCCGTATAAACTGTAACTCTTACTCTCTAACCTTGTGCAGGATGAATATCATTGAAAACAAAATTCCGTCTATTTAAAATTCAAGTATAGATAGATAGATAGATAGATAGATAGGAAGAGAGAGAGAATGACTCAAAGATAGATAGATAGATAGATAGATAGATAGATAGATAGATAGATAGATAGATAGATAGATAGATAGCGATACAATGATAGATAGTTAGTAAGAGAGAGCGACACAATGATAGATAGATAGATAGATAGATAGATAGATAGATAGATAGATAGATAGATAGGAAGAGAGAGAGCGCGCGACACAATGATTGATAGATAATGAGCATCCTATGTGTTGTAGCCTAGGAAGGGTTAATAAATAAGGAATAACCAAAAACAGAGGTTTGAAATGAAATAGTAATCTTTATAACATCAACAAAATACAATACTCGCCAGCGGCATGAAGTAGGTAAACCACTGCTAGTGGTGGACTACTTAGACAACATATTACCACCACTTACAGTAAGGTCCAGCGTATTTATGAGCATAGGAACATATCCATTAGTCTTCATAGGTACGGTATATAGAACTATGATAGATAGATAGATAGATAGATAGATAGATAGATAGATAGATAGATAGATAGAATGAATACCAAATGATAGATAGATAGATAGATAGATAGATAGATAGATAGAGATAGATAGATAGATAATGAACATTATGTGATAGATAATGAACATCATATGATAGATAGATAGATAGATAGATAGATAGATAGATAGATTCTAACAAGAATGTGATGTGCTCACTATATGAAAAGGGATAGCCCGTCTCTATTTAGACGTCTTTTCCATTTGAATTGTTTCTCCTTAATTGATGAGAAATTCAAATTCAGACTGAAATGCTTGATATAAAATGACGCCCTCAAATGTATCTCGTGCAGTTATGCATTTCATGTTGATATTGCATTGTTGACAATATGGCGAAGTTATCGCCCACGACAGAGTTTCAGCATTTTCTTTAACCTCGGGATGCATTAGATCGTTAGAAGGAAATGAAATGGGAAATTCATTTCCTATCAATCATCTGATGGAGCAAGGTGCGACAGGAAATGGTCTCGAGATGTCGCTGAAAATTCATTTGGTTCTCTCTCCCTCTGTCTCTCTCACTCTTCTTCTTTTTCTTCTTCATCATCTTATGTGTGGGTGGTATTATTTGTGATAGTAGTAGTAGTGGTTGTAGTGGTAGCAGTATTAGTAGTCCTAACTTAGGATAATAAATGCCAAATGTGGTTTGTCTGGAACTTATCCAGCGTTTATGAATATCACGGGAACCGTTTCCGCAGTCTTGATGCATCTTGTCAACCAAATCAAAAGTTAACCTTACTGTGCATAGAGGAAAACAAAATCTTTGTGGGTTACTCAGTCGTTAGCATTGATTGAGCTCATGCATTGTACGATTTTTTTCGAAAAGATTTTCATCAATTAAACCATTATTATTCTGAAGAAGTTCTTTCGAGCGACGAAACGCCTAACGTAGGAATTTTTATGATTCAATTATATATATATATATATATATATATATATATATATATATATATATATATATTGTTACGTTAATTATTGTATTATTATTTGTACCCTCACCTCAGAGGTTATAAGTACATTTTCAGTACCTTTTGTATTTGCGACGAAACATATGAATCTTAATTTTTTTATTTCTTAAATATGCAGATTGTGAGATACACATTGTTTTTATACCCAGATGAGTCAGGGCCAGTTCTCGGAAAAGAACTTCCCTTCTACCCCCATCTCCTACCTGGTCCGCTGTTTGACAGATAGGTGTGAATGATGTTAACCAGTTCCATAGTCGCTGGTCAAAACAAACGCTGCTTGACAGATAACTGTGGATGATATTAACAGGGTCCGTGAATGACGCATACCTTTTTTTTGGGGGAGGGGGCCAACACGTGACTCAAAATATAGCAGTTTTCGTTTCGCACGTGTTGAGGTAACAACAACCACACACAGTTGCTGGCTATCAGAGGAGTCGGACGTCACCAAAAACCCGCCTTAGCTATTCGCCATTAGAAGAATTAGATGCCACCAAAAACCAAAGGACCGACGCGAGATTGTAGATCAACATTGTCAATCCCATCCGTTACTTTCAAAGAAGTGTATAAATATCCTTTGAACAAATTGTACCCCGATAATTGTCAATCGGCGTCGGTTCCAAACTTATGTAAGTTTCTGCATGTTTTTCCTTATTTTAAAATCTGCTATTTCTGTATTCATATGAATTTCGCCGCATTAGTATCTGTTTAATAATTGGTAACTTATCTCCCCATCCCTTGTATTATTTAGTTTTCTTTTTCTTTTTCTTATATTCACACTCCGTGTATTCTAGAAATAAAATCTTTGTATTGTATATTCTCGTGTTGTCTTCTGTTGTTCTGTGTCTGCGAATTGTTCATTTTCTCTCTGCGTTTACCGACGTCCGGAATTGGAGAATTCCCCTCCCAACGTTCTTTTCTTTATTTTTATATTGAACCTTGGGATCTCTTACTTATTTTTTTTTATTTTCTCGTTGCGTTCCGGCTATCGTAGTCCCAACGAAACCCATGGCGTAATATATATATATATATATATATATATATATATATATATATATATATATATATATATATAGGAAGAGTGATCAATTAGAAGCCAGGCTAATTAATATAGATAGATAGATAGATAGATAGATAGATAGATAGATAGATAGATAGATAGATAATATAAGTGGTAAATATACACAAATATATGCAAAATATATAAATATATATACATACATACACATATATATATATTTGTATAAAAAAAAATATTCCAAGAGGATAGAATCCAGATAGAACGCAATGTCCAGGACAAAGTAAGGATAGTGTTTAAGTCTTTTTTATTATGACCATGGAATATTAGTGTTTAAGACTTTTATTATATATATATATATATATATATATATATATATATATATATATATATATATATATATATATATATGAGAATTAGCCTGGCTTCTAATTGATAAATATATTATTATTATTATTATTATTATTATTATTATTATTATTATTATTATCTTTTCCAAGTTACAAATAATCCTTCTCAGACAAGTAGGAAATTCAGTCAAATGACGACTTAAGAAAGTAGAAAACGTGAACGGTATTTCTTGAACTTTTCTTCCGAAATTTACTTCAGAAAAATTCTAACTGAATTTCATCCTTGTCTGAAAAGTATTTTTCGTAACTTGGAAAAGTCGATCTTTAAAATTTAACGACACAAAATGTCTCTCGTTTTTCATAGTATTTGACACACACACATACATACACACACACGCATATATATATATATATATATATATATATATATATATATATATATATATATATATGTCCCTGAAAGGGATATATTCGAACGAAGTAGCTAAGTGGTTTTGGCTACTATAACCAAGTAGAATACGGTAGCAGTAATCAACTGGTACGCGTCGTAGTCGCAGGTAAGTGTAAATCAATGGCATAGTCCAATGGACGTCGTTATAGACTTAGCTCTCAGACTAAGGCTCTTGACTCTCGTACCTACACGTCCGTAGGTATTTATGACGGACACCAGCCAATCATATTCCAGTGAGGGAAACAAGGTGTATGCATATTCCATATATATATATATATATATATATATATATATATATATATATATATAGTGTTTGAAATTGAATTTGATAGATCCGAACACTGAAAAATATGCCAGCAACGCTTAACGGCACCATATATCTTTTTTATGTACCATGACCTTTCAGGACGTAGGTGATCATGGCTCTCCACTTCCCTCTCTCCCTTGAAGCTCTGAACAAGTCCCTTCCCTCTGCTTCGTCCCCCAGCCACGTTCTGTCAATCACTTGTTTAAGCCCGCCAGGTACGTCACGCGTTGTTTTCCTTTGTCTCTCTTTCCCTCTATTCGACCCGTGAGTATCAGATTCTCCAGGCCCACCTTTCTCATTATGTTTCCCAGAAACTTTAGCTGCCTCTTCCTGTTGTTAAGTATAAGCATCCTCCTTGTTTGCATCGTCTCCAAGACCTCATCGTTGCTCACACGCTCGGTCCATGATATCTTTAGCATCCTTCTGTAGAACCACATCTCCGTCGCGTCGAGTCTCTTCTTCATCTTTGAGGAAATCGTCCAACATTCGCTGCCGTAAAGAAGGATAGTTCAGTATTCTTTTTTTTTTTTTTTTTTTTGTTACCAAAGAAATCCTCCTGTCTCGCAATACTCTGCCCAGCTTTTGGAATGCGTCCTTGATCAACCCAATACGTCTACGGATCTCAGTCTGGCACTTACCGTCTTCTGTCAAGACGCTTCCTAGATATTTAAATTTCCGCGTCTGCTTAATTCTAATGTTCCCGACCTGCAAATCGCATTTCGAGCTCATCCTCTTACGGATGACAATGCATTCTGTCTTCTTGTAGTTTATGTTTAGTCCTTTCTTCTCACTCTCCGTCGCTACCTTCTATGTTAATTTTTTGTATGCATTAAATGATACAGGATTTAAGTCTATAATTATTCTTATTAATAGAAGATTGATTTTGTTAAATGTATATAGTTTCAGTAATCTTTAGTCTGATTTTACACAACAGCTCCAAAAAGGATAAAATTTCAATAAGAAAATGCACAAACATATTAAAACTGTTAATAAAAATACATATTTAAGATTTATCATTTATTATAAAAACTTCAAACCAGTAACCTAATCATAAAAAATATTATTTCTCAAACAACCAAACCCTACATAAGACTGATGTTGCTCATGAATTTATTAGTCAAATTGGAGATTGCATCTCTATAAATAATGTTTTATATAGGTAATACAACTCTTTCTCATACTGGCTTACATGATGTTTATCTAAATAAAACATTAACAAGCACCGCAAGAACTATAATAACATTAGACCGCTCTAACAATACTAAATAACACATAAATCCAATAATAATCTAAAGATTATTGAAGTTATTTACATTAAAAAAAACTACTCATTAATAAAACTATCTATAGTCTCAAATTCCGAATTTTTGAATGCATACTTTTTAAAAAATAACGTCTTTACATGTATATGTCTATATTTCTGAGATGAGGTATTATGTACACTATTTACATTATTCGGACTATTGTCCTCATCTTTGTCGCTATATTTATCACGGTATTGAATTCACACTCTTTGGGTCCTGTCACTGGATCTAACCAACGACTTTATCCACTGTAACATGTGTCCTTGAGGACAACTGTGTATGAATTTCTGGATATTATAAACCTAATGTCATCAGCAACCATTTTTTATCAGTGCTCATATTGCAATTTTGTTGTTATCATTGCATGTTTTTACCAGAGCTCGTATTGCAATTTTTGTTGTTATTATCGTTTTTCTCTGCCACTCCTTATTACTGGTTCCCATATTGTATTCATTTCTATGCTTGGTCGGCTCAGGAGATTTCTCTGGCCTAACATATGTGCTGATTCCTTAAGTTTACGAATTTTTCAATGGTGTTCTTTGTCTATGATTTCAACCTGATCTCACAGAGGACGGTGATTTCCATATGTGGTCAGCCACGCCTGATTTTTTCTGCTTCCCCTCATGTTACAGCTTTTTGGTGTTCTTGAATCCTTACCTTAAGGGGGAGGCCTGTCTTCCCTAGACATATCTGCGAATTGTCGTCCAGCATTTGAAGGTTGTCCTGATGTTATATGGACAGAAGATCCTTTGTATTTTCTCTGATAACGCCTTCACCTAAGGCAGGCAGACTGTTTTCTGACTGTTGTTGTCCTTCTTATGGCGACAAAGCTGATGACAATAGTCCGAATAATGTAAATAGTGTCTTTACACGTGATTGATACACGTTAAATGTTGATGTTAAACATCGCATTCAATTTCAAACAAAATATAACGGAACTTTTAAAGCAATATCTACACACACAAAGGGGGACGACAGTTGCATATTCGCGTCTAAATGCTTATTTATAGCACCGAGGTCACTTAAGGAGTTTGTCAGCCTTGTATTAATTGTCTTCAATGTATATCCAATTCGGTTTGTTACAAGAGACGTCATGCGAAATTGATCAAATGTAATGATGTTCTTGAGTTTAGATTTGATAGGCTTGTTGTTATTGGTAATTATGAAGTTGGTAGTTTTTAATTTTCTATAGTATCTATAGTTTTACATTTTTACTGAAGTCAACGGGTGAAATGCATTGTTTAATGATGCGTCGCATGACAAATCGACCATTATAATTTTGTGCATTTGATTGCAGTAAAAGATATGAATGTTTTGTTATTTAAACTATTTATATTCGGACTGTTGTACTCGTTTATATTGTTGTTGTTGTTATCACAAAGTTTTGGCCGTTACCCCCTCTAGCCTTCCTTATGTGTATATCGATCTTAGAAAACCTACAAGGAATTCTGAACTGAACCTTTATTTAATCTACGGCGGTAGGAGGTTTCCATTCTCGTCTCGTTCGGGGAGGTTGACCAACCCGATCCCGTTTATACGGGTTCTACGGGCATTTTTTGGCCGAGCCTACGGGCTCGGGAAACCCACGTTAAACTCGGCCTTGTGCCACAGGCAACCCTCGTGAGGTGGAGGGTAGCCAGATACCGAATCGAGCCGAGCTTCTCGGCTTGATGGTCGAACTCTCTGCCTCTGAGCAGAGAGGAACCCGGACGAGGCTCCGCCGAAGGGCAGAGTCCCGTTCGGGGAGGTTGACCAATCCGATCCCGTTTATATACGGGTTCTACGCTCATTTTTTGGCCGAGCCTACGGGCTCGGGAAACCTACATTAAACTCGGCCTTGTGCCACATGCAACCCTCGTGGGGGGGAGTAAATATCGAATCGAGTCGAGCCGATAGTAGTTCACTCCAAACCAGACTGACAGTCATACTAACACCTTCCACATCTTGTATTATTATTTCGTGTAATATACCTTCGTTATTTCTAATCTTGTGTTCGTGTTGTTCTTCCTTGGTCCTAACCTTGGACCATAACAGGAATGGACACACAATGTCACCAAAATTTACAAACCAACGCTTTTATCCACTAGGACATTGTTCCGTAAGAAAAATGGCTTAGTGGATAAAGTAAAGAAATGGTTCAGTTCAGAATTCCCTGTATGTTATCCAGATCGCTAAATACCTGAGGAAGGCACAACGGCCGAAACGTTGTGATAACAATATCGAAAAGATGAGATAACAGTCCGAATATAAATAGTGTAAAGAATGATAACTTCTCATCCCAGAAATTCAGACAGCAATTAATGTTTTGTTCTATTGCACTTTTAGTGGTGTTGGCGTTTAATGCCTATAGGAATAATTTTATTTGGTCATCGATAATGTATTTGGGAAGACCAATGTTTGTTGTATATATTTGTGTTTACTAAAAATATTTCCGGAGAGAGATTAACTGGCTTTATTCAAGAAGTTATTTTTTCACTTTATTTTATATTTTTGTGGCCATTCACTATTATATATTATAAGAGGTGGGTGTTCTTATTATTGTGTTTTTATATAAGGAGGTGTTAAATGCATTGCAGTTGAGTTTGACGTAAACGTCGATGAATGGGTTGTGATTATCAACACTGTGTTCGCATGAGAATTTTAGTACAGAGTGTGTTTTTTTTTACCTTGATTCGGGTTTTTATTTTTTTTTTTACAAGTATAAAGTATTATTATATAAGTATTTTTCTTGCAAGTATAAAAACGGCATTGATCTTCCTTGTGCAGATTTATGATCTGTTTGTTTTTTTGAACTCAATAATATTTTTTCTGTGTCTATGTTTTAAGTTGTATTATTTAGAAGTAGAATTATTTGTACAATAATTTTCACCCTCTACAAGGCCCAAGAGCGACTTGAAGTAGAGCGTTACGGAGTAAGATGGCACAGTTAATAAGGATATGTGAGGAAGATAACAGTTAACTCTAGACTTGAACATGTTAAGATTGTAATGATCGGGGAAACCTCCTCTTTTAGTCGGTTCCACAAGGTTCGAGGCAAGAAGCTGCTCGAGTGGAACTTACATCTCAACAATGGAATAAGTAGGAAATATACAGTGCAATAAACTATACTTATTCTCTTTCTTTAGAAGACCGCCAACACGTTACCACTATTGTCAAATAGTGTTTGTAAGTTAGTTTTTTATCACTGTCATTTTGTATCTTTGTGAACATTCTCTATTTTTCTATGTGGTAATACTCTTTGAAAAAGGTATGAATATATCCGTCTCTCCTCCCCCAGTTATGGGTTACTAGCAGCACAGATTGAGTTCTATAGCCTTGGGTGGTAGCCGGTCTAAGAGAAGGAAAACTCTGAATTCAAAACTGTATGTAATCCCGACGAAGCACATACTATGCAGCTAAAGAAAGGATCGTTCGCATTAACTCGATGATCCTGACTCCGCCCGACTCCTTTTTTTCTGAATGTCCTAACTTTCCATGAATTTTGGGAAATTTTAAAAGCAGTTTAATAGACCTTGCTAACCAGACGCTCATTTGTAGCTAAACTAGTATAGCACGTCAGGCTATATGACGGTTCCGTGTAGGATACAGGTTCGATTCCTGTCGGAGGACGCATATTTTCTTTGAAAATTTCTCGGACGTTCAGGACATTAAATGTTGTTAATACCGTTTATTATAAACAGCAGCACTTACTTACATATTTGTGTATATATAAGTAACGTATAACAACAAAAGTATATAGTCACCCACAGGTAGAGAGTTTCTCTGCATCACAGTACCCTCAGTGTGGCTAGACGTCCGATTGTTTCAAGCCGGGATCGAAACCCGACGGCGGATTTGACGTCAGTGAAATAATCTTACCTGTAGGCCATCGTCGCATGGCAGAAAAGAAGGTAATTTTAACGTTTTTCTCTATACGAAATACGCCAGTGGCTCGGAGAACTCAATTCAATTCATATATATATATATATATATATATATATATATATATAAAATTTGATGGTACCTTCAAAATCCCAACTCCAGAGTTTCGTTCACTCTTCAGCAGGTATAAGCAATTTACTGCCTAAAATTTTTTATACGCATTTCTTCTTCACTCTTTTCCTTTCTGTCTCTCCCCCTCAGAATTGTTTTTATTTTCTGTCATTACACAAGATACACAAGAGCTATGAGGGCATATGAGAAGGTAGGACCTTAGGTGTCGCCCATGTTAATTCCGCTGGTTTGGATGTAGTTGCCACCTTTAGAGTCACAGAAGAAGCTTTTAATTGTATAAGTTGAAAGCAATTTCCGGAGAAATGCTGGTCCCATTTAAAGAGGAAGGACTGGCGAGTGGTTGTAAAGGAAGTCACAAATTATGTTGATTGTTTCCTCGCTTGATACGGAGGTAAAGAGTTTTCCAACATCAAATGAAGCTAGGGTCCGATATGCAGGTGTTGTTGCATTAAGGATCTGGAAGAACTCGCTGATAGATTCGATGCTGTAATTGTTGGCTATATATACGAAAATCATTGTTTCAATTTTTCTATATTTCTAAGTGTAGAAGGCTCAATATCGGATAATAATATCAATAATACTAATACCGGAGGTAAAAATTCAAACAACTTATTACCAATAAACTCTCCTTTGTATATATATATATATATATATATATATATATATATATATATATATATATATATATATATATATTAATTCAAATAAGCAGGTTGGCAATGACTGGCCACTACTATTAGTTTCATGCATTTTCACGAATACCTATATACCACCAGGCGAGTTCAAGTTCAATTTCACAAGCAAACCAAACCCCCACGGTTGTGGGGAGGTTTAGATCATACATCCAAGGTCTACAATGGCAATACAAAAAAGAAATGTTTCCTACCTGGAAAGGCTTCTCAGTATAGCAAAAAGCGCTTAGTAAAGTGAAACTAGTTCCACGGCACATGAGCTGAAGCCTTAAGTCAAAATAGTGCTCACCAGTACAAGACAAACAAATTTACTTCAGAGCATTTATATATAAATATTTATTTTATGCCTGGATTTATTCATATATATATTTACATTATATATATATATATATATATATATATATATATATATATATATATATATATATATATATATATATATATAGATATAGATATATGATGGACACTACTTTCGATTTCGACGTATGAGAGTCCTTCAACCTCATTCAGTTTTTATGTTTGTGTCAGACGTGACACTTCAGGTCCTTCTAGTGACTTGCATACAAGTTCACATATTATGCAACAGCGAGGATCTCAGGACATAACAACAGGAACATTTGCTAACGCTTTTCATCGTTGTCCTTTGTCTCTTAGCCAGTCAATACGAAAGATTTCGAAATTTCTCATACAACTCTGGCTCAAATATCTCCAGTTATTCCTATCCAGGGCAACTAGCTCGAAGTTAGTATGAGGCACATTGACAGCTACGGGGTTACTCTTTAGCTTGTCTCTGAGCCACTGCTGTCCATCATTCTTTTGTCCATTGTCAAGCTTACTATGCATGAGGATCTTAGGTATTCTGTCATCACTCATCATTGCAACATGGCCAGCCCAGGTATCCACTCATACATAGAATAGGGAGTTACTTTTCAATCACTCTTTATATATATTCCGCATTCATCTTTTGAATTCTTGCACTGTTTGTTGTCTGTCACACAAAACGTTTCTTTTCACATCATTCTCCTAAAATTCTCCACATCTTTTAAATCACCTCTCTTCCTCTCTCTCTTTTCTCTCTCTCTCTCTATACACACACGCACCCACCACACACACACACACATATATATATATATATATATATATATATATATATATATATATATATATATATATATACCTTTCTCTCTCTCATTCTCTATCTCGCTTTCTATCTCCATGCTTCCGGAGTTGCTTTTATTTATTTCTGTCCGTCCACGAAAAGATACAGGCGGAGTTAATCTCTATTGATATTTTGTTTTATATATTTCTTTCTTCGTCTTTTTTTTTTCTTATTCATAATCCTTTTTTATTTACCTGCCAAATATTGAATCATTCCTTTTTGGTGATGAACGACAAGATACACCGACAAACTCTTCCACATTTTCTTACTATTTTCATTTCTTTATGCGTAAATAATATATATATATATATATACATATTCTATAGTGGCTGTCGACTCGCAAGGCCAGTATGACCATCACTGACATGTTCAGTCTATCAGTTAAACTTCCCCCACGAAACTGCATTCCTTTGTTGTGTGAACGACAGTGGTTCATAAAGCCAGCCATCGATCTGTATTTCTTGTTACATATAAGACATGTCAAATTATCTCCAGGTGATGGAAGTTGACTTTGAGCATCATCACTTCCAATGTGTCTTTTTTTATATGCCTTGTCAGTCCCGACCTGGTCTTGCACACTCTAGTGCAGGTCGGACATTCAAAGCATGATATTACGAAATGGTCATATGCAATTGATTGTTGGTGTTGGTGTGATTCCTGGTGACTGAGCAGACCTGCACAAACATATCCGATTGCATTGGGCACATGGCCAGGTCGGCACCTCATGGCAATTCAGGGATCCGTTTCGAACCTCTCTCTTCAGTTCTGCATATTTTTGTGATGCCTCATGGAATATCTTGACGCCATCAGCAATACCAGTTCTTAAAGAAACCCTGTCTTCAGTTTGAGTTTCCAAGTTATCCAGACCAATATTGCACTTGTATAGTGACTCTTTAAGGCAATCTTTGTAACGAAGTTTTGGCTTGTGCTGAGGTCTTTTTCCCATTTCCAATTCTCCGTACATTAATTGTTTTGGCATTCTATCATCTGCCATACGAATAACATAGCCTGTCCATCGCAATTTGTATTTGTGTATGATTGCTTCCACAGAGGGTGAATTGGCCGTTTGTAGAATAACATATCAGGAGTGTGAGACATCCAGTGCATTTCAAGCACAGAACGAAGGCATCGTTGATGAAAACGTTCCAGTATCTTCAGATGTCTGTGATTGACTACCCATGTTTCACATGAATATAGTAGAGATGACATAACGAAAGCATTATATATTTTAATTTTTGTCTGTTTTTTGGGGTTTTTTTTGCCCTTCCGACGCCAGACACGGAACGTGAGTGATGCAAATGCATCGGAGGCCTTCTTAATCTGTAACGCTATCTCATCATGAAGGGAGCAGTGGCGATATATACATGTACATATATATATATATATATATATATATATATATATATATATATATATATATATATATATATAATTACCTAGCAGTATTACTTGGTTTTGCCTGGGTTTATTAAAAAAAGATCACGAACCTTATCCAATCTGTAAAGTTAAATTAAAGAAGATTTTTTCTTTCGTGCCTCTTATCCCTATTGCGAAAAATTATAACATTTATAACAGGAGAAAGTTGTTTTTTACAGAAGATACAAAAAATGGCAGCAAATTGTTGATGAGAAATGCTTTGTTGACAGCTTTTGCTCAAACTACATCGAATAAACAACATGCATTGGAAGGAGAAGAAATTCAACAAATCTCAATATGTACTGAAATTTTCGTTGAAAGTGGGGAATACTGCTTCAAAATACACTTGAAAAGCAATTGAGGCATCAAGGGGTTTATAGGGGTCATCCTGGGGGCCGTCTCTTGCATTTTTAAAAATCTGACAACCGATTTCCATCTCATTGTAAGAGCGTAACAAAATATGCAAAATTTCATCATAATCGAAGCAATTTAATTTTTTTTGGTCCCTTTGGGGTACCCCGGGGGTCCCAGTGTTGAGAGAAACGAAAATCAATATAGCGTATAATAAACGTGACACTAAGTTGCATACACTTATCAAGTTTCATTAAAGTCGGCCTTAGGGTTTAGATTTCAAGTCTGAAAGTTTAAAAACAACCAAACTAATGGAAATTCCCATTTAAACATTATATTTATCGATTATCGGTTATTGATTTTTGAAAAATGACTAATTTTTTTGTCCAGACACACCCAGTAACGAGTAGAATCTATGTTCGAATTTTGGTGGAAATATGCCTTATGGTTCTCGAGTAATTCATGATCACACACACATACACACACATAGTTATATATATATATATATATATATATATATATATATATATATATATATATATATATAGATATAGATAGATATAGATATAGATATATAGAATGTATCAACAATACCTTTACAAACTTTGTGGGCTGGTTCCTCACACCAAAACAAGAACATAAACTATGTCCACAAATCGTGTCATCCTTTTTCAGTTATTAAGTTTAAAGAAAGTTTACGGTCGATGGCAGTGTTGCCATGCAGACTAGGTTACATTTGTCATTCATGTATATTTGTGGCTAAGTTCTCGTTCAAATCCCCTCTAGAAATTTTTCGCTTAATTCTTTTATTTTTCTTTCATTTTCTGTTTTTTTTTCTGCGTTTTTTTAATGTTTTTTATCTTGATGCATTTCTTTTCTTCTTTTCATCGATTTTATTTCTCTTCTTCTCTTCTTCTTCGCTTAAACACATTTCCTTTATTTTATCTTTTTCTCAGTCTATCTATATAACTATGTATTACTCTCTCCTTTCTTTCTCTCTCTCTTCATCTATCACTTCTCCCTATTGCTCTCTCCTCTCCCTCTCTCTTTATCTATCTATCTCTTTCCTCTATTTTTGTTCACCCTCTATCTATCTATCTATCTATCTATCTATCTCTTTTTTCTATTTTGTTGTTCTATTCATATCTATCTATCTATCTATCTATCTATCTATCTATCTATCTCTTTCCTATATTTTTGTTCACCCTCTATCTATCTATCTATCTATCTATCTATCTATATATATATATATATATATATATATATATATATATTACTTCTCTCTATTGCTCTTTCCTTTCTCTTTTTATCTATTTATCTATATATCTATCTATTGTTTCTCTCTATAGCTCTCTCCTCTCTTTCTTTGTCTTTTTATAATTACCCATCTATCTCTTTTTCTCTCTCTCTCTCTATCTCTCGCTTCTCTGTTTTGTTCTCTTCTCTTTTTCTCTCTCTTTCTCTCTCTCTGTATATATCACTAACTTCTCTCTATTGCTATATCCTCAACTCTCTCTCTTTCTCTCTCTCTCTCTCTCTATCTATCTCTTCTCTCTATTGCTCTCTTCATTCTTTTAACTCTCTATCGCTTGTCTCTTTTTCTCTCTCCTCTTTCTCTCTTTCTCTCTTTATCTTCTCTTCTCTCTTTTGTCCCATCTCTCCCCTCTGTCTATCACACTCTCTCTCTCTCTCTCTCTCTCTCTCTCTCTCTCTCTCTCTTTCAAAAATATCCTGTTAATCTACATTCTAAAGTCATCTCTTTCAGCTTTTACTTTGAAGAAAAATAGATCAGAAATCAGACAGGCAGATTCTGACAAAAAAAAAACTTGATATTTTGAATGAAACAGAATATAAATGAGAAATTACAACGCAGGTAAAAGACAAAACAAAGCGAGAAAAATCGAATTCAGAATAGTATGCGTCAGATCAATGCATTCATCTGGCCCTTATTAATAGAAATAGATATTTGTTGAACATGATCAATATTTGCATACAGAAACATTTGTGGGCCATTCAATGTAGAAACGAACACCTTATCACTTCTTTTATATGCCATATATATCCTTTCGGATATAGCTTATTATGGCGCTCCACCACTTCCTTTTTGTACTGCTCTAAATTTCCATTTCCCTTTTTCATTGTTCTGCCATGAAAAATGCTAAGCACCCCACTCGCTGTTTCCTTCAAATACTCTTAAGTCCAGTGAGTGTTAAATTCTCTAAGCCCTCTTTCCTCGTATTTTTCTGAAAATCCAGATGCTTCTTTCTGTTTGTTACCATTTTCTTTGTACTTATTATTCTCCTTAAAGACATATTTACTCCCATAAATATTCTCGTTCTCTGTCTGGTTCTTTCCATCTATCCATTGCCCTCGCTCTCAATTGATGTACATATATATATATATATATATATATATATATATATATGTGTGTGTGTGTGTGTGTGTGTGTGTGTGTGTGTGTGTGTGTGTGTGTGTGTGTGTGTGTAAGTAAAACATTTTTCTTGTGACGCGTCTCATCATTTAAGACTTCTCTGGACTAAAGTTGTCATAAGAAATTTAGTCTGATGAACGCGTCACAAGGAAACTTTTTCCACTTTATCTTCCATTTTTCCACAATATTATTTTTGATATATAAAAATATATATCGTTATCTCATAGATAGATAGATAGATAATGTATGTGTGTGGATAGAGAGAGAGAAAGTCGATATAATTAATATATATATATATATATAGAGAGAGAGAGAGAGATAAAATGAACATTGAAGTCAACACTCAGAGGCGACAGGTTGTTTCATGCTAGACGCAATTGTCAGGCCGACTCTGTCTAGTGTGAAACAGCCTGTCGCCTCTGTGTGTTGACTTCAATGTTCACTTTTATATTTATATTTACATACGCTCTATCTCTGATATTAAGTACTTTATCTTATAAACATAGCACACCTTAAAACTATATTTCTTCATAGATAGATAGATTTGCGTAAGGTATTTGATGACAATAAGAAAACAACCACATTATACAAACAACTAAATTTATGGATACGAAACTTGGTACACAGATAGAGTAATTGCTGGATTAGATGTCTGTTCGATGTAACCGCCTTCAGCTGCAATGATAGTTTTAATGCGAGACCGGAATCGTTGACATGCACACATGTTCTGTATTGATATTAGACATTACACGGGTATTGACGGTTTTCAAGGAATCGGTCGCATTGTACGAACGTTGATTAATCTCCCTTTCAGCAACGCCCACATGTAATAATCAAGGTGATTTAGCTGTGGCGATTTAAGTGGCCATATGTTTAGTGCGATGTGGTCGTGCAGTTTGGCCGACATCCAATACCGGGTCACTACAGCTTTGTGACCAAATGCATAGTCCTGCTGAAACATTACAGCCTTCTGTTGCATACAAGGTCTATCCAAGACTTCATCACTGTTTTCAGCACCACATTATAGTCTGTGGCATTCAACCGAAGACACTGTTGAAAGAAGTGCGGTGGCATGACGAATCGGTTAAAATCTGGGTGATAAAAAACCAAATAGGAAAACAGTCTCATTGATTTTTGTCTATTCACGTTTTACCGCTTCCATAAAGAGAATGTTTGACGAGGTAATAAAAGTTGGGTGTCACTGCTGAAGCAATTGCACCAGTGTTTGACGTATCCATTTTCATTTCGTCTATAAGATGAATCTCCATTTATTCATAAACATAAAAACAATCACAAACTCACTGACATGTTATCTCCCAATCCGTCTCTCTCTCTCTTTCTCTCTCTCGCTCTCTCTTTCTCTCTCTCTCTCTCTCTCTCTCTCTCTCTCTCTCTCGCTCTCTCTCTCTCTTTCTCTCTCTTTCTCTCTCTCTCTCTCTCTCCTCTCTCTCTTTCTCTCTCTCTCTCTCTCTATATATATATATATATATATATATATTTATATATATATATATATATATATATATATATATATATATATATATAATGTGTATGTTCGTGAGTGCAGGCGCGTTTGTGGGCATATCTCATTTTAACAGATATATTTACCAAAATTACACAAAACTATCTTGAAATACTAAAGAGTAAATTTATTAAAAAATCGCCATTGGCTTCAACCACGGCCTCCAGACGACTTCGGAATCTCCTGCAACTCTTCTGAATGGTCTCCTTGTTTAAGTTGCTGCCATAATCTTTGCCTTCAGTTCATCTTTGGTATTACAAGGAGTTTTGTTGGCCTCTCTCTCAACTGCGCCCAACACATAATAATCAAGGGGGTTGCAGTCTTGGGTGTTAGGTGGCAAGATATAAGGGATGATCCTGTTGCAGAAATTTTCTGACAGCCATGATTGGGTTCTCCTGCTTGTGTGGCATGGTGCAGATCTGTTACCTGACATAAGGTCTTCTAGCAACCACCCTGTTGACCTAGTGCCGTACTACCCGCCTCAAGCCACTTGATGTAAGTCAGAACAATCAGAGTGAGCTTTTCCAGCTGTCGTACCTTAGTAATATCCAACTCTTTCTCAATTCTCTTCCCATGTCTTCTGATTGACGCTTTAATTTAGATTCTTTTTTTCTTCTTCTTGTTTCTACCATTTTCGTTATTAAATATGCCACATTATGAAAAAACAATTTTCAAACGTATTTTCAAAATTTAAAATTCCCAACCTTTTTTCGTTCATGCTCATGTGTAGTCACATCAACATAACCAACTCCGATTAAGTCCTAAGGGACGAAACGCGACACACAAAAACTTTTTCCACTATATTCTATATATAAGTATGTATGTATTGTATCTCCAACACGACTTTAAATTCTGACATTGGCCGAATATGCACCACATTTTCTTGTAGGTTGACTTGTCGTTTGTCGTACGCACAGATCAACATATTACAACTAACCAAAATAATATTATCATAAGACGAATTCTAATAGATAACATCAAATATTATATAGGACTCAATTCAAAGAAGGATTCAAAATTCTTGAAGCTGTTATAATACAAAGGAAACGGACAACATCAAATAAAGTATATTTCTCCATAGGAGATCGTATATTAAAGTGTGTAGAATGGACGTATAAATCTAGTTTGGTCGTTGTAGATGACGTCCCCTTTAAGTGACATGAAGAGAGAGAGAGAGGTGGATATTTAATTCTGGTCGAGCACTCTGGAGAGAAAACGCGAATTTTTAAACAATGACTACTACTGCTAATATTGGTCATTGGCGTGTTTATTCGAAGAATAGGTACGTAAAAATTCGCTTCCTCTCATGCCAAATCAGTCGGGATTCGATCTCGGCTTAAAAATGATGAGCTGTGATACAGCGAAACAGTCTGTCTGTGGATGACGAGATAGATAGATAGATAGATAGATAGATAGATAGATAGATAGATAGATAGATAGATCATTAATCTTATACAGAAAATACATATAGCATATTCTATTATTATCATTGCACTTAATAAAAGTGGTAAATATTATTCAGATAAAAATGAAACAGTGAAAATTCAGATAAAAATTCAGCTCCTGATTTTGTCGCAAGTTAAATATTGTTGCCACATCTGGTCTGGTGGTCCAGCAATATATTTAGAGAATCATGATAAAATAGAAGAATCTACAATTTTATTGGTCCTGACCTGGCATCTGGGCTTCAATCCCTTTCCTAACAACACAATTTAGCTTCCCTGTGCCTTTTCTATCAATATTTTCATGATAATTGTTCTAGTTAACTTTTCCATATGATGCTTCGACTTTATGAATTTAAGCGTACTACGAGATTGACAAAAGGGTTTCATCATTTTACAGTTAAAATCGTCAAATGTAACCGTAAGTTCTATGCTAATAGTTTCTTCTATCACGATACTTGTTTCTAGAAATCACTTCCGGCTTCTTGCTTCCCAGTTAATTTTGATCTTCAAAACTTTCCATGCAATTTCAATTGTTATTGTTTGTCTTCTTAATTCCTGTTTTTTTAGTGTTCTCTCCTTAATTCTTTTTTTTTTATATTCTCTAATACTCAGTAAACTCTTGCGTCTTTGTGGCTTTATTGCCTTGCTTGGGGTGAAATGATTTAAAAAAAAAACGTAAAGCTATATTTATTAATTCAACTTTATACATAGATCGATAGATAACGAATCTGATCAGATATATGCAAATATACAAACAGACCGACTTAGGTGAATAGAAAGTAACTAAAATATATATTGTAGTCAGCAATATTTTTTAATATAAAGTACTTGTATGTATGAAATATATATATACATGTACCTTGTCGACATGTCACGCTTGTCTTCGTTCTTAGAAATGCTGAAACCTATTTATTATGTCATCTCGACTCTTTCTTCAGATACGGCTATAAAAAGAAGAAAAAAACGGCGTAAAACCAGTTAGAATCTACATTTTTTACATGAATGCTTCGGAAGATTGACAGACGAATCATAAAAATGTATCACTGAAAGAAAATCCTCGGGTAGAATGCATATGTCTGTTTAGCGACCCACAACAATCGTGTTTTCTTTGCCAGTTCTTGGCATATCGAAAAATTTAGTTTGCTCAGTTTATGTACCTGTCTTGTGTGAATCCAATGAAGTGTTTTCCTCTTTGCAATTAGAGCGATATCTATCGGGAGACATTTTGTAATAAACGCTCCAAGATATATGCATAGAGATAATAAACGCTTATTTCGATTCGATGTGTATCTGTCTCTAAATGCCTTTATGTGTATGGTATGTATTCCTATGTATTTTTATAACCCATATAAATTAGGGGAAATTTTCATTAGAAACTGAAGAAAGATTGCTGAACTGCTATGTAATATCAAACTTCCCATATGGCAATGAATGCTGAAAGATATCACAGATGGAGACGATACTTCAGGCAACAGTGATATAGTTCAACAGGAGGATGCTGAGAATACTATGAATAAAATATATTTTAAGGAAAATAAGAACAAAAAGGACATTTATACTTAGAATCAGAAAGAGACAGTTAACATAAATAATGAAACAGAGGTTGTAGATTCTGATGTTCTATGTTCCTTCAGAACGTGAACGATCATAGCTCTCCACAACTTCCAATCCTTTGTTGCTCTAAGTAATGTTTATTCCTTTACTATGCCTCCACGTCTCTATTCTACCAACCATTTACATAAGTTCGTTCGATATTTTATCGCTGTTTCACTCTGTTGCTTTTGATGCCTTATGAGTGTCAAATTTTCCTCTTTATTTATTATGTGTCATAGAAACTCTCTCTGGTTCTAATTTACAAGCATCTTTTACGTTTCTATTTTTTTTAACATCCTTATTATCCATATGTTCAGTCTATGACATTCTCAGCATTCTTTTTTAGAACGTCTTCTCTTTTGTTTCAAGTCTCTTATTCATCTGTGAGCAAAGTATCCCGCATTCGCTGCCATATAAGAGAACTGATATTACATAATACTTTAACACTCATTCGTTTATTTCTAACGAAATTCTTCTGTTTCTTTATATATATATATATATATATATATATATAGTGTGTGGTTTACCCTGTACGAAGCCGGGGGTCATTCGAGGTAGAAGGTTGGTTGCCGAGTAAAGGTCAGTTTATACGGATATGAGGGGAAGATAACGGTTAACCCTATGCATGGACAGGTTAATATTGTAGTCAACGGGGAAACATCTTCTTAGGAGTCGGTTGCACAGAATAGGGGTTCACGAGAAGAAGCTGTTCGAGTGGAACTGACTTCTCAGAAATGGAATACGGATGGTGATTTGTTACAATGTGAGTGTCACGGCGGGTCCTAGCCGTGAAGCTTAGAACTGGTGGAACCAAGGAATAGAGTTCGTCCGAGCACTTCCCATGAAAGTAGAGATAGATCAGTGACGGGCTCGTCACATGCCGTATTTGAGTGACGGGTGGGATGGTGGAAAATAATTTGTCCCCCACAAGGACTCTTTTGGACTCGGGAATGCAAAGTGAGGACTGGGCAGCTCCCGCAGAAATATGACAACAATACTCCACTTTAGGCCTGATCTGGAGTCAGCTACTTACTGAAGCGGTACCAGGAACTGACCATTTTTCTTGCGTCTTTAGCGATGGATCATATGTACGAGCTCCACAAAGTCAGGGGTGAGTTTAAGGCTCAATAGTTTCTCAAGGCACGGAGCTTTCCCGAAGGGACATCCATTAATCGTAACTAGTGGTAAATTTTTAGCTTCTGGAAAGCATTTTTTGCTATTCCATTACACCTTCGGATTTCAGTGTTGCATTTTTACCTCCCCTTTTAAAACACTTCACAGATATATATTTTTTTTTACTTGCTATTTCCAGTTCGTAATTTACAAGTTAGGCTGTTCCTCTTGCTGGCAACTATATATTCTACCGTCTTACAATTGACAGTTAGTCCTTTCTTCTCTCTTACTTTACTACATTCAGTCGGTGTTCCTGCAGTGTACCTGTCTGTGCCTTCTATCAACACTGTGTCATCTGCATATCGTATGTTATTAAGATCATGCTCCCCAATGATGAAAGAATTGATGTAGGGCATCAATTCTTTCAGGATCGCTTTACTGTAAAAATTTAATAAATTCGGTAATAAAACACATCCTTGTCTCACACCACTTTCTATTTTTCTGTATCTACTATTTTCTAAAGTATGCAAGTGGTTTACTGCCAGTACAAAATTTTGCCTTATTCTAATATCTTTTCCTAAATTAAATTAAGCTTACCTAACAGTTCAAACAGTTCTTTGTGTGATATCGTATGTAAGTTTTTTGTATATTCTATAAAACATAGGTATACATCCTTCTGCATTTGTATTGCTGTTTCTGATATCATTCTGAGTATAAATACCACTTTCCTTGTTCCAGTGTCTTTAAAACGACCACACTGTTTTTACCCTATTTCCGGTTTAATTCTGACTGAAATCGAAACGAGGCTGAAATGAGTTATAACGTTAGACATAACAGTGATGAGATTAGACATTAATAAAAGATGCTTTGACTACCGTTTACCGGGCACATGGTTCTGGAGGTAGACAATGGTTTGAATAAAACAGTTGAGTGAATGGAATAACCTCAATTGACTAAAATAGTGATGTACTCACAATATTTTGATAACTACACCCTAGGCCTCACTGATTAATCAAATAGCTATAACTGAACTATTGTTACTACTTTATCTACTGTTAATTTTTATTGGATTGAATATAAATACTTCTTGAAGGCGAATCTCGCACAATAAATCATAAACGAACCATTCTCATTCCATTTGTGTTCCATTGCTGAGATGTAAGTTCCACTCGAGCAGTTTCTTCCCACGAACTGCTGCTTTATGGAACTGACCGCCAAGATGACACTTCCCCGAACACTACAATATTAACCTGTTCAAGTCTAGGCTTAATATCTCGTCCACATGTCCCCATAAATCGGGCCGCTTACTAGGTAACCATCTACTTCGAGTGACTCTTATAAAGAATGAACATTATTGTAAAAAAAAGAACAAATTGTTATGTTTAGGTTTTATTTGAATTCATTCTTCGCCACCGTAATTATCCGCACTATCGTTGTGCTTTCATTTAATGAACTTTTTTATTCAAATATTTGTCTTTCCCGCAGTATTTGTTCCGGGTAAACGGTCGGCAACCCCTAAATTAAATTTAACAAAAAAAGGTAAGACATCTGCATGGCCCTGCCTTGTCGAAAATCTTTGGGAAGATTGTGTAGTAGTCTCGTGTGAGTGAAGTTCCGCATTTTAAGTCTGGCTTCTGGTTCTAAAAAAAGACAGCAGCCGCCTAGAACAGACAAGTTTGAAAATGACCCACCGAGGAAGAAACTGGTATATTTAATAAACAGAAGGACTGATGGCGGATATTAAAAGAGGAATTGTTTGGATATAGAAAAAATGACTAATGACTGCAAAAGAAGAAGAAGAAGAAGAAGAAGAAGAAGAAGAAGAAGAAGAAGAGGAAGAAGACATAATGGAAAATACGCGGACGAAAAAATCAGGAGAAAGAGAAGGGCTAAGAAAATGTAGAAAGAAAAGAAGTAAAGAGAGGACGAAGCGAACACAAAGAGAGGATGAAGAAAACGCAGAAAGAGCAATAAAGAATATCGTTTTACTGTTAAACTAGTTAGATGCAACTGTAAGTTCTATTCTTAAAAGTTTATTTTCTTGCACTTCTCGCCTGTGGAAGTCTCTTGCTTCAATGCCGACTACAATATTCAAAAATTTAAATGCAACACCAATTTCCATCTTCGGTCCTCCTGAAACTCGTTCTTTTATTGTAATTTCTCTTCACAAATCTTTTCTCATTCTCTTTCACCCCCAGAAACTCCATGCGCCTTAGTCGTATTATCGCCTTGATTGGTGTGAAATTATTAAAACACACAAAGAGAGAGGTTTTGAAAAAAAAAATGAAATGAACAGTAAAAGGAAGCATCAGTATGAAGGTGGGAGGAGAAGAAATTGAAATCGAATAAAAGAAGGACTACTTGTAAAGCAATGGTTAACGAGCTCGTTCAATAAGTTCGATCTGTGTAGGTCTCTTTATTAGGTTAGGTTCATTGATTTTACGACATATCAACACTCCGTATTTGTGTCCTTACGCCAGACTAAAGTAATTTCACTTAATACAGCTCTCTGGTTAGTAGCGGTTAGGATAATAGTCTTGTATACCATTACTACTGGTCTTCTTTTACACCACTTTTGTGGCCTTGTGCCGGTTTTAGCTAAGATTTGTAAATAACAACGTTTTGCCATGAAGTAAGTTAACAATTTAGCACTAGAGATTAACACAATTACTCGATTTCCCCAGACTTATTGCCTTGCGCTTTACTCAATTAAGCTTTATAAATACAAATAAGTCCTGTTAAATGGTTGAAGCAGTTGCATTTCTGGTCGGCATTTGAACATGAGTGAAATGTCAAGATTTCAGTTGCTGGTTTTCAAAGCAAACAACTTCGCCCCTATGTTGAAGATTGTTGCAACACAATCTTCCTAACTTATTTCCTTCTATTTGACTTTGAGTTGCACGAAGTTAATCTTCGTAAATGTTGAGAATCAAAGAGAAAGAATAAAAAGGCATGAAGTTCAAGTCGAAGAAATCAGAGGAGAAATGAAGATAATCCTCGGGAGTCGAAAGAAGAGAGGAGAATTTAATGACGACGAGAAGAGCAAGAAGAACTGAATAAACAATTGAATGTATAAGAAACGAAGAAATTTAAGAGTAAATGACAAAAAAATACAAAGTGGCGAAATATACAATGAATAGGAGGCGGGAAAAGGGAAGAAAAAAGAATGAATACTAAAAATAGACGGAGGTGGAGAAAGAGAAGAAAAGAAGACAGAGGTGAAGAAAGAAAAGAAAAAAGAAGAAATACAAAAATAGAGAGGTGGAGAAAGAAAGAAAAAAAAGAGGTGGAAAAAAAAAAAAAAGAAAATACAAAATATAGACAGAAGGTGGAGAAAGAGAAGAAAAGACAGAGGTGAAGAAAGAAAGAAAAAAGAATGAATACAAAAAATAGACGGAGGTAAAGAAGAAAAAGAAGAAATACAAAAATAGAAAGGTGGGGAAAGAGAAGAAAAGAAGACAGAGGTGAAGAAAGAAAAGAAAAAAGAAGAAATACAAAAAATAGACGGAGGTGGAGAAAGAGAAGAAAAAAAGACAGAGGTGAAGAAAGAGAAGAAAAAAGAATGAATACAAAAAATAGACAGAGGTGGAGAAAGAGAAGAAAAGAAGACAGAGGTGAAGAAAGAAAAGAAAAAAGAATAAATACAAAAAATAGACGGAGGTGGAGAAAGAGAAGAAAAAAGAATGAATACTAAAAATAGATGGAGGTCGATAAAGAAGAAATACAAAAAATAGACGAAGGTGGAGAAAGAGAAGAAAAAAAGTCAGAGGTGGAGAAAGAGAAGAAAAAATAATGAATACAAAAAATAGACGGAGGTCGATAAAGAAGAAAAAAGAAGAAATACAAAAAATAGACGAAGGTGGAGAAAGAGAAGAAAAGAAGACAGTGGTGAAGAAAGAAAAGAAAAAAGAATAAATACAAAAAATAGACAGAGGTGGAGAAAGAGAAGAAAAAAAGACAGAGGTGAAGAAAGAGAAGAAAAAAGAATGAATACAAAAAATAGACGAAGGTGGAGAAAGAGAAGAAAAAAAGACAGTGGTGAAGAAAGAAAAGAAAAAAGAATAAATAAAAAAAAAAACGGAGGTCGAGGTGGAAAAAGAATAAATACAAAAATAGACGGAGGTGGAGAAAAGAAGAAAAGAAGACAAAAGAAAGAATGAAAAATACTGAAAAAATAGATGGAGGTCGATAAAGAAGAAAAAAGAATAAAACAAAAAATAGACGAAAGAGAAGGAAGAGTGGTGAAGAAAAGAAAAGAAAAGAATAAATAAAAAAGTAGACAGAGGTGGAGAAAAAGAAAAGACAAAAAATGAGAAGAAAAAAGAATGAATACAAAAAATAGACGGGGTCGATAAAGAAGAAAAAAGAAGAAATAAAAAATAGACGAAGGTGGAGAAAGAGAAGAAAAGAAGACAGTGGTGAAGAAAGAAAAGAAAAAGAATAAAATACAAAAAAATAGACAGAGGTGGAGAAAGAGAAGAAAAAAAAAAAAAAAGACAGAGGTGAAGAAAGAGAAGAAAAAAAAAAAATGAAAAAAAAAATAGACGGGGGTCGAGAAAAGAAGAAAAAAGAAGAAATACAAAAAATAGACGAAGGTGGAGAAAGAGAAGAAAAGAAGACAGTGGTGAAGAAAGAGAAGAAAAAAGAATAAATACAAAAAATAGACAGAGGTGGAGAAAGAGAAGAAAAAAAGACAGAGGTGAAGAAAGAGAAGAAAAAAGAATGAATACAAAAAATAGACAGAGGTCGATAAAGAAGAAAAAAGAATAAATACAAAAAATAGACGAAGGTGGAGAAAGAGAAGAAAAGAAGACAGTGGTGAAGAAAGAAAAGAAAAAAGAATAAATACAAAAAGTAGACAGAGGTGGATAAAGAGAGAAAAAGAAGACAATACAAAAAAAAGAGAAGAAAAAGAATGAATACAAAAAATAGACAGAGGTCGATAAAGAAGAAAAAAAGAAAATACAAAAAAAATAGACGAAGGTGGAGAAAGAGAAGAAAAAAAAGACAGTGGTGAAGAAAGAGAAGAAAAAGAATAAATACAAAAAAATAGACGGAGGTGGAGAAAGAGAAGAAAAAAAAGACAGAGGTGAAGAAAAGAAGAAAAAAAGAATGAATAAAAAAAATAGACGGAGGTCGATAAAGAAAAAAAGAAGAAATACAAAAAAATAGACGAAGGTGGAGAAAAGAAGAAAAGAAGACAGTGGTGAAGAAAGAAAAAAAAAAAAGAATAAATACAAAAAATAGACAGAGGTGGAGAAAGAGAAGAAAAAAAGACAGAGGTGAAGAAAGAGAAGAAAAAAGAATGAATACAAAAAATAGACGGAGGTCGATAAAGAAGAAAAAAGAAGAAATATAAAAAATAGACGAAGGTGGAGAAAGAGAAAAAGAAGACAGTGGTGAAGAAAGAAAAAAAAAAAGAATGAATACAAAAAACAGAGGTGGAGAAAGAGGTCGATGAAGAAAAGAAGAAAAATGAATGAATACAAAAAATAGACGATAAAGAAGAAAAAAAGGAAATACAAAAAATAGAGAGAAAGAAAGAAGACAGTGGTGAAGAAAGAGAAGAAAAAAGAATAAATACAAAAAATAGACGGAGGTGGAGAAAGAGAAGAAAAAAAGACAGAGGTGAAGAAAGAGAAGAAAAAAGAATGAATACAAAAAATAGACGGAGGTCGATAAAGAAGAAAAAAGAAGAAATACAAAAAATAGACGAAGGTGGAGAAAGAGAAGAAAAGAAGACAGTGGTGAAGAAAGAAAAGAAAAAGAATAAATACAAAAAAACAGAGGTGGAGAAAGAGAAGAAAGGAGGTGGAGAAAAGAAGAAAAAGAATGAATACAAAAAATAGACGGAGGTCGATAAAAGAAAAAGAATAAATACAAAAAAATAGACGAAGGTGGAGAAAGAGAAGAAAAAGAAGACAGTGGTGAAGAAAGAAAAGAAAAAAGAATAAATACAAAAAATAGACAGAGGTGGAGAAAGTGAAGAAAAAAAGACAGAGGTGAAGAATGAGAAGAAAAAGAATGCAAAAGTGGTGTGATAAGACGAAAGAAAATGAATGAAACCTAATGCAATGAATAGAACGAAGAGGAAGAAGAATAAGAGAGATCCAATGAATATAATCAAAAGGAAGAGAAATAAGAAAGGTAGAGAATTAAAAAAAGAAAAAGAAAAGATTCAAAGTAAACAATTGGAAAAATAAAACATAAAAGAGAGATGGAAAAGTTAATGAAAATGCTGAAAAAGAGATTGATATACACAAATTTAAAAAAAAAAAGAATGAAAAACTCTACAGAAAAAATGATGACAGAAGTGCAGTTTAAGCGAAGAAGAATAAAAAGCAAAGAAAACTGACAGACTATATTTTCCCGCCTCTTTCGATGGCGGCCATTCGACTCAAGTCACACAGACTATTTGATCGTTCGTTTCTAATGTCAAGCGGGAAATGCGCCCATTCGGCAGGATTGTACAGTGACGTCATCTGAATCGTTTTTATGACTTAACTCGCAAAAGAACAGTGAAATATCAGTCTTCCAAATGCAGTACAGATGAACAGTTATTTTTATGAGGCACTTAGCACTCTGCGTGAAATTAGATCGGAACGACGGTTAATCTAAAGTTTAGTTATATCTTAGTCTGGCACAAGGCCACGAAATGTATCTGTCTATATTTCTGAGATGAGGTATTATGTATACTATTTACATTATTCGGACTATTGTCCTCATCTTTGTCGCCATATTTATCACAACGTTTCGGCCGTTGTACGCTCCGGCCTTCTTCAGGTGGTTGTCGAACTGAACCCTTTATTTCGCTCACTGGGGTAGACTGTTCCACGTGCCATGTCTAATGGATGTCAGTTATCAGTTATCTCCTGTTTAATTCTCCTCTCCAAGTTTTCCACCGCCTTAACCAGGTATTGAACTCACACTCTTTGGGTCCTGTCACTGGATCTAACTAATGCCACAGTGGGTAAACGCCTGAACGTCCAAGAACCTTTGAACATTCCCTTGTAGAGATTCTAATAATAAAAGCATATAAGATCTTAAATTAAACATTAGTTTACTACTATTTTTATTGCAAATTTTTCTACAATATTAATACTTTGCAGATCATTTTCTGCATAAATAGAATTATTTAAATAATTTATTAAATATAAATAATTAAATTAAAATATATTATTGAAATACATTATTTTATTATCATTAATTTTGAATTATTTTCTAATAAAGATTCATTGCGTAATGTCCGACAACAGAATCCATTTCGATTTTTTATAAATCTTGTTACTTTTTATTGCAAAAATTCATTTGAAAATTAATCTGCCATTTTTTTTATTCATATATATATATATATATATATATATATATATATATATATATATGAAGGAATAAAGTTTTAAGTAAAGCTATATTTTTGGGATAAAGCGCTCAATATCATCGAGGAAGGTATGCAAATATAAATATAAGCTAGAACATTAGAATGATTACATATAGCATAAACAGCCTGTTTGAGTGTTGACGCAATCGTCAGAATATATATATATATAATTAAATTAAATATATTATTGAAATACATTATTTTATCATCATAATTATTTATATTAAAGATTCATTGCGTATCCGACAACAATCCATATATTAGATTTTTTTATAAATTTTTTTTAATTATATATATGGTATATATATATATATATATATATATATACAGTGCAAATCCGAATATAAGAGAAACCCGGATATAAGAGAGATTTTCTCTGGTTCCAAAGTGTTCTATACTTTACCTAAACAAAATAGACCAAACCCGATATAGAGAAACCCGGATATAAGAGACTTCTTCTCCGGTCCCGACAACTCTCTTATATCCGGGTTACACTATATATATATATATATATATATATATATATATATATATATATGTGTGTGTGTGTGTGTGTATATATATATATATATATATATATATATATTTCTGCCAGGGCTACACACGGTTATTTTTTTTTAATTCAGAGTTGTCCTTCCCCTGAACTGGTTGCCACCCAAGTTTGAAAAGCTCAGTCTGCCTTACTATTTACCCATAGAGATTTTGAATTCTGAGTTGTCATTCTTCTCGAGTGTTTGCTACCCAAGGCTATAGAGCTCAGTCTGACCGGCCATTTACCTATTGTTATAATCAGGATCAGCTTTCAGTTCTACGCTCTCTAACACCCACAGGACACATCGAAAGCAAATCGAACAGGGAACGGCAGCCGACGACACATCTGACAAGCTTGTGTGAATGAATGGCGGGACGGGGACTTAGAGACTCATCAAAGGGAGAAATGTTGCAAGATCTGCAAGGGTTGGGAAGTTATGGAGAGCAATGATCGCCCTCATCTTGAAGGGACACGTCACATAGAAGAAGAAGCGTATTCCATATGGCCTGCGGAAATAGTACGGTGGGTTAGGTTTAGTTTGCCGACATCTTATCAAATGTGTACATATGTATTCTGGTGTGGCAATTAGTGTCAGAAAGCCGGTCGATTTTAGCTTCCAGCTTTATGTTGGTATCTGATCTAATACTAAAAGCTACTGCTTCTCCTGGAACCAGTGTTACTAATGCAATACGAATTAACTTGATTAGTTTCTGCACTTTCCTACTAAGTTAATTTACTTGTTAATTCCAGGCAATCCAATTCCCGCCAGTCAAAGTCATGTATGGTACAACAGTCTACTGGACAGACCCATTGGAAACTGAACAATCCTCTTCTTTGATATCAAGCATGAGTGGAGCCTGCTCCGAAGCCACTGGTACATGCGACTTCATCAGCCGTGCCTTCGCTATATTTACTGGAACTTGTAAGTAAAAACAAAATCGTTTTTGTTGTTTTGCTTTTGTATGTTTGTTTCCTTTTGTTTTGATTACATCAGGTTGAGATCGATTTCATAAAAAAGAAGTGATTTTTTTTTTTTTTTTTTTTTGTGATGGTACCGAATGCAAGCGTTGTTTAGAATACTCATGTCGGTGGACATTTTTCAACTTATCAAATAAACCTACCACTTCAAATAAATAATCTGCTTTGTATGTAAACTTTGACTGTGATTGTTTGATTATCGTTTAAATGTTCACTATAAATGTTTCCTTGCATATCTCACTACAGTGTAACCCGGATATAAGAGACCCGGATATAAGATAAACCCGGATATAAGAGAGATTTTATCTGGTCCCAAATTAGAGCCTATGTTACCTAAACAAAATAGACCAAACCCGAATATAAGAGACTTCTTCTCCGGTCCCGACAACTCTCTTATATCCGGGTTACACTGTATAAGCCCATTAAAAAAAATTGGGTTTACAGTCCCGTTCTTGGCTGCCGAGAAGACCTTCCACCAGCACTAAGCAACTGACGCCTCCGTTTCATAATGTGGGAAGGATCTACTTCTCATACCCGGTAATAACTGTTCAAAAACGTACTTGAAAATGACGGCTATGCAGTGATGCATAATAATCGGCACGCTGTTTGAGATTCTCTGCTAATAGTTAATGTGGAACACACTTTTCAATCTTTGACACTTTTCTGGACATTCCCATTTCGTGATGGCCAAAGCTGAAGTGCCATATGGTTATAATGGTTTGGATAACTGTAGCGGAACTGAAAGGCAGCAGTCTGTGTGTTCTGCTGAACTGACTACGGTTCGCCGTTCTAAGAGTAATATGTAAGCAGAATAGTGGACGCTTAAGCAAATGTAGCAACAGTCCCTGGCAAAATTAAATACTGGACGAACGAGGAAAGAAAAGAACGGCCTACCTTGGAAACGTCCACGAATCTGTGCGTCATGTAAAGTCCGGTTGCTCGACGGCGAAAAAAGAATCAAAATGGCGGCGCCCATGTTTTATGACAGGTGGTCTCAGACGACTAACGCGAAATCTCGTTGGCTAGTGATACGTATGTAAATTATGGTCGGTCCTCGGCTGTGTAAAGCGAGCCTCTTTTGAGAGAGACAGAGGTGTTCTTGTTGGCGAGAAGCGAAGGCTAGGTGTGTGACCCAATTTTGCCGTCCCTACGTGGCCTGTTGGATTGTTACGTCGGACAGTCGTTGAATTGGATTTTGGCTACAAGTGTTGCGGTTGAGAAATTGACACTCATTATTTGTTTTTTTTTACTTTTTCTTTTCTTTACCAACACAATAACATCAACATTGGCCTCCAGTGCGTCAAGATCATGTCCTGGCGATTGTCACATGTTTCCTCCTTTAAACTGAACTTTTCCTTTCTAAAACGAAAAAAGAAAATCTCTTACGTGTTCTCTCACCGATTATGCCATCACCATATGATTTTGATGGATTCTGCTGCTGTTTCTTGCATTATTCCTCTCATTCAAAAAAAAATGGTTTAAGCTCAAGACTTAAAAGAATTAGAGTACGAGATCTATCCATATAAATATAATCTGTCTGAAAGAAAGAAAGAAAGAAAGAAAGAAAGAAAGAAAGAAAGAAAGAAATGGAAACAAGACACAAAGCAAAAAGTGAACATCATCAATAGAAAAAAGTAGAGTAACAGAAAAAAGAAAAAGAAAAAGAAAGAATGAAAGAAATGGAAAACAAAGAAACAAAAGCAAAAAGTGGACATCATCAGGAAAGAAAGAAAAGAGTAACAGAAAGACAAAAGAAAGAAAGAAAAGCAAAAAAGTGGAAAAGAAAGAAAGAAAGAATAAAAAAACAGAAAGAAAGAAAAATGAAAAAATGGAAAACAAAGACAAAGCAAAGTGGAACATCAAAAAAAGAAAAAGAAAAACTCACAGAAGGAAAAGAAAGAAAGAAAGAGTAAAAGAAAGAAAGAAAGAAATGGAAAACAAAGAAACAAAGCAAAAGTGGAATCAGGATCAGGAGAAAGAAAGAAAAAAGAAAAACAGAAAGAAAGAAAGAAAGAAAAGAAAAAATGGACAAAAATAAAAAAAAAATTGGAATCATCAAAAGAAAAAAAAAGAAATCAATAGAACAGAAAGAAAGAAAGAAAGAAAGAAAGAAAGAAAGAAAGAAATGGAAAACAAAGAAACAAAGCAAAAAGTGGAATCATCAATAGAAAGAAAGAAAGTAGAGTAACAGAAAGAAAGAAAGAAAGAAAGAAAGAAAGAAAGAAATGGAAAACAAAGAGACAAAGCAAAAAGTGGAATCATCAAAAGAAAGAAAGTAGAAAAGAAAGGAAAAAAGAAAAGAAAGAAAGAAAGAAAGAAAAATAGAAAACAAAGAAACAAAGCAAAAGTGGAATCAGGAATAGAAAGAAAAAAGTAGAGTAACAGAAAGAAAGAAAGAAAAAAGAAAAAAAAGAAATGGAAAACAAAAGAAACAAAGAACAAAGGTGGAAACATCCAATAGAAAGAAAGAAAGTGGAGTAACAGAAAGAAAGAAAGAAAGAAAGAAAGAAAGAAAGAAATGGAAAACAAAGAAACAAAGCAAAAAGTGGAATCATCAATAGAAAGAAAGAAAGTAGAGTAACAGAAAGAAAGAAAGAAAGAAAGAAAGAAAGAAATGGAAAACAAAGAAACAAAGCAAAAAGTGGAATCATCAATAGAAAGAAAGAAAGTAGAGTAACAGAAAGAAAGAAAGAAAGAAAAAGAAAGAAACAAAAGAAACAAAAAAAAATTGGAATCATCAATAGAAAGAAAGAAAGTAGAGTAACAGAAAAAGAAAGAAAGAAAGAAAAGAAAGAAAGAAATGGAAAACAAAAGAAACAAAAGCAAAAAAGTAGAATCATCAATAATAGAAAGAAAGCAGAGACAGAAAGAAAGAAAAAAGAAAGAAAGAAAGAAAGAAATGGAAAACAAAGAAACAAAGCAAAGTGGAATCATCAATAGAAAGAAAGAAAGTTGAGTAACAGAAAGAAAGACAGAAGCAAAAGAAAGAAGAAAAACAAAGAAAACAAAAAAAGCAAAAATGGAATAGAAAAAAGAAAGTAAATTAACAAAAGAAAAAAAAGAAAGAAAGAAAGAAAAAAAACAAAAAGAAACAAAAAAAAGTGGAATCATCAGGAGAAACAAAAGCAACAGAAAAAAGAAGGAAAAAAGAAAAAAAAAAAAATGGAAAACAAAGAAAAAAAAGCAAAAAAGTGGAAGGATCAAAACAAAAAAGAAAAGGGAAAGGACAAAAACAGAAAGAAAGAAAAAAGAAAAAAAAGCAAAAAATGGGAAAACAAAGGACAAAACAAAAAGTGGAATCAGGAAAGAAAAGAAAAAAAAATTAACAGTAACAGAAAGAAAAAGTAAAAAGAAAGGAATAAGGAAAAACTGGAAGGACAAAAGCAAAAAAAAGTGGAACAAATCAAGGACAAAAAAAAAAGTAACACAGAAAGAACAAAAGAAATGTGAAAAAAGGAAGGACAAAGTGGAAAACAGGAGGACAAAAGCAAAAAGTGGAATCATCAGGAGGACAAAAGAAAGAAACATAGGAGGAAAAAACAAAGAAAGAAATGGAAAACAAAAGACAAAAAACTTGGAGATCATCAAAAGAAAAAAAAAATTAGATAACACAAAGCAAAGAAAGAAAGAAAGACAAAAAGAAAGAAATGGAAAACAAGGAAAAAAGCAAAATGTGGAATCATCAATACAAAGCAAAAGTAAAGATGTAGGTGGGACAAAAGAAAGAAGAAAGAAAAAGAAACAAAAGCAAATGGAAAACAAAAAGAAACAAAACAAAAAGTGGAATGATCAAGGACAAAAAAAAGTAAGAGTAATCAAGGACAAAAGAAAAAAAGAAAGAGAGAAAGGAAGGAAAAAAAGAAACAAAGCAAAAAGAAACAAAAGAAAGAAAGACATAACAGAACAAAAGCAAAAAAAGCAAAAAAGGACAAAATCAAAAAGTGAAAAACAAAGGACAAAAGCAAAGTGGACATAACAGAAACAAAAAAAAAGTAGACATGAAAGAAAAAAAGAAAAAAGAAACTTAAATGGAAAACAAAAGAAACAAAGCAAAAACAGAAATCATCAATAGAAAAGAAAGCAAAAAGTAGAGGACAAAACAGAAAAGAAGGAAAGGACAAAAAAAAAAACAAAGACAAAAAGCAAAAATGGAAGGATCAATAGAAAGAAAACAAAGGAAGGACAAAGAAGAAAGAAAGAAAAAGAAACAAAAAAAAAATGGAAAACAAAGGACAAAATCAAAAAGTGGAATCATCAAGGAGAAAGTAGACAAAGAAAGGACAAAAGTAACAGTAACAAAGAAATGAAAAAGAAAGAACAAAAACAAAAAAAAATAGAAAGAAAGAAAATGGAAAACAAAGAAACAAAGACAAAGCAAAAAGCAAAAAAGTAGGAGAAAGAAAAATCAAAAGAGAGAAACAAAAGTGGAATCAGGAAAAAAAGAAAAAAGTAGAGTAAGGAAAGAAAAAAAGAAAGAAAGAAAAAAAAGGAAAGAAAGAAAAAAAAACAAAACAAAGCAAAAATGGAATCAAATAGAAAAAAAAGAAAGTGGAGTAAAGACAGAAAGAAAGAAAGAAAAAAAGAAAGAAAGAAATGGAAAAAAGAAAAAAGAAAAAAAGAAAGAATCAAAAAAAGAAAAAAGTAGAGTAAAAAAGAAAAAAAGAAAGAGAAAGAAACAAAGCAAAAAAAGAAATCAAAACAAAAGACAAAAAAAAGTGGAATCATCAAAAGAAACAAAAGAAAGTAGAGTAACAGGACAAAAGAAAGAAAGAAAGAAAGAAAAAAGAAAAGAAATGGAAAACAAAGAAACAAAAGCAAAAAAATGGAATCATCAATAGAAAAAAGAAAGGAGGAAGGACAAAAGAAAAAAAGAAAGAAAAGAAAGAAAAAATCAAAAAAAAACAAAGAGACAAAGCAAAAAGTGGAACATCAAAAGAACAAAAGAAAGTAGACATAACAGACAAAAAAAAAGAAAGAAAGAAAAGAAAAAAGAAAGAAATGAAAAACAAAGAGACAAAAGCAAAAATTGGAATCATCAATAGGAAGAACAAAAATTGAGTAACAGAAAGAAGGAAGGACAAAAGCAAAAAGAAAGAAATGGAAAATCAAAGAAACAAAACACAAAGTGGAAAACAAAATAGAAAGAAAGAAAAGTAGAGTAACAGAAAGAAAAAAGAAATGGAAAAAACAAAAGAAACAAAAAACTTAGGAAAACAAAGAAACAAAAAAGTGGAGACATAAGAAGGAAAGAAAAAAAGAAAGAAAGAAAGAAAAGGAAAACAAAGAAACAAACAAAAGTGGAATCATCAATAGAAAGAAAGAAAGTGGAACAACAGAAAGAAAGAAAGAAAGAAAGAAAGAAACAAAAACAACAGAAAGCAAAAAAGTGGAATCATCAAAAGAAAGAAAGAAAGTAGAAAAAGAAAAAAAGAAAGAAAGAAAAGGAAAGAAAGAAAAGAAAAAATGGAAAAACAAAAAAACAAAAGCAAAAGTGGAAGGATCAATAGAAAACTTAGGAAAACAAAAAGAAAGAAAGAAAGAAAGAAAGAAAAAAGAAATGGAAACAAAAAAAAAAGCAAAAGTGGAAGGACAAAAGAAAAAAAAAAGAAATCAAAAAAAAAAGAAAGAAAGAAAGAAAAAAGAAATGGAAAAAGAAGAAACAAAACAAAAGTTGGAATCATCAATAGAAAGAAAAAAGTGGAGTAACAGAAAAGAAAAAAAAAGAAAGAAAAGAAAGAAAGAAAAGAAAGAAAGAAAAAAGAAAAAAAAGAAAAAGCAAAAAGTGAATCATGGGAAAGACCAAAAAAAAGATAACTGGGAAAAGAAAAAAGAAAGAAAGAAAGAAACAAAGAAAAAAGAAAAAGAAACAAAGCAAAAAGTGGAATGATCAATAGAAAGAAAAAAAAAAAGAACAGAAAGAAAAAAGAAAAAAGAAAAAGAAAGAAAGAAAAGAAATGGAAAACAAAAGACAAAAAAAAAAAGTGGAATCATCAAAAGAAAAAAAAGAAAGTAGAGTAAATAAAAAGAAAGAAAAAAAGAAAGAAAGAAATGGAAAACAAAGAAACAAAGCAAAAAAAGTGGAATCATCAATAGAAAGAAAGAAAGAAAAAAGTAACAGAAAGAAAAAAAGAAAGAAAGAAAGGAGAAAACAAAATGGAAAACAAAGAAAACAAAAAAAAAATTGGAAAAATCAATAGAAAGAAAAGAAAAGGACAAAGTAACAGAAAGAAAGAAAGAAAGAAAGAAAAAGAAATGGAAAACAAAGAGACAAAGCAAAAGGAATCATCAAAAAGAAAGAAAGAAAGGAAGTTAACAGAAAAACAAACAAAAAGAAAAGAAAGAAAAGAAAGAAAGAAATGGAAAACAAAGAAACAAAAGCAAAAGTGGAACTACATTAGAAAAAAACAAACAACAGTAACAGAAAGAAAGAAAGAAAGAAAGAAAGAAAGAAAGAAATGAAAAACAAAGAAACAAAGAAAAAAGTGAAAATGATCAATAGAAAGAAAGAATATGAAGAACAGAAAGAAAGAAAGAAAGAAAAAGGCAAAAGAAAGGAAAGAAAAAGAAAAAAAGCAAAAAATGGAATCAAGAAAGAAAGAAAGAGTGGGAGGCCAAGAAAAAAGTATGAAAAAGAAAGAAACAAAAAGAAAAAGAAACAAGGCTTGGAATAGAAAGAAAGAAAGAAATTGGATAAGGGACGAGAACGAAAGAAAAAGAGGGAAAGAAAAGAACGACGAAATGGAAAAACAAAGAAACAAAGCAAAAAGTGGAATCATCAATAGAAAGAAAAAAGTGGAGTAACACAACGCAAAAAGAAAGAAAGAAAGAAAGAATTCTAAAGAAATGGAAAAACAAAGAAAAAAGCAAAAAGTGGAATCATCAAAAGAAAGAAAGAAAGTAGAATAAAGAAGAAAGAAAGAAAAGAAAGAAAGAAAGAAATGGAAACACTTAAAACATTGGCAAAAGTCAGAATCATCAAAAGAAAGAAAAAGAAAACAAGAAAGAAAGAAAGAAAGAAAGAAAGAAAGAAAGAAATGGAAAACAAAGAGACAAAGCAAAAAGTGGAATCATCAATAGAAAGAAAGAAAGTAGAGTAACAGAAAGAAAGAAAGAAAGAAAGAAAGAAATGGAAAACAAAGAAACAAAGCAAAAAGTGGAATCATCAATAGAAAGAAAGAAAGTAGAGTAACAGAAAGAAAGAAAGAAAGAAAGAAAAAAAAAAGAAATGGAAAACAAAGAAACAAAGCCAAAAGTAGAATCATCTAAAAGAAAGAAAGAAAGTATTCAGTAACAGAAAGAAAGAAAGAAAGAAAGAAAGAAAGAAAAGAAATGGAAAACAAAAAGACAAAAGCAAAAAGTGGAACTATCAATAGAAAGAAAGAAAGTCTATAGAGTAACAGAAAGAAAGAAAAAAAAGAAAGAAATAAATGGAAAACAAAGAAACAAAGCAAAAAAGTAGAATCATCAATAGAAAAAGAAGAAATGGAGAACAGTAACAAGAAAGAAAGAAAGAAAGAAAGAAAAGAAATGGAAAACAAAAAAAAAGCAAAAATGGAATCATCAATAGAAATGAAAAAGTGGAGTAACAGAAAGAAAGAAAGAAAGAAAGAAAGAAAGAAAGAAATGGAAAACAAAGAGACAAAGCAAAAAGTGGAAAAAGAAAGAGAAAAGAAAAATAAGAAAGAAAGAAAGAAAGAAAGAAATGGAAAACAAAAAGAAACAAAGCAAAAAAGTGGAATCATCAAAAGAAAGAAAAAGGAAAAAGAAAACAGGAAAGAAAGAAAGAAAAGAAAGAAAGAAAGAAATGGAAAGGAAAGAAACAAAAAAAAGTGGAATCATCAAAAGAAAAGAAAAAAGAAACAGAAAGAAAAAAGAAAGAAAGAAAGAAAGAAAGGAAGAAGGAAAAAAAAATGGAAACAAAGAAACAAAGCAAAAAAGTGGAATCATCAAAGAAAAAAGAAAGAAAGTAACAGAAAAAAGAAAGAAAGAAAGAAAAAAGAAAGAAAGAAATGGAAAACAAAAAATCAAAGCAAAAAATAGAATCATCAAAAGAAGAAAGAAAGAAGTAACAGAAAGAAAGAAAGAAAGGAAAGAAAGAAAGAAAATGGAAAAACAAAGAGACAAAACAAAAAGTGGAATCATCAAAATCTAAAAGTAGAGTAACAGAAAGAAAAAAGCAAAAAAGAAAGAAAGAACAAAAGAAATGGAAAACAAAGAAACAAAAGCAAAAGTAGATCGTCAAGGGAAGGACAAAAAGTAAAAGAAAAAAAAGAAAAGAAAGAAAGAAAGAAAGAAAGAAATGGACAAACAAAGAACAAAAGCAAAAAGTGAATCTTAGAAAGGAAAAAGTGGAGTAACAAAAAAAGAAAGAAAGAAAGAAAAAAAGAAAAAATGGAGCAAAAGAAACAAAGCAAAAAGTGGAATCATCAATAGAAAGAAAAAGGAAAAGAAAGAAAGAAAAGAAAGAAAGAAAGAAAGAAAAAAGAAAGAAAAGAAAAGAAAAACAAAGAAACAAAGCAAAAGTGGAATCTTCAATAGAAAAAGAAAAAAGTAACAGAAAGAAAGAAAGAAAAGAAAAGAAAGAAAAGAAAGAAAAAACAAAAGAAACAAAAAAAAGTGAACATCAAAGAAAGAAAAAAGAAAGTAGAGTAACAGAAAGAAAGAAAAAAGCAAAAGAAAGAAAGAAAAGAAACAAAAGAAAAAAATGGAAAACAAAAGAAACAAAAGCAAAAAGTGGAATCATCAATAGAAGGAAAAAAGCAGAAAACAGAAAGAAAGAAAGAAAAAGAAAGAAAGAAAGAAAGAAATGGAAAACAAAGAAACAAAGCAAAAAGTGGACATACATCAATAAAAAGAAAGTAGAGTAACAGAAAGAAAGAAAAGAAAAAAAGAAAGAAAGAAATGGAAAACAAAGAGACAAAAGCAAAAAAGTGAATCATCAAAGAAAAAAGAAAGAAAACAAAAGCAAAAGAAAAAGAAAGAAAGGAAAGAAAGAAAGAAAGAAAAAATGAAAAAACAAAGAAACAAAGCAAAAAGTGGAAGAAAGAAACAAAAGAAAGAAAGACAAAGTAAAGTAGAGTAAGAAAAGAAAGAAAGAAAGAAAGAAGGAAAGAAAGAAAGAAATGGAAAACAAAGAAAAAAAAGCAAAAGTGGAATCATCAAACAAAAGAAAGAAAGTGGAGTAACAGAAAGAAAGAAAGAAAGAAAGAAAGAAATGGAAAACAAAGAGACAAAGCAAAAAGTGGAATCATCAAAAGAAAGAAAGAAAGTAGAGTAACAGAAAGAAAGAAAGAAAGAAAGAAAGAAAGAAATGGAAAACAAAAGACAAAGCAAAAAAGTGGACTTCAAAGAAAGAAAAAGAAAGAAAGAAAAAGAAAGAAAAAAGAATGGAAAAAGAAAGAAAGAAAGAAAAAGAAATGAAAAAACAAAAGAAACAAAAGAAAAAAGTGGAATCATCAAAAGAAAGAAAAAAAATGGAAGTAAAGAAGAAAGAAAAGAAAGAAAAGAAAAGAAAAAAAAAAATGGAAAACAAAGAAACAAAGCAAAAGTGGGAATCAATAGAAAGAAACAAAAGAAAGTAGAAAAAAGAAAGAAAGAAAAGAAAGAAAGAAAGAAAGAAATGAAAAAACAAAGAAACAAAACAAAAAAGTGGAATCATCAATAGAAAGAAAGAAAGAAAGTGGAGTAGAAAGAAAGAAAGAAAAGAAAAAAGAAAGAAAGAAAGAAATGGAAAACAAAGAGACAAAGCAAAAAGTGGAATCATCAATAGAAAGAAAGAAAGTAGAGTAACAGAAAGAAAGAAAGAAAGAAAGAAAGAAAGAAAGAAAGAAAGAAAGAAATGGAAAACAAAGAAACAAAGCAAAAAGTGGAATCATCAATAGAAAGAAAGAAAGTAGAGTAACAGAAAGAAAGAAAGAAAGAAAGAAAAAAGAAAGAAATGGAAAACAAAGAAACAAAGCAAAAAGTGGAATCATCAATAGAAAGAAAGAAAGTGGAGTAACAGAAAGAAAGAAAGAAAGAAAGAAAGAAAGAAAGAAAGAAATGGAAAACAAAGAGACAAAGCAAAAAGTGGAATCATCAATAGAAAGAAAAAAAGAAGGACTAAAAGAAAGAAAGAAAGAAAGGAAAGAAAGAAAGAAATGGAAAACAAAAGAAACAAAGCAAAAAGTGGAATCATCAAGGAGAAAGAAAGAAAGTGGAGTAACAGAAAGAAAGAAAGAAAAAGAAAGAAAAGAAAGAAATGGAAAAAACAAAGAAACAAAGCAAAAAGTGGAAACTAAAAGAAAGAAAGAAAGTAGACTAACAGAAAGAAAGAAAGAAAAAGAAAGAAAGAAACAAAAGAAATGGAAAACAAAAGAAACAAAGCAAAAAAGTGGAAATGGGAAAGAAAGAAAGAAAGTAGAGTAACAGAAAGAAAGAAAGAATGAAAGAAAGAAATGGAAAACAAAGAAACAAAGCAAAAAAGTGGAAGGGACAATCAAAAGAAAGAAAGAAAGAAAACAAAAAGAAAGAAAAGAAAGAAAGAAAGAAAGAAAGAAATGGGAAAACAAAGAAACAAAGCAAAAAGTGGAATTAGGAATACAAAAGAAAGAAAGTAGAGTAACAGAAAAGGAAAAAAGAAAAGAAAGAAAGAAAGAAATGGAAAACAAAGAAACAAAGCAAAAAGTGGAATCATCAATAGAAAGAAAGAAAGTAGAGTAACAGAAAGAAAGAAAGAAAGAAAGAAAGAAAGAAAGAAAGAAATGGAAAACAAAGAAACAAAGCAAAAAGTGGAATCATCAATAGAAAGAAAGAAAGTAGAGTAACAGAAAGAAAGAAAGAAAGAAAGAAAGAAAGAAAGAAATGGAAAACAAAGAAACAAAGCAAAAAGTGGAATCATCAATAGAAAGAAAGAAAGTGGAGTAACAGAAAGAAAGAAAGAAAGAAAGAAAGAAAGAAACAAAATCAAAAAACAAAGAAACAAAAGCAAAAGTGGAATCATCAAAAGAAAAGAAAGTGGAGGAAGGAGAAAGAAAGAAAGAAAGAAAGAAAGAAAAAAGAAAGAAAGAAAGAAATGGAAAACAAAAGCAAAAGCAAAAAGTGGAATCACAATAGAAAGAAAGAAAAGAAACTAGAAAGAAAGAAAGAAAGAAAGAAAGAAAGAAGAAAGAAAGAAAATGGAAAACAAAGAAACAAAAGCAAAAAGTGGAATCATCAATAGAAAAAGAAAAGTAGATTAACAGAAAGAAAGAAAGAAAGAAAGAAAGAAAGAAATGGAAAACAAAAGAAACAAAGCAAAAAAGTGGAATCATCAATAGAAAGAAAAGAACTTAGGAGTAACAGAAAAAAAAGAAAGAAAGAAAGAAAAGAAAGAAAGAAAATGGAAAACAAAGAAACAAAAGCAAAAAGTGGAATCATCAATAGAAAGAAAGAAAGAAAGTAACAGAAAGAAAGAAAGAAAAGAAAGAAAGAAAAAAAGAAAGAAATGGAAAAACAAAGAAACAGAAAGAAAAAAGAAAAAATGGAATCAAAGAAATGGAAAGAAAGAAAATCAAAGTGGAAGTAACAGAAAGAAAGAAAAGAAAGAAAGAAAGAAATGGAAAAAAGAAAGAAAACAAAAAAAGACAAAAAAAAAGTGGAATTATCAAAAGAAAGCAAAAAGAAAGTAGAGTAACAGAAAGAAAAGAAAGAAAGAAAGAAAAAAGAAAGAAAGAAATGGAAAACAAAAAACAAAGCAAAAAGTGGAATATCAATAGAAAGAAAGAAAAGGAGAGTAACAGAAAGAAAGAAAGAAAGAAAGAAAGAAAGAAAGAAATGGAAAACAAAGAAACAAAGCAAAAAGTGGAATCATCAATAGAAAGAAAGAAAGGAGTAAAAGAAAGAAAGAAAGAAAAAGAAAAGAAATGGAAAAACAAAAAAACAAAGTAAAAAGTGGAATCACAAAAAAAGAAAGAACTTAGATTAACAGAAAGAAAGAAAGAAAGAAAGAAAGAAAGAAAATGAAAGAAAGAAAGAAAAGGAAAAAAAACAAAAAAGTGGAATCATCAAAAGAAAGAAAGAAAGTGGAAACAGAAAGAAAGAAAGAAAGAAAAGAAAGAAAGAAAGAAAGAAATGGAAAACAAAGAAACAAAGCAAAAAGTGGAATCATCAATAGAAAGAAAGAAAGTGGAGTAACAGAAAGAAAGAAAGAAAGAAAGAAATGGAAAACAAAGAGACAAAGCAAAAAGTGGAATCATCAAAAGAAAGAAAGAAAGTAGAGTAACAGAAAGAAAGAAAAAGAAAGAAAAAAAAAAGAAAATGGAAAACAAAGAAACAAAGCAAAAAGTGGAATCATCAAGGGAAAAAAGAAAAGGAGTAACAGAAAGAAAGAAAGAAAAGAAAAAGAAAGAAAGAAAGAAATGGAAAACAAAGAAACAAGCAAAAAAGTGGAATCACAAAGAAAGAAAAGAAAGTGGAGTAACAGAAAGAAAGAAAGAAAAAGAAAGAAAGAAATGGAAAACAAAAGAGACAAAGCAAAAAGTGAATCATCAAAAGAAGAAAAAAGAAAGTGGAGTAACAGAAAGAAAGAAAGAAAGAAAGAAAGAAAGAAAGAAAGAAAAGAAATGGTAAAACAAAGAAACAAAGCAAAAAGTGGAATCATCAAAAGAAAGAAAGAAAGTGGAGTAACAGAAAGAAAGAAAGAAAGAAAGAAAGAAAGAAAGAAAGAAAGAAAAGGAAAGAAACTAACATATTTTAAATTGTAAGAATAATTCTTTTCTTTTTTTCCTTTTTTGGGGGAATGTACATTGTTTTAACAATTTTCTCAGAATAATAATGATTTCCCAGATACAAGTTCTACTATTTAAGCCATAGCTGGAGGAAGTTGATGGATTCATACCTTTCTCTAGTATATTTACACATACCTGAATGTAACCAACATGACTATAATTCAAACTCGGCAAGAAAGAAAGAAAGAAAGAAAGAAAGAAAGAAAGAAAGAAAGAAAGATGAGTTATGAAAAGCATACAATGGAATTCAACTTCCGAGAAGAAATACTCCATTTATACAAGTCCACTTATCATCCGGTTCAAACTCCTGTTTTTTAAGTGTGGAAGTTTATCCCTTCTTTCTTGTTTAGAAATGGGTTCCCGGTTCCCTCTAAAGTCTCCTCGTTCTCTTTCACTACCAGTAGACCCTTGCGTCTTGGTAACATTATCGCCTTGCTTGAGGTGAATACTTAAAAATGCTTAGAGAAAAATCATCCACTTTACTTGTTTCTTCAATTTATCAGGTACGCGTGAGCCAGTGATGAAGCGAGAAGTTAGACGAGATTTCCCTGCAAACAGTTTTTTATATCACCCTTTACGATGGAGTGTTGCAATAACTTGCTGAGACAAACCATCACTAGCGAAAGAAATGGCGAGCATAAACGGCTACAAATGGCCTGCAACAAGATTTGCATATGTTGCAAATATCAAAAGAAACTCCAGTTCTACTAGTAGCCCTTGCAAGCGCCAGAAAAGTGTACTCCAAACCATTACAGATTTCACTACGAATTACTAGAACGAGAAATAACTAAGTAATACTAAGTAAGAACTAAACAATATATCTTTGGAAAATGATCAGCGGAACAAGAAAAATCTACACCTGTAGATTAAATAAAGTGTTCAGTTCGAAATTCCCTGGAGTTTGCCCGGACCGACAATCACCTGATGAAGGCAGGGGGTGGGGGCAACGGTCGATATGAACAACAAACATGAGGACAACGATCTACCACAAGTTTGCATAATATCCAACCGATAGACTGGATACCAAGCTTTATGCAGTCTCCTCTAAATACAAACTCGACCATCTGCCGAAAATAACTGTTCATATGACACTGTGATAGATTCCACAGTTCAATAACGATGTTTTATGACTCAGGTGAGTTTCAGTAACCGATGCTTTGGTGTCAATGATAGTACCCTTGTTGGGCAACGATTATGAAACCTCATAGAATGCAGTGAATGCTATACACTACGTTGACTGATGGGTTTAGCAGCAAAACCACTGAACCGGCATTTTGTTATAAGGTTATCGTCCTTTGCCGTTTCCGGTCGTTCTATTCTTGAATCGTCTGCTGTTTCCATGCGCCGTTGATCTATATTTGGAATTAACATATTCCTCGTATACATTTGCTAGTGTTGGCCAAGAAAATATATAGATTTCTGCCTCAGACAGGATCAGAATGTCAATCATGTTTGCGTCCTATAGCAGCCACTGCTACACGGCAACCCAAAAATCTAGCCGACCTGGCCCTGCCAGCCGGTCTCACATCTGACATTGCCCTAAAAGACTAATGACGGGGAAACAGGCTTTTAACTTTAAATATCTCAAAACCCAAACTAGTAACTTTTCATCTTCACTGAGCAGACCCTAAATTCTCACCAGTCCCGTAAAGTCGTTGCGCTGTCTAAGAGGCTCCTTGTTTTGAGTGTCTATTGAGACTAAAGTTCACTGCAGACCTCAAATGGAACTCATATATACGATCCAGACGCTGGAAAAATGGTCGGCTCCTGACACCGTTCCAGATGGTACCCGACACCACTTGTCATTATCTGTCTTCAGAAAAGTCAAACCAAACCAAAAAATGGAGCATTGCTGTCATATCTGGGTTTGCCCATTCCACACTTTCTATCACTGTCGGAGTTTAAAAGCGACTAATCGGCCTTGTGGTGATTAATTATTTTCTATCTTACAACTCTTTCCACACTAACGCGACGTCGCAAGCCTTTCGTTATTCTATCACTATTTTCATGGAAAATGTTTTAAAGATATAGATTTCCTAGATTTTTCCAGTTCAAACCTTTACAGCTAAGACCCGCCATGATATGTATACAGGGACGAGTGGTCTTCAGCCTCTTCATATTAAGAAATAAACAGAAATTTCTATGCTTCTTCCCAAGAACCACAACTTTGTTTGATTTGGTTTGTTTTACTGCATATCAACCTCAATGGGTTATTTAATATTATCGAGCAAGTACTATTGGTGCGAGTGATATTCGAAGGCGTTTGACACCAGCATTGTTCAACGGCGTTACTATAGTTGCATCTGCGATTACAAAGTCTCTACTACAACGAGTATTATGAAATTGACAACGAGTATACGTTGGCATTGCAAAAGTGGCAACGAGTGTTCGTTGACATCACAAAAGTGTAAAGAAAGATTATTGATGGAGACTTTCTTAGAAGTTCTGACATTTATGGAATTTTATATTGCAACTATACAACTATTTGACAGATATAAAGTGAATTGCCATAAACTGAAGATAGAGAGAGAAGGACAATGAATTATCTTGCTCTCTTGCATTTATATAAATGGAGTCAGTCGCATAAGGTAGAGAGGTATTTCTTTTTACACTACTGTTCACACAATACAAGGATTAAGAGTTACTCAATGGTTGCAGATTGAGATTTTCTATCTTCTATTTGATTAATTAAACGGAATATCGCTGCATTCAATAGTACTTGTTCGATAATATTCGAATAAAACCACCGAATCAAAATCAGAGATAGGACATGATTTTATATATATAATATATATATATATATATATATATAAGGAGAATTGATCTAATTGATTCCTCTTCCTATCTATCTTCTATTACTATACGGATCGCTATTCATTAAGTGTTATGGGGCCCACCCCTTTTTCATATAAGTGGACTCTACCAGTGTACTTGGACTGCTGCCGTTAAATACCCAGAGTTAGTCAGTATACAGTCTACAGGATTGAAATAGTAAGATGACTGAGATTGTGATTGAGTTGGAGGTAGAGTAATAGTGTGAGGTAGCCGCTTGTAGAAGTCAGTTACAAGCACGTAGACTCTAAGGAAGTCCTACTTCGAGACTGTCTATATCTATATGTTATTGCGACAAACCGCGTTCCTGGATTTAGTAACAGTTTATCCATTGTATTTTTGTGTAAATACATTTAATTTGCGTTTGTCATTCATTGGAGACCGAATTTCATCTCGGTATCCACAACAATAAGTAGGCCACGTGACCATAAAGGAAATATATATATATATATATATATATATATATATATATATATATATAAGGAAATATATATATATATATAAAGGAAATATATATATATATATATATATATATATATTTCCTTTATGGTCACGTAGCCTACTTATTCAAAGTGGGATCGCCCGTGTTTGCTCGCTGGCGATCTATGTTTCAAACTACAGTGCCGTCAGCGACACTTTATTCCTACATGACATACAGCAACTTACATCTCTGTACAGTTGCACACACACTCAAGACTGACAAGGGTTAAAACATTGAAAAATGAAGATTATAATGAGACGAAAGAGCATAGACGTATAGATAAATACCTGTCAACAGACATTCAGCGTTGACAATTTGAACATCTGAGACGCAAAATTCAATTAGCCGCAATATTTTTCCACGGTAGAACGAAATGACACTTCAAGACGAAATGTAACCTAAATTTATGGAAAGACTAGAGTCAGGCAGTACGGCAGTGAATATTACCTGGTTCAGTGACAACAACATTACTGATCATTTTACTCGTAAGCCAAGATGAACTCCATTGAACAATGTTTGAGTTGGTATGTTAATATTTTATCTTATCGCTTCTTATTTAAATTTTAATAAAAACGATTCATTTCCGTTGAAGATGGCTGTGTTATTTGCTTTCGTCAGCATATTTCTCAGGGCACGCCATTGACACACGCATATGCACGCGCCTAAACATGTATTCAGCATTTCAGAGCTTCAAGTGCCATTTCTTCCCTACTCGATGGCTGTAAACATAAATTCCCCACAAGACTACTTGAACTGTCCAACAGCAATTAATCCAGTTGAAATGGGTTGTTGCAACCATCAAGCGACATCAAGCGAAGTTATATTAGCTTTCTTCACACTGTTGACAAAACTCTTCTTTTGTTAGACGATAATAAAACGCCACTTTTTACTTCATGATTAATATCCTCTGCCCGAATTAGTCGACGTCGTTCAGTAAAGAAGCATTTATATCTAAACTAGTGGGGTCCCTTTCGCTTGGCTTACGGTAAGATGATCAAATTCACAATCTAAATTATTTGTCTACTTAAAATACTACATTTATTTGAAAACATATTTATATGTATAAAACAGAGGATGTATATGTGTGTCTGTCTGTGTAATACCTTTTCACTCGAGATCCATCCAACCGATTTCGGCCAAACTTGGCAGATACATTGTACAATGTAATAGATAGGTTCTTAGCGTAAAAAATCGATAAATCGATAAAGCCTATCAAAAATCGATGAACCCAGATTTTTTCCTCCGATTTCGTTCAAACACGATATGTAGCTTACTTACATCATGACAAGCTCAACGATACCTCATTTTTATTTCTACATCACTGCGTTTAGCGAAAAAACAAAAAATCGATTTCAACACAAATCGATTTCAACACAAATTTTTCACTAAAAACTCAAGTCAAGCAATCTAATACAAAGTTCACTCATTTAGTCATTTAAATTAATAATTGAGTCCACCTATATAGTGTAAACTCGCGTAAATATCGAAAAATGGCGATTTTTACTGGTTCCTTTCTTATTTTTCGTTGATCTTTCAACCAATTTTCGTCAAACTCAGCAATTGCTTTATAAGTGTATCCTCTTTTACATCCCTGGTAGCACACTAACAAATTGAGTTTCAAAAACTCCAAATAAATTGTGGTCTGAAGTGGGTTTTCATGTTGCCTGTTTTGCCTCTTCATATCCTCGGCTAACTTCGATTGAATAAATACAGACTACTTGTCTTATATCAGTAACAGCATTAATTCAAAATGTTTTTTTAATGAAAGCATTTTAAAGTAATTGAAGAATATAGACTCTGTTTCATCTAAACATGACGCTATTTTTGCTCCATTCTAATTGAAGGCTTTTTTTTCTGATCGACCAGCTAGGTATGGCTGCTAGTTCAGTTTAAATAAAAGAGTGATAAAAATGGTTTCTCATTTCGGTTTGTACTCTTTCCTTGTTTACCAGAAATTTTAAATTATTGTAAACACTTATTAAATTATGCTTACTAGTTTGATACTTGTCGCTTTGCTGACGGCAAGATGATCAAATTCCCAATCTTACTTTTATTAAATTATTTGTCAGTTTAAAATATTACTTTTATTAGAAAACATATTCATTTTAATTACAGGAATCATACAAAAATACCAGAGGCACTCCGACGTAGTGTTATGGTGAGCAATCCTATTTCACTAGATCAATTACGACTGAATCGTGAGTTCGATCCTCACTGGTGCCCCATGCTTTTGGCATTGCGTCGCAACTAAGCTACGCTGAGAAAATGACTCCAAAATACTGTTTTTAACTTATATTTATCCCAGTTAACCAAATAGAACGGGAAATTAGTCTCGCAACAGAATGACTATGATAATAATCTTTCTTATTAAATTTCTCTGTCTTTGCAAATATTTTCATATATATTATATATATATATATATATATATATATATATATTTAAAGAAACATTGAGATTGGTTGTTTCATCCGAGACGCAACTGTCAGGCCTGGATTGCGTCTAGCATAAAAAAAGCCTGTCGAGTGTTGATTCAATGCTCATTTAAATATTTACATATTCTATCTCTGATATAGAGCACTTTTGGCACATAAAATATAGGTACTACATTAAAATTAATTTTCATATATATATATATAATATATATATATATATATATATATCATATATATATATATATATATATATATATATATGTATATATATATGTATATATATATATATATATATATATATATATATATATATATGTATATATATATATATATATATATATATATATATATATATATATATATATGTATATATATATATACATATATATATATATATATATATATATATATATATATATATATATATATATATATGTATATAAGATTTAAGAATATAATATTTCAAAATAAATCAGATAGTTTGATATAGTGCTCATTATTAAAATATTAAAATAATATTAATATTAGAAATAGAGCACTGATAATATGATAAAGTTACTTAAGCGTAAATATCAATTTTTGATATTGTTTCCCTGACTTCGAAGTTTCTTGGAATTCTCCATTCTTCAAGGGGAAACAACATCAAAAATTGATATTTACAGTTAAGAATAACTTTTAATATATATAATATATATATATATATATATATATATATATATATTACAATGAATCATTCATACAAAAGTAGATTAGTAAAGTTAAAATAAATTGGCGAAATCCCTTCGCTAACAAAATTTTAAAACAATTTTCTACAAATCACTGATGATCCTTGTTTTTTTGTTGCTTTTTTTCATAAAATCCATCGAGTGATTTGTAGGTTAATGCACCTTTTAAATTTTGTTAGCGACGGGATTTCGCCAATTTATATCATTAACTTTACTAATCTACTTTTTGTATGAATGATTCAAAAATAAATTGAACTGCCCATATTTCATATATATATATATATATATATATATATATATATATAATGCATGTTTATTTTAATACAATGACAAACCGAAAATATTTCTACAAAATTTATAAAAAAGATATTAATTGTATTTATTAGTGGAAAATTTTTTTTTTAAATCATAAATTATTATTATAATTATCTAATTTGTTTCGGTTTTTTAACAATTCATTTCTTTCTTTATGATTTTAGTGCTCTTCCCAGGGTATAGAGCTGTCCAGGCTGAGTAAAATGAGAATTTATTAATTCAATGTCTTATTTCAGACTTTGTCAAATTTCATCTGTATGTGTGTACCTCTGGTTGTGTATGCATTGAATGACAAACGTCAGTCACACACACAACACAGACACACGCATATACATTACATACGTGCATGCAACGTTACACGCAGTGTGTGACGGACAAAGAATCATCTCTTTTGTAATATAGATGTCAATGGCGAAATAAGTCATGCGTTATTGCAAAGTCTGTAAAATTTTGAGGTGTCTGTTCACCTTCTACTCGTTTCAATCAATAGAACAGCGCATCGAGTTATAATCTTTGGGGTTTATGCCGGGTAGGGTTACTAATTATTATAAACTGCGTGTGGTTACCTATATAGTGATTATTAACAAACTCCAGAGAAGAATCTGCAATATTATCGATCCTGACCTGGTATCTCGGTTTAAATTGCATTCCCACTGCCGTAATGTAACTTTCATATGACTTTATATATATATATATATATATATATATATATATATATATATATATATATATTCATCGGAATTTTTTTGGTGAGCTTTCTTCTTTGGTACATCGACTTCATGAATGTAAACGTAGTACTAGATTGGCAGCTAGGTCTCATCATTTTATTGTTGAAATTGCTTAATGTGACCGTAACTTCTCGCCTCTGGAAGTCTCTTCTAGCTTCTTGCTTTTCTATTAACTACTTAAAAAATGTAAATGCAGTGTCAATCGACTTGTTCTGTCTCCTTGAATCTCGTTCGTTTTATTGTCCTTTTCGCTTTCTTAACTTCCTTTTTCTCAATTTCCTTCACTCTCAGTAATTCCCCTCCCCCTGCCTCTGAGTGAATTTATTGTTCTTGCTTCGTGTAAATTTATTTAAAAGATGGTTATAATATCAAATACATTATGTAGAAGACTTAGGCAATACTGACACAAACTTACATTTTTTTAAAAATAATGTTCACTTTGTAGAAGGCCCAGGAGCTATTCGGGGTAGAGGTTTACAGAGTAGGAAGCACGATTTATGGAGATATGTGGAAGGGGAATAACGGTTAACCCTAGACTTGAACAGGTTGATATTGTCGTGATCGGGGCAATTGGGAGTCGGTTCGACAATGAAGTGGTTCGTGGGAAGAAGCTGTTCAGGTGAAACTTGCATCTCACCACTGGAAGACGAAGGGAATGAGAGTTGCCCGCTACAAAAGGTGTGGAAGTGTGGGTCTTATCTATGAAGGTTAGAACTGGTGGAAATAGTGAATGTAGTTCGTGTAAACATTTTCCATGAAAATAGCGTTAGAACAGCAAGGGGTTTGCAACGTTTCATCTGTGATGTTTATAGGGTAGAAAATAATTTGTCACCCACAAAGACGCTTTTGGACTCTTTCGGGTCTGGAAAGTGAAATCTAGGCAGCTTCTGTCCATATATGACAAGTTCTCCATTTTTTACCTGATCTGGCTATTTACATTATTCGGACTATTGTCCTCATCTTTATTTCGGCCGTTGTACTCTCCGGCCTTCTTCAGGTGGTTGGAATGTCGCTCATTGGAGTAGACTTCCATGTTTAATGGATGTCAGTTATCAGTTATCACCTGTTAATTCCCCTTTTCGAGTTCTCCACCGCCTTAACCGAGTATTGAACTCCCACTCTTTGGGTCCTGTCACTGGATCTAACTAACGCCTTTATCCACTGTGCCATGTGTCCTTGTGTATGAATTTCTGGGTATTATAAACCTAATGTCTTCAGCGACTTTTTTGTATTCATTTCTATGCTTGGTCGGCTCCTGAAATAAAGTTCAATTCGACATTCGAACCACCTGAAGAAGGCCGGAACGTACAAGGGCCGAAACGTTGTAATAAATATGGCGACAAAGATGAGGACAATAGTCCGAATAATGTAAATAGTGTACATAATACCTCATCTCAGAAATATAGACAGATACTGATCTGGCTGTTGTAAAGGTCGATGATAGCAGCAGGAGTCAGGTACTTACTGGAGCGGTACAGGAAACTGACCATGAATCGTGTGTACGAGTTCAACTTGAAGTTTCTGTTTAGTTTAAGTTCCAAGAGACCAGAGGTTCTCAAAAATTTTGCCTAGTGTACCCTTTTAATCATAAGTCAGAATGTTATTCCCCCATTTCAAGATTCTCCGACTCAGAGGGCGCATTCCAAATAAATGCATATATTATTGAAAATCTTAATTCTTTTCCATATTAGTACATATACATTTATATTGATTATTTTTATAATAGTGTTTTATAAATTTAATAGCAATAGAAAATATTAACGGATTTTGAAACTTTAATACAGTAATTTGTTTAATTCATAACGAATTATTGAATAAATAAACTGAAGTATACTTCAATAAAATGAAATTCGATAGAATGCCAGGATATTATAATTCAATAAAAAAAATTCTGTAAATATAAACAAGATTTTCCCTCCCGCGTGAATTGCTGAAATTCCCACCTGGTGCAAATCCCCCGACCCCTGGTTGAGAACCCCTGCAATATGCGCTCAAGTCACGGGGCCTCCCTAAGAGACCAAACGCTTAGAAGAAAGTGTAAACCTTACTGCAGATAGCCCAAGTTCCTTGTTCCATGTATACTTGTCCATGTATCGACGTTCGCTTCGAACTATGGGAGTTGAAAATAATATTAAGGCCAAGCTTCAGCGGAGTGATTCCTTCGGGTGGGGCTTGGGTTCATAAAGAAAAGTGCTGAGGTGGCTGGGGCAATTTTGCTCGGTTTTGTCGTTAAACCTACTTTAAACAGACTTTGTGTCACATTCGTTTGCGACGTGGGCGCGCTGATAAAACAAAAACCTCTTTCCCCGCGAGACAGAAAAGTAGTTCGCAAGACGGCATGAGTGAAATCTAAAGAAACACGAGCAGAATTTTAAAATATTTCTAGTGATCTCCCCTTATAAAAAGTCACTGGACAAACCCTCTCCATCTTAATTTCAATATCTGGCACTAATTAGCGACACTGCGGCCATTATCATACTCTGAATATTATTAGAATAAAAATGATCGATATCTTATAACAAATATCAACTCATTTATCTCTAAATTGGAGAAAAACGCTGTTATTCAAAAATAGACTAAACTTCAGCTTATCTTCAGCTAAAATTACATTTTCATGATATACGTAAAGCAGTATCGACTATATTTTTCGGAGTGAAAATAATGTCGAAAGTGTTTAAAGATTTAGACGCAAGCAATTTTTAAATTTCTTTATCAAAACGTTTCTTTAATCTTTCCACATACTTTCTAGAATTTTTGTTTTATGAGTCTAAGATATTTATTCTCTGATAAAAAAAAAAAGGTTAACGAATTTAAATCGTTTTCATATCCAAAACATTCTACATAAGATTTTTCGTAGATTTGCGGTAGTTGAATTTTTATAATACCCTGACGTGCTAAAGGATAAGTGCCACGTATTGTGTGGGAACGCTTCTATCTTAGCGAAGTGCGGTTACTCAACGTGACAACGATTTCAAAAATAGTCGAAAGCCTTTTGGAAAGTTGTTTTGCCATGCCGTCATGGTAACTGTCCACAGCTACCTGATATTTATATGTGCAAGATATTACGTGCGAATAGACCTCAAAACTACGTCTCATAAATGTTCAACTGGGCTTATGTCTTACGAAACTGGTGGCTAAACCATACTTCGGAAGTCTACAGAATTCTCCCCAAAAACAAACATAGCCATTTTCTTTAAAATTACAGAAGCTGGTAAAACTGCAACTTAAATACAAAATCAACAGGTTTTAGTACCGTTGGCGCACTAGTTCTTCCAGATACATTGGATACAATGTCTTACTTTTATTGAATAGTCGATGACAGAACATGTGAGCAATAACGAGGTTTTAAGAAACATGGTAACAAAATGGCACCAATACTTGAAGCTTACCCTTTGGTAATCATTCTATGCGCCAAAATTCACCTGTAGGCTCGTCCACTCCATTTTAGGATTAGGAAAAACTGAAATTTGCATTCTCCCATTTTGATTGAAGGAAAGCTGATTTGCGTTTTTTTCAGGGTTCCAAAATCTCTTTTAAAATCATTTGTGATCTGTGATTGATATTTTTATACGGTTCGTTGCGTTGTTATATACTGGTATTTGTTCTTCACCAGCTGAGTGAAGGAGTCTGATGTTGGATAAACCCGAAACTCCTAAGGATCCCATGGCAACACCACTGCTGATGTGACTGCAATCATCTTACAGATGTATTTCTAAACGAAATCAGAAAGTGATGGTTAAAATTTTTGGGACACATAATGAGGGAAGTCGGCTTGGAGAATTTGAAACTCAAAGGCAACTGGAGTAGAGGAAACTAGCTACTGATGTTGTGTATACGGATAACAGAACAGGGAGTTGAAAGAATAATAAATTGATAAACATTGCTTAGTACTACAAAGGGTAGAGAAACATGATCACTCACGTCCTGAACGTTTTTATATAATTTTTATTATGAGTAATGAAACTCACACATCATAAAAATTTAAAGTATTGAACATTTTCTATGAAATTACACTCATGTAGGCTTTACATTATGTTCTCCCAGGCACAATAAATCTATAGAAATAAAGCGAAGTGTACGTGTGTTCGTCCGTCCGTCCGTTTTTTGATCTCGGTGAATCATAAACAATCTGAAGTAAAAAGTAGTAACTACTGTAGTTACACGCGATTAAAAATTAAATGAATAACTCATTTAAAGTTAAATTTAAATATCGAACAGAGTGAAATGTTTTAAAAAAACAATTCTTTATTAAAGGTTTAACTTTAATTTCGCTTTTCATCGAATTTTCCTGGAATTGTTAACCGTAATTAAAATTTAAGCGGTACATTGCTACTATGATTTTTTTTTCTTTTTCTAGCACGCGTGCTGTGACGTTTTCGAAATATTACATAGTTCTAGTTCCCTAATGTATTTCAAGAGTGACTTTATGTGAAGGGATCATAAAGAATAGAGATCGGTTACGTATCCGAAGAAAGATTATGCCGAATTAAGGTGTCGAGTAAAGATAAAATAATTTTATTATTTCTAAATTTTTTATAACGTTTACGTAAATCGGAGGCTGAAGGTAAAATGCCGAAGGCCCAAAAGACCTCCGCTAGCTTAAAGTCCTCCCGAAGAACGGCTTCTAGGGTGTAATAAAGACAAATATGTTATCTCTGTGAGGACCATTTTTAATCCAGGCTTATCAAAAATTACATCAGAAAAGAATAGAAAATTATAGACGTATAATTTCTTTAAGCTAGCCTCGCACTATGTTTTAGAGGCTGCACTCGACTCAGAGGTGTTGAAAATGAGCCAGTATCTTTTGTGTCCATTTTTATTTACTGGGCCCGAATAATATTTTCTCAAAAACAGGTGTATGCTTCTCGAATCTTTACCATTGGCGCTATTAATTCTTTGTTCTTTTATACGTTTACTGCACTCATACGTATTTGTGTAGAGAAACAGTTAATACCGTTAGTCTTTCAGTTGTGTATTTTTCATCGCGATAAGTACAGTCATCTTCCTTTATGTTCATGTCTTTTCGGGACGTTGGCGATGATGAATTTCCAAAATGTCCTGTTCTTTGTAGCTCTTATTTTTTTTTTCTTTTTGTTATCACTCCTGAAACTTGTTTCACCATCTATTTATTCGAGTTCGCTTAGTAGTTTATGCGTGGATTTTCTCTTTCCCTCCTGCCTTCAATCTGTCCTGTGAGTATCAAATTTTCCAAACCCTCTTTCTTCATTACGTACCCTAAAAATTTCAACTGTTTCTTTCTGATTTTAAGTTTAAGTGCCCTTTTTGTTTCCATTTTCTCTAAAACTTTGTCGTTGCTCACATGTTCGGTCCATGGTATTCTCAATATCCTTCTGTAAAATCGCATTCTGTTGTTTCTTCATCTGTGAAGAGATTGTCCAGCATAACAGTTTAGTACTCTTTGTTTACAATGTATTTTTAGAAAAAGATAAAAACAATTTAAGTCCATATAAAAGAAAGAAGAAGCTACAAGAAAAGAGAAAAATCGAAACAAACAAGAAAGAAAGAGAAAAAAGGGAAGAACGAAGAAAAGAAAAGAAAAATGAAACAGAAGAGAAAGAACGAAGGAAAAAAAAGGAAAAGGAAATAAGAAAGAGTGAAAAATAAAGAATGACAAAAAATACGAAACAGGAAGCTACAAATAAAACAGAGTAGAAAAGAAAACGAAACAAGAAAGAAAAAAAGAAAGAAAGAAAGCAAAAGCAAAAAGAAACTATAAAGAAAGAACGGAGGAAGAAAAAAGAAGAAAAAGAAAGAAAAAGAAAGAATGAAGAAGAAAGGAACAAAGATAAAAGGAAAAGATAGACACAACGAAGAAAGGAAGAAAGAAACAGAAAACGAAAGGAACATCAAAAAAAGAAAGAAATGCAGACCAAGAAAAAAGAAAAAAGAATGAAAAAGAAAGAAAAAAAAGAAAAAAAGAATGAAAAAGAAAGAAAAAAAAAGAAAGAAAGAAAGAACTATAAAATAGGGTATACGATTATATGGTCGTACAGTCCTGCTTACTGATTGTACGATGTAAGAAAATCGGTTAAGTGTTAAAAATCTCCTCTTGTCATAAATAAATACAGGAACAGACTGTAAGAAAAAACGTTCGATTTTCTCCATTCTTCCACACTTATTTGTTCTGTTTATTTCATTTGGCTTTTTATTTTATGTTTTTATTTTTTGTTTTTTCTCTCAGCATCTTTCCGTCCTTACAATATTCAATGCAGTTCCTTTGATAAGGTGGGTGGTCTGAGGTTTTTTCCGGTTCTGAATTCAATTCAAACTGCTTCAGGCAAAGAACCAGACAAGTCACTGGAAATACTAAAACGGCTAAGGATGGCAGACAAACGAAGAAGGAGGAGGAAGAGGAGATAAAAAGAGTGAGAAGGAAGAAGACGTAGATGTGCAAGAAAAAAAGATAGATGATGGAATACAATGCAAAAAAGGGAAAGGATAAAGAATGGGGTGCAAAAAGAAATAGGGAAGCGAGGAGATGTTGAAATAGAAAAAGAAGTGGAGTATGAGGGAATAAAGAAGAAGAAGAAGAAGAAGAAGAAGAAGAAGAAGAAGAAAGAAAGAAAGAAAGAAAGAAAGAAAGAAAGAAAGAAAAAGCATAAAATATTTAAACTGAAGAAAATACAAAACACCTAGAGGGAAATGAAGAAAGAAATAAAGAACCAGAAAAAGTAGAGAATATCAGAAACAGAAAGCAGAAAATAGTGAAGAAGAATATGAAGAAGAAGATGAAGAAAGGGGGGAATGATATTGACCAGCAAGCCTTATTGGTAAATAGTGAAGTAGATAATGGCATTGATGACCAAAAAGGATTAGATTCATGATGAACACAAAGAAGATTATAATTTTTCTGAATGCAAGCGATCCTGTGTTCTGATGATGTCTAAGTCTTTCAGTTCATATTATAAAGAGTTCTTGAGTGCATTCAAGATAGAATTCACGGCCTGAGTTAAAAGCGAATTGAAACTAATAAAAGCAATAATTATTATAAGCAAGTATTATTTTAAAAAAAAATTGTAAATAAATGCCCTGATGCTACACCGTCCATGGCTCTCAGAGCTTCGGGTCTTAATTGATCAGAAGTGTTAACATGCATATGTTTTGTCTTCATAAATAAAGATTGCCTAACCTTAACCGGGTGAGGGCATGTTAATTGTGGGCTGGCGTACTGTGCTTATCTGTTCTTAAGTAGGGATAGTGGAAGAGCAATATAGCTGGGAGCCAAGGGTGTTTTAAAGAATGATTCAGGTACAGCGTCTTGGGAGTCATATCTTCTTACTTAGGAACACCCTCAATCGGAAAGGGTCGCAGTGAAGTGGGTTACCCGACTTAAAGTTATTTCTAACAGAGTCTCCACTTAAGGTTATGCGCTGCTTGTATCTGACTTTTCTACAAATATTTCCATAACAACTGTTCTGGTGAGCTTTTCTCTCTGGTACCTCGACTACATGGTGGAGTAATGGATAGCGGCGCAGACTGAGGAATCGGAGAAGCTGAGTTCGAATTCCACTCGAATCCATTACATTCACTTACGTGTAATAACCTTAGAAAAGATATGAATCCTCTTCTACCCCCCCAAGCTATGGGCGAATAGCAAGACAGACCGGGTTCTATAGCTTTAGATGGCAAATAGTCTATCACAGAAAGAAATGGCAACCTACTGCGGGAAAAAAAATCTGCCTCGTCAGTCATGTACCGAAAGCTACATGATCGCCTAAGTGTGTATCACGCATGATACATAACTGACTTCGACTACATGAATTTAAGCGTGCTACTAGGTTGGCAACTTGATCTCGTCGTTTTACTCTTGAACGACGTAGATGCAACCGTCTGTTCTATTCTAACAGTTTCTTTTCTCGCAGTTCTCGCCTGTGGGACACTCTACCGATTTCTTGCTTCCCCGCCATCTACAATCTTCAATAATTTAAATACAATGTCAATCGCTATCTTTATGAAACCTATTCCTTTACTGTCTTTCTTCTTCTCATTCTCTTTCACTCCTTCTAACCCCTGCGTCTTAATGACATTATCGCCTTGCTTGGGGTGAAATGATTAAAATACATATAAGCACACACGCACAAGCACACACACACACACACACACACACGCACGCACGCATACACACACACATATTTTAAGACATTTTATATTTATACATTCTTTTTATAGATACAAATATTTAAGTATATGCTCTGTTTAATAATAAAACAGCCTGAATGTAAATTTTCACAGAAAATATTCGTCCCGGACATTCAGGCCGGTAAATTTTCTAGAATTTATTACAAACAGAGCATATACTTAAATATTTGTATCTATAAAAAGAATGTATGAACATAAAAATATCTTAAAATAATTGTCGGACTTTTTCCATTTCATAATGTGTGACACACACACACAACCACACACACATACACACACACATATATATATATATATATATATATATATATATATATATAGTTTTAAGGTGTGCTATATTTATGAGATAAAGCGTTCAATATCAGAGATAGAGCGTATGTAAATATAAAACATTGAAGTCAACACTCAGAGGCGACAGGCTGTTTCATGCTAGACGCAATATTGCTGATCAAAGGCCTTGCTGTCGGATGTAATCGTCATACCCAGGACAGTCTTCTATCTTGTGTAACCTAATAGCTCAAGTGTTTGCAATGAGAAATAATATCCCACCACCGCTTATTTCATTCAAGGACTGTTTTTCAACCCTTTTATTGCTAAGTAAAACAAAAAAAAAACAAAAAAAAAAAAAAACGGACAAGCCTGACTTATATTTTTTTTCATGGCGATTAATAAATTGGTTCGATCAGTATATTTGCATCCTAACGTTTCTGTTTGGTAATCATATTTTCAGTGTTTCGGGGGTTTTTCGCCCTAAGCAAGGCGAGAATGCCACTAAGACACACGATGATGTTACAAGTTGTGAAAGAGAATAAAAAAGACTTTAGTACAGAAAACGTAAGGGAAGGACAATAAAGGAACAGGGTTCAGAAAGACAGAAGATGGCGATTAACGTTGCATTTAAAATTTTTGTCGAGAAGCAAGAAATTAGAAGTGGCTCCAGAGACATAAAGTGCGAGAAAATAAACTGTTAGAATAGAAGAGACGGTTGTATCTAGCTGATAAAAAAAGGTCAAACCAATTGCCAGTTTAGTCAGTCAGTTATGGGTCATGCGTAATACACGCTTAGGCGATCATGTATCTTTCGATACATGACTGACGCGGCAGATTTTTCCCCGCAATAGGTTGTCATTTCTTTCTGCCATAGACTAGTTGCCATCCAAGGCTATAGAACTTGAACTGTCCTGCTATTTTACCAATAGCTGGGGACAGAAGAAGAGAATTCATACCTTCCCCAAGGTATTAGCATATAAGTGAATGTAACGGATTTGATTGGAATTCGAACTCGGCTCTCCGATTCCTCGGTCCGAGCCGCTATCCCTTATTTCACCTTGTCTCAAGCTTAAATTCATGCAGTCTAGGCAGCAAGAAGGAACACTCATCAGAACAATTGCCATGAAAATATTTGTAGAAAAGACAGAGGGAAGCCACAGCATGTCGGTGAGAAAGTAACTGAAGTCAAGATGCCAGGTAAGATTCGATTATATTAGAGACCCTTCTTTGAATTTTGTCAAGAATCTCAGGATATACAGCAGGATCATTAGACCAGATATGGACGCAGTATTCAATGCACGGGCGAAGGATAGATTTATAAATATGCAAGATGGATTCTGACGAGAAAATTGTCTGGCACGACACAGTGATCAACCTTCCTGCTTCTTTTTGTTTTTGTTTTTTTTTTTGGGGGGGGGGGTTCTTTAGCGGCATATCAACTCCTCATTGGTCATTTAATGCCGAAATTTAATTTCCTTGGGAGCATTAGTATTTTTTTTTTTTTTACAAAAATGTATTGCTGATAAATTTTTTTACTATTAAAATGTATTGCTGGCATTTTTAATATGAAAATGTATTTTTATATTTTCATTGTGTTTTGACCCCAGTTTGGGAGTTAACTATTTGCAAAAAGCCGGGTCAGGGTGGACCTGAGAACAACAGCAATTAACAGGTGGTTCCACGCACCTCAAAACCTCCCGATCAGAGGCCTTGCTGCCGGGTGTAGTTTATCGTCATACCCAGGACGATATCAACCTTCCTTGCAGTAGACCTAGCAATTGATTCAATATAGCTGTGTCGGCCGTTGTGCTCCCCGGTCTTCTTTAGGTGTCTTTCAATCCGGGTAATCTTCAGGGAATTTCGAAAGTAGCCCTTTGTTTAAATTGTAGATATAGATCGTTCTCGTTTCAATGTTCATGTCTTGGAATCTCCCGTTTTGTTCTTTTCTAGTAATAAGTGCAAACTTATTATCTCCCATTCCTGTACATTTTATTGGACAAAAACAAGCGATGATTTAATCAACAAACAAAATCATTGTGAAGTTAAGAAATTCTTGTATTTTGATAGACAGTAAGAATTCTCGAAATTTGAATGAAGTAACAAACCTTAAGTCATAAAAACAGATTTAAAGCAATCTTTGCAAGTTTATTTTTAAAGGCAAATATTTTCTGTCCAATACCTCCGAATAAATAGATCTCGCCAGGCCAAATCTCGTGGGAATTTTAGACGCAATAATTACAGCTAAAATGAAAGCCGAATAAAAACATTACTTGGTTCTGCAATAAATGAGCGTAAGAGAAGACTCAAATTTGAAATTAGATAATTAGATTGCCTGGGCATAAATAATCTGTAAGGACTTTGTGCTTGAATTAATACATGCGTAAATAATGATCGAGCGTGTCATTTATTTTTATCTCAATGATTTTATATCTGAATCGATTGTGTTCGTCAAAAAAATGTCCGGATGAGGACAACGATGCAGATCGGCCCAGCCAGATTACATATTATTTTTTTTCTGATCGGGATTTTTTTCACAGCAGTTATTATTATTATTATTATTATTATTATTATTATTATTATTATTATGCAGTTTTCATACTGGTGCTATTTAGTAACTCTTGCTGGGGATCGAGTGATTGTAAGTCAGTTGCTGATGACGGACCGCTAAGGCGCTAGAAGTCATCTCAAGCCCACAGCGGTAGGGAGAACAGAAGAGACTACAGGGCACCTCGAAGTTCGTAGAACGTACTGCAGGCTTAGTCGTTTTTACAAGTAATTGTAATTTGTAATTTATAGACAAGCATTTTGCCTTACCACTCTGCTTGTTTTATTCATATGTTACAGTTTCTCTGTGTGGGACAAATTAGTAACAAGTATTTATATATTTTTATATAATTTCTTGTATGACATAGCAATATAAAAATCTCTTTGAGAATAATACATATTTGTCATTACTTTCTTTTCTCTGTTCTGTCCCATTCATGTGTTAAAGTGTTAGTATATCACGGATATAACAATGTCTAGAATGGGTAAATGTAAACTGGGAATATACTTTCTCGCCTATAAATCCCAATAGAGGCGAGGAATACAAAATCGGAGAACCGAGTTCGAATTCCGGTCGAGTTCGTTACATTAACTTACACGCAAATACTTTGGGAAATGTATGGATTCATCTGTTTGAATCACCCGAGATATGGGTTAATTATCAGCGCAGACTGGGTTCTTCGTCCTTGGTTTAAGGACATCTCTGAATTCAGAACCGTATGTAACTGATATCCGGTCCTTCTGAACTGATATCATCTACATTTTTTTTAATCAAAAACCAAAATATTAATAAAATATGGCTGTTTTTCTAACTTTGATCATTTCCCTGCTAAAGCAAATTAGCCTTGGTGGGATGCCAGTCTAGGAAACGAGCAACACTGTTTCCAAATAAGAAATGCTACCTCTAACGCAAATTGCTTCCACTTCTTCCAGTAGGTCATGTCATGAATGAATCTTTGCTGATTGTACCATATATCCCGTCACAATCTGTCATGTGTTACTTCAAAAGGAGATGGACAATCATTAAGTAACTTCCATTTCCCTGGGAAATTTCCCCGGCGGGAATTATTATGTATGACACTCTTGTGAACTATTTGGTCATTAGTTGAGCTGGAATTACACGATTTTGATTACATCTAGAGACACATTTCTATGAACTGAAAAAAGATTCCCCGCCGGCAATGTTTATTCTGTTTCATTCAATTTTTTTTTTAATTGTCTTTTTTCTAAATGAGTAAAGTCGATCGTGTTATGCATAAAACTCAAAGTTTGTGCACATCTGTGTATGTGTCCACTCGAATCGCTGAAAATTTTTAAAAAGATGTTTGGCTGGCCAAAAATCCTGACTCTCTTAAGAAGCGGAAAGAAAACAATAATATTTTATAGAGCAGCACCAACATTTATTCTTCAAAATCTCAACGCCATCCATCTGATTAAACTTCTCCTTAGTAAACTTGACACTGTGTGGCCTCGCATTGTCTTGCTGAAACAAAGACCGACCTCGATCGACCAAAGCAGGATACTCCTTCTTAGTTAACTAAATGAACCATTAAAAACGACGTCTCCATCGATATTAATTTATTAATTTGTGCTGATTACCCACTATGAGTCTACTATTTAGATCTGTATATCGTAGTTTCCGCCCATATGTTTTTCGTCTATATGTTTTTATTGTCACCTGCGCAAGGGACATAACTCTTGAGTAGAATTATATGTAAATACTTAAATCCGAAAGCTTTCTAATTATGGTAAATATTAAGTTGGCTAGAAAGTCCTGACTCAATTAGTAAGCAAAAAGAAAACAGCAAATTTTATGGAGCAACACCAACATTTATTCTTCAAATTAAAGTTCATTATTCTCGACGATCTTCTGCCAGCGATCAGCCAGCATCCGAATCTTTCCCAGATACCCGTCAGCTTGCTTTGAATCAAAAATCTCTGAACAAGCTTCCTGCACTTCATCAAAAATGTTGAATTGCTTGTGGCGGAAGAAGTGTACCATTGAAAGGAATAGGCCATACTCATTCGAAGCAACATCGAGACTGAATGGTGGATGTGGAAGACTCTCAACACCGTCTATCTGTTTGAACTTCTCCTTAGTCAACCTGGCAATGTGTGGCCTCGCATTGTCTTGCTAAAACAAAGCCCGACCTCGATTGACCAATGCAGGATACTCCTTATTTAGTTTGTCGTACACACGGTCTAGCAATACAGGTTAATGTTGATGGCGCGTACGTGCAGAACAAGCTCGAAATGCAGTACTCCTTGGAAATTCCACCAAACAAAGATCAAGATTTGTTGTTTTCTTTCCGCTTCCTAAGTGAGTCAGAACTTTCTGGCCAATCTAGTATATATAGTTAGTTGTCTCACTGTGTATCGTTGCAAATATTTTTGAAAACTATATTAAACAAAAATCGTTTAATTGTACTAGAAAGAATGTTATATCTTGCTCAACGTCGGAGTGTTTCCTTCAAGGAAATAATTAATTTGCATATTTATCTTTAGTTTTGTTTGTGACATAACATCTGATCTTTTGCGATCTTTATAAATTACCGATGATTTTGTGAATGTTTTTTTTTTATAATTAAATTGTTTATCACTTTCAGTATAGAAAATGGCTGTGCAAAATATAACTACTTTCTGTATTGAAATGTGGTAACGACTTTAGCATTTAGATTACAGCTTGGGATAAAGATAATTAAGTAAAATATAAAGAGACAAAGGCAATCTTGAAACTTTGCTAGAACATTTGGAAATGCGAAAGAATCTAAATTTTAATTTCTGAAATATATTTTTCAGTTTCTATAAAATGTACAGGGTGCCCCACAAAAATCAGGAAATTTTAGATTTACTATATGATGAAAAAAAAACTAACATATAAAAAAAATTAACAATATATTTTACCATATGAATAAACTAAAAGAAAAACTAACATATAAATATGTTTAATCTTTTGTTGTTCCAGGATGCCGCAGTTATCAAATTTTCGACGCAAGGTGATTGTTCTTTTTAAGAAAGAACATCCAATTTGGGAACTGAAAAAATGCCAAGAAATTTAGCCAGAGTTCTTTAGTTTGAACACCATATCTAACATTTGTGTTTTTGTTCTATTTTAATCTATTAAATTTCCATCATTTGCTTTTGTCTCAAATAACTGTAACAAAGATTCCAACAATTAAATAAACTGTACCAGATTTCTTGGGGTTTTGTGTAGTAAAGTTGATTTGTTTCGTTTAATAATGGATTTATTTGTGTTTATTATTTCACTTAATTATGGATTTATTTGTTTATTATTGTTTTGATTAATAATGACTTTATCTGTCTTTATTATTTTGTTTAATTATGGATTTATTTGTGTTTACTAGTCTTTTGTTTAAACAAATGTTAGAAAGGAATCTCCAATCAATGCAACAAAGAACGATAACTGTGGACTTGAGAAACTTATTTTTTCCTGCAAAATTGATTTAAGAAACGATTTTATAAATCTCCACTGACCGTTCGATCAATGAATGCTGAATATTTTCAACAAGAAAACATGTCATCTCACCCTTAGCATAATATCAAAGACAGCATAAAGACATCGTGTCGCAATATTAAATAGCATGGCATTGTAATCGAAGTGTAACGGGTCTGAGCACTTGGGAAGGATTTAGTAGTTAGTGCAGAGAACTTACAGACGTCGTGTACCGAGGGGAAAGTTGTGGCCCGAGCAGCGTCACGTATCCTTAATTTTGACTAGTATGTTTTGGGATTTTTTTTATTTTTGTTTTTGTCACAATTTGGCCTAGTCTTTGGCAGTGGGGAGACAGTGCATATAAAAAAAATGAATGCTAATCTCACGGTGAAATTCGAACTCGCCCCCTTTTACCTCAAGAAAGGGTCTAGTTAACAACTGCACTGGCAGCCACAGTGTTTATATTATCCTTATATTTCATCCTTCATATTTTTCGGCGCCATATTTATTTTTACTTTTGAAGTATTATTAGCAAATGAGCGAGAACACAAAAATAGAACTGGATTAAGACAAGGATGCGGCGTCTTACCGGATTTATCAAATCTATACAAAGAGGCAAATCTAAGAGAAGTAGTAATATTGGTGGATACGATCTTAACATAATATTATGTTACGGCTGGCGCAACTTAAAAATAAAATGAAAACAGATTCTTAGAAATTAAAGCTGAAAGAAAAGATTACATGTAATAACGAAAAGTGAGTTTTATTTAACATATAATACAATATTTTTTATAAACAGTTGGGCTGAAGTTTAAACAATATACGTTGGGAAATGCTAACAGTTGATAAGTGTGTGAGAGCCCAGAAAGTAGTTGGTTTAATAATGTGTAGCTATATGTGGGAGTGGGAGAGGAAATCCTTATACGGTTAAGATTAAGGCAACGGATGAGAATCGTCTCTAGTCAAAGAATAATGTTATTTTCTTCTTAGAAAAATAGTTGGATATTCACATGTATATAAAATAAAGGAGTTTGGTCAATAATATCAAGGAATAAAAAAGTGAAGTATTTATCGATAGCTTTTTCTTTTTGAGGAGTGTCAGAACTTAGATTCTTTCAGTCGAAGCTTTGTTCAAACGGACCGAAGTAAACCTCAGTAGTCGTGACTGTTGGGTCAGGAGGCAAACTGGCTAGTTGGTACGAACTCCTGTTTATATATATATTTTTTGTACCCTGTAGAACCCGGTAGAAGTTTCTAGACACTTCTAGAAAGTTCCATTCTATTATTATGAAATCTAAAGGGTTTGGTGAATGGGAGCTTTTCATAAGGTAAAAAAGGGCATCTAGTAGCTACAGATTTAAGTCATGATTTTAAGCAAGGTTCTGTATTTATTAGTGTAAGTATAAAGAGGTAGGGCAAAATGGGGCCTAGTAACAATATGCAAACCACACCGAATCGACAGCAAACACAGAAAAAAAAACCTGCAACTACTTCTAGACAAGGCAGTAAATGAAAGTGAGAAGAAAGGACTAACTAACAATTGTAAGAAAACAGATTATGGTCATTAGTAAGAAGGACAGTTGTTGACTATAAATTATAGACATCAAAATAAAGCAGGTGCAGGATTCGCTGAGAAGTGTTATAACAGATGATTAAAAATGCACCACAGAATTCCGCATCTGGGATAGCAAAAGATGCCTCCCAAAAGCTAAACAAAGTATTAGAAAAATTTTCTTTTGAAACAAAGATAAGAGTGCTTAACTTTTATATGATATCAATACTTCTATATGGCAGTGAATGCTGGACAATTTCCTCACATATGAAAAGAAGACTATAGCTAACAGATGTGGTTCTATAGATAAGTACTGAAAATACCATAAATGTAACCAACGAGAAAGTTTTAAGGAAAATGATATTTCAAGGTATTTGTTAAACAACCCTCCTATCAGGAATATCACATGCGATAGATGTATAGATACGTATCAGACAGACGTGGTGTCGTTGGAAAAGCAATACCTCAGTGATATAAACACGTACGAACGAAGATGAACACAAATTGGAAAAAGGAAAAGAAATTAATTTATATAAGCGGTACACATAAAAATACTTATGTATAGTGCACTGGTCCCCTAAAATACATTAATTTTTAACCTCTTCATAAAAATTATTTTGTATAGTGCGGTCTCCTATTTTTGCGTAAAAATACTGATCATAAAATCACGGAAAAAACTCGGTGTATAACATTATATTCAATTTAATATTCGGCTTTTTTTTCTTCGAAAGGCATTTTTTTATTATTATTATTTTACAAATTAATAATATTTTTCCATTTCATATCTTTTTACCTCATTAAAATTGAATATTTTCACCATGTAAATTGTGTTGTGATTTTCTTTCGTAGAACAGCTAAATCAAGCAGTAAAATTGGATTTTCGTTATTAATTCTCTCCAGAATCCCGTTCATTTTTAACAAGACCAATTCCGAAGAGACTGTCGCTTGCGATGATTTCTTACCTTCATGTTAAAGCTTGCTTCATGATTTCATCAAAGAATATCCCGAAGCAAATAACATTTAACATTATTTATTTAAATTCCCGCAACTGATTTTTTTAAATTAAATTTGCCCATTATTTGAAAATATATTTTTTTCTTTTTAGAACTGCTACAAAAACCGCAGCAAACTTTAATTTACAAATATTTTCTTTGTCTGACACAAGGCCATCAATAAGTAGTGACAAGTTAGAAATTTAACTTTGCATCGCAAGTTACAGTCACAGTTGTAGGAGGCACGGTGGAATAATTGGATTGAGGAATCGGAAAGCCGAGTTCGAATTCCAGTCGAATCCATTACATTCACTTACGTGCTAATACCCTTGGGAAAGGTATGAATCCTCTTCTTCTCCCTCCAGCTATGGGTAAATAGCAGGACAGACTGGTTGGATGGCAACTAGTCTAGGAGAAGGAAAACTCTGAATTCAAAACCTGCAGAGGGCCGTTTGGGGACCTTGTGGCACGTAGTGCACCAGGTCTCTGTAATCGGCCCTTCAAAAAGTGTGGATGGTCCTGCACGAAACCTTCACCACTATAATCAAAATCTCATGCGTATTGGGGACCGCTTGTGAATTCCAAATTCCCATGAAACTCCAATATTGGAGCCGGCTCAAGCCGGCTCAACCCACCTCGGGTGAATGCCGTTACAAGAACAAGAGAGAGAATCAACAATAGTAGAATTGAGGTGCTTCATCGTGCCATAATAGTCAACTAGCTTGGTTTGTAAATTTTCAGTAGAGAGTTCAATCTTCACTGGTTACCCCATTACTGATGGCCTACTGCCAAAACTAAGCCATACTTTTTTTACATTAAATTTCACTTGATACAAGACTGAAGAACCACTCAAGGCAGAGGGTTATTATTAAATTGAATATAATGAATAAAGTGTGTGCTATGAATAAAACAGGGGGAGGAAGAAACTGTAGATTATGAGGATAAGGAGAATAGATAAAGATTTACCCTTAATATGAAGATGTCAAGATTGTAATGTCCAAGGCGAATGGCCGAGTGGTTAGAACGTTCTCTTTCTGGCCATGAGGTTCGGATTTTAATGTCACCCTTCCAGATTTCTCCCCCCACCTCCTCACCGAGCACAATATAATGTTTTTATAACAGCCTGGGAACTTTCAAGGCTTATCAAAATTCTTGACCCTTAAATAAAACCCCGATGGTTGTCCTGAAGAATATTAATACTTGAGTTATCCCCAATCTTAGCGGAATTATATAATCACTGCTTAAAGGAGAAATCGTTCCCAAGTCTGTGGAATGGTATCAAGTGTATCCCCTGTTTTCAAGAATTCCCGTCTCAGTATAGACATATCACCCTATTCAGTGTTATTCAGTCAGTTATGTGCCATGCATGATACACGCTTAGGCGATCAAGTATCTTTCGAGGCATGACTGACTAGGCAGATTTTTTTCCCGCGGGAGGTTGCCATTTCTTTCTGCAGTAGATCAGTTGCCATACAAGGCTATAGAACCCTCTGTCCTGCTATTTACCCATCGCTTGAAGGTGAAGATGAGGATTCATACCTTTCCCAAGGGTATTAGCACGTAAGTGAATGTAATGGATTCGATTGGAAATCGAACTCGGCTCTCTACAATCCGAGCCGCTATCCATTACTTTACCTTATTAGCAATTTTTTTTTAAAGTATAATTAAGAAAGTTGTTGATCACCTCAATAGAGACCTCTTGAGCGACAAATACTGCGGACTTCGATCGGCTCGGTCCACTGCTAGAATCACTGCAGAAGTTTTCTCAGTTCTCCTTCCTAACGGGTAGGTTCCTGAAGGTAGTTGTTAACGACCAGTCCTCTGAGACCCAGGCGATCAACGCAGATGTTCCCCAATGCTCGCTTCTTGGTCCCACTCCGATCATTTGTGGATATATATGTTGATGATACAACAGTATATGGGTGCACCACCAAAACTCTGTTGTCTTGAGGCATGATGTCTTGAAGCATGGTCTCAACAAGACTCCTCACAACTTTTCGAAAATCCTCGCAAGGTGAATGACGTCAGCTTTCTAGATGTCTACAGTTTTGGTCTCAATTCTAATTCTTCCTATGTGCTTTTTTCTTTTTCTAGATGATGTCACATGCGCTCCTCTTACTACAGGAATTAGTTCCCACATTCATTTGCCACAGTTTCTTCAGCTCTCTGGCTAGATCCTGGTATTTTTCAGTCAGCTCAGATTCTTTGCAGTTCACTCTTGTATCATATGGGACAGCAAAATCAATAAATTGAAACTTGCTATTCTCATATGCAACATTAAGATCGAATTTTCATGCTTCAATCACATGATATATCTGGACTGGAAAATCCCATAATATCAAGTGACTGTCATTTTCTACTGCTGCCTCTGGTTGATATACATACCACTTCTCTTTTACACAAAAGATAAACTTGCGGCAAACTTCCCAATGGATTCTGTTACTATTGGAAAGTATGACGTAGGTGTATAATAATAATAATTATTATAAAAAAAATTTTTTTGGTCTCTATTTCTTTTGATGCAAGGTCTAAAGTAAGAGTGAGATTTTTTGTTGTTTCCACATAATTAAACAAAAGACAGCTAACAAAAACGAACTTAAATGGGCAAATCTCTCAAAGTGGTTGTAGCTGTGCTTGTTAGAACAATTTCTAGAGAAATATTTTTGATTTGTTCTTGAGTTCCTTTCACAACGCTCCAACCATAACAAGATAAGTTTTTGTTTATAACTTTCACATTTTTTTCTATTTCCATCTGTAGGTGTTATTATTAGCTTAGTTTTTTTTCTCAAAACATTTTTACAGAGATGTTATTTGTTACTTGGCAAGCTCATGTCAATCAGTGTGCAGGCGTTTTCCTTTCTGTATTTGATAATAAAAGGGTCTGCTACGGTTTGCTTGTGTTTTTCGAACTCTTCCCTCAAGTACAAATTCAAGGTGACGTCCATACTAGTTTGCTGCTGTTTTTATTCAGTAGTGATGACATCTTCCAAAGCAGATATTTGCCTAAACTGTCATGGTGGTTTTTGTACTCATTAGGCATGAGCATTGAGCATAGTGTGATAAATAGTTTCGATGTATTAGTCACAAAACCTACATTTTGGATCTGTGCAATTATGGAAGATATTAGGTTCGTAGCTGCGTGTAAACAGGCTCTGGTTTTTGTGCGGCAAGAATAAACACTTCCGACTCCGCCTAAAGTGCTGAACTCCTTAACCAATGATTTATTGCCAATGGATCTACATTTTTTGTTTTGAAGAACGAACTAGCTATGTAGAGGCATTTGACCCTTAACTTTCTTTTATTTGCTTTTAACCTAGATTTTTCGATTCCTGTTTCGGTTTTTACTTATTTTGTGCTAGTTATGTCTACTTCAGCGATACTTTCAATATTTAACCCGTATTCTCTTGCATAATTATGGGGTTCTTACAGAATTTTTTACTTTTTCCTTTTTTTTTTTTTTCAGGCTGCATTACATGTTGTAACATCCAATCTTGCATACCTGTGTTTTTTGTAAGACAATTCCAGTTGAATCCTGCACCTATTATTATTATTATTATTATTATTATTATTATTATTATTATTATTATTAAAAGATTGACGTAACTCTTCCAATATTTTTAACACTTAAGAGCGCAAATTAAAAAAAAACAAAAAAAACACTGTCTTTGACAATGTTAAACAATATTTTAACATTATGTCTATCTTCTTCAAATTATAGTTTTTAAAAAATTCAGGTATAAAACGATATTTGTCTTGTAATGAAAAACCGGCTGAATTGGTAATAAATGCGTCCTGAGTAGAGACTTATGGTCAGAAATAGCATCATAATATTTTCACTGTACATTCGTTTAAAAAAAAAAAAGGCAACATGCAAACACATAGATATTTTAAAGAACAAGCCACTCCTAGGGTGCGACCTGTTCTTGTACGAACATTTTCTTGTATTTCCTTAAGACATGGGCTGCTAAGGGCCTTTACCAATTAAGCCCACGACTCTAATGAAAACTGTAATAATTGGAGTCTTCATGTGTCACATTTATTTTTACATTTCCACTTCAAAATCCGTTTATTTTGATAGTTCTTTGGAGATCTTCAAAGCTATATTACTGTCTGCAGAAAGTACCATGTCAATAAAAAAAATCACCTTTTTTGTGGTCTTTGATCACTATCAGTAATGTTACCTTTCTTCTGTCTTTCTTCTTGTTATTATCTTTATTTTATTTCCTTTGATTTCTGATGTGTACTCATTTCTTTCCGCGTCCCGTCCAGGGACCTAAGATTAGAAATGGTATCATGACATTTTCCACTGTAAAAAAAAAAAAAAATACATAGACAAAGTCTTTCGTAAGGTGTGGGCTGTACTCGTGAGAACAAATTTTTGTATTTCTTTAAGGCATGAGCTTCCAGGGATCCCTTCAATTGTCCTACTGGAATCTTTTCCAACCAATCAGAGGGCCCCAACTACAACAACAATTGTTGATGTTCTTATGTGTCACATTTTTGAGATTTCGATTTCAAGGTCCTTGTACTTTGATAGCTTTCTGAAGATCTTCAAAGATACATTGCAGTCTGCAAGGACTGCCATATCAATAAGGAGGCAATTTCTTTGTTTGCGGTCTCTAATAACAATGTCTGTGCGGTTAGTTTTGATTGTTCTGTCTCTGTGTATTGTGTAGTCCCATAATATTGTAACATGTCCTATCTCCGTAACCGGGTCTGGATGGTGTTCATAATTATTATTATTATTATTATTATTATTATTATTATTATTATTATTATTATTTCCTCCGATTTCTGTTGTATAATAATTTCCTTCCGGGTCCCAACCAGAGACCTAAGATCAGAAATTGCATCTTGAGATTTTTCCACTGAACATTTTTGTAAAATAATAAAAATAAAAATAAAACAACCTAATATCACATACATTTTACATAGATAAAGTCATTCGTAAAGTGTGAATTGTACTTCTGAGAACAATGTTTTTGTATTTTCTTTAAGTCGTGGCACTTCACTGAGTCTATCAGAATCTTTTACAATCAAACCCAAGGCCCTAACCACAGCTAGAATCAATGAGGGCTCCATATGCCACTTTTTTTTTAGATTTCCAGATTACGATCCTTATATTTTGAGAGTTTTTTTCTGATATCTTCAAAAATAATTAGTCTTCGTAAATTTCCATATCATTAAGAAAGAACATTCTGTTTTTGTGGCTTTTAATCGTGATGTTTGGGCGATTAGCTTTGATTCTTCTGTGTGTATTGTAAAGTCTATTAAATTGTTACAGGTCCTAAGTCTGTAACCGGGCCTGGGCGGTGTTCATACCAATTTATTGCAGTTTCCTTCCAGTAAATGCTGCGTATTATACAGTGCAGATAATGATCCACTCTGTCATGCTGAGTTTATATATTCAGTAGATGCTAATACCGTGCAACCTAATACAAGATGGTCAATTGTTTCCGAATATTGTTCAACGAATCTGCATTTCGGGTTAACACAATTTTTCAGCATGTTTGCTTGGTAATTTCTAGTTAGCAAAATTTTTTATTATTATTATTAGTAGTAGTAGTAGTAATAGTAGTAGTGTTGTTGATGTATTTTTGTTTCTTGCTTTGTATCCTGTGAAGTCGGGTCCAAATTATGGCCATTAGGACCTATAAGAGAATTGTCATTTAATTGATAATATTTTTCTTAGTATATGTTATATTCCTAGTAGGTCGATCTTCTGGACAACATGTACGTTGATGTTACCTTGGACATTGTCAGTAAAATTGCCCGTTCCTTTTCTCACGAGGCCCAGAGCGCGGATTAGTATTGGTACAGACTCAGTCTTCATTCCCCATATCCAGTTAATCTCCATCTCCAGGTCCTTGTATTTGAACAATTTCTCGATAATTATTATTATTATTATTATTATTACTACTAGTATTATGATTAGTATTACTAGTACTACTATTACTGTTATTATTATTATTATTACTATTACTGCTAGTACTGCTACTACTACTACTATTATTATTACTAGTACTAATACTATTATTAGTATTAGTATTACTAATACTACTACTATTTTTATTATTATTACAATTGCTATTACTATTGATACTACTAACACTACTATTACTACTAGTACTATTATTATTATTACTATTACTACTAGTACTACTATTACTACTAGTACTATTATTATTATTACTAATACTACTACTACTATTATTATTACTATTACTACTAGTACTATTATTATTATTATTATTCCCTAAAATCATAAGTTGTGATAAATGTATAAAATATAGATAAACTAGGTGACAATGTTTCAGTATTGAAATAACTAGATGTAATCGATCTATTCTGATAGTTTCTTCTCTTGTCCTTCTTGCCTATGGAACTGACTTCCGGTTTCTGGCTCTTGTGCCACCTACGATCTTCGAAAATTCAAATGCAACGCCAATCATTATCTTCTATCTAAATCCTGTTCTTTTATTATCTTCTCTTCTCACGAACATCTAATTTTATTTAATTCTCAATAAACCCTTGCGTCTTAGTGGCATTATCTCCTTGCTTGGGGTGAAACGATTAAAAATGTTGTACAGTTAGTCTTATGGTTCATGTGAATTCAAAGAAATGAGTTTCTTATTTCAAATAATTTTCTCCGTGGCACAATTATTTTCTTTCCTAAATCCATAACTTCCAGCTTATTTTTTAAGCAGAAATAACCCCCGGCATGACTATTGTAGACGTTACTTTTATTTGGCGCACAAGAAGGTAACACATAACTCCATAAAAAATTAGAAACAGTAAAAATGTATTTTCCAAGAAGAATTGGTTTAGATATAAAATAGTAAATATAAAAATACAAAAAGGTCATTAATGGGAGTATCAGATCGGAAAAATATTCAAATTCCTGGCCCATGTCACCAGAAAGCAAAAAATATGGATATATTATAGAAATATATATATATTATAGAAATATATATATATTATAGAAATATAGATAAATTACAATATAAGTACGTATGCCTTGAAAGCATGTAAGAGGAAGACTAAAAAGTAAATATATGGAAAATATATGCAAGGCATCATTAATTCTGCAATAAGAGCGCTGAATCTTAAAAATCGTGATTGTCCAAGCGTATGCAGTACGCAAGGCAAATGATAATGATGATGACTTATTAACGAGATATTCTTGAGGATAAGGAATGTGAGTTCAAAACTCACTGGGTGGTTATTCTTTATTTCCATTGGCTACAATTTACTAATGAGAAAGTAGAGGTTAAGATTTACGATTAAGAAACAAAACTTTGAGAAATAAGATGAAGGAAATACTAGTCAAAATTTAATAATAATTGACAATCGTACATCAAAGAAATTTGAATCCTATTAATACTACTAGTAATAAATCATATTTAAGCGGAGCAGATGAGAATTAAAAAATGAATAAAAATTAAAAAGCAAGTGAAATGCTATGAAATAAATACTTGCCAAAAATCAATAATAACTGACAATGCTTCATTTTAAGAATTCAACTAATACTTGTCTTCTTTTATGTAGAATGAAACTTCAGAACGTGTGTTATCAAGGCTCTCCACAATTTCCTACTCCTTGCAGATCTAACCTGCGTTTAACTATCCACTTTTCTTTGTTCCTGATCTGTCTTTGAATCACTAACACTCATTACGTAGGTTACCCGTTGTATCTTTCTTGTCATCCGGCCTTCAAATTTTCCTGTGCGTGTTAAATTTTCCAAGGGTTCTTTTCTCATAAATTATCCTAGTAATTTCAATTGCCTGTTTCTGATTATAAATGTGCTTCCAGTGCCTATTTTCTTGTTCTTTGAGTGTTCTCTCGATGGAATTTCCAGGCTTCATCAGTAGAAGCATATCTCTATCGCTTCGAGTGTCTTCCTTATCTTTTGGGAAAAATGTTCCGTGTTCACTACTAGACAGAATGAATACTACTAAAGGAAAATTATTGAATTAATTACTGTCTGCTGCTAGGAAAGTTGGCTCACTGTGTCGTGAGAAACAATCTTTCTCGTCAGAATCACTCTTACACATTTATAACTCTGCCATTCATCTACGCATTAAATATTGCTGCCACATATGACCTGGTGTATTTAGTGATTCCTGATACAATACAAAGAATAATATGCAATGTTATCAATCTTGGTCTGGCATCTCGGCCTCAGTCACTTTCCGGCCTCTGTAACATAGCTTCCCTGTGCTTTTTGTATAAATATTTTCATAGTAATTATTCTGATGACCTCTCCTCTTTTGTAGCGAGACTTTATGATTTTAAGCCCAGTACTAGATTGTCGGCAAGGTCTCATCATTTTACAGTTGAAATGGCTAAAAGCATAGGTTCTATGCTAAAAGTTTTCCTTTTCTCCTACTTCTCGCTTTCTGGACTCTCTCCCTACTTCTGCTTTCCAGTTAATTTTGATCTTTAAAAATTTCAATACATTGTTTCAGATATTTCCTATGACTCATTGCAATTTATTCCGTTATTTAACTTATATCGAGGAGGGGAAGAGGTCGATTCATTCCTTTTTCCAAGAGCATTTGTACGAAAGTAAATACAACAAAGTAACCCGGAAATTGAAAATCGGCCAATATCCGTTACCAACCCGCACATCTTTTCCCGACGGCTAAATATACTAATTTGGCCCGATGCCAAGCCATGGCAATACAGGTATTTAATTTACTAAGTTTCAGATCAAATGACATCAAATCTCTTTTGATTCTTTTCGCCTTGCCTTTGTTTTTTTCTCTACCTTAAATCTTCTGCTGTCACCTTGATTCTCTCGAAGTTATGAATTATTCTAGTCTTTTATTCACAGTATTTGGGATTAACCTTGTTATTTGGCACAGTATTTATATAAAGTCAAAATTTGGACACTTCGACGTGGTTCAATGATTAGCAAGCTTGTCTCGCATCTGAGCTACGCTTAGAAAATCCTTTGGGCACCTCGAGGCAGTGTAATAGTTAAGGTTGTTTCACTAGAACAATTACGACTGACTAGTGAGTTCGATCCTTACTAGTAGCCCCATACTTTCGGCCTTGTGCCACATCTAAGCTACGCTTGGAAAATCACTATTTGGGCACTTCGAGGTGGTGTAATGGTTAGCAAGCTTGTCTCACTAGAGCAATTACGACTGAGTAGTGAGTTCGATCCTCACTGGGTGCCCCATACTTTCGGCCTTGTGCCATATCTAAGCTACGCTTGGAAAATCACTATAAAGTTAAGTTTCTGATTATTGTTATTATCATTATTTGATATCCAATCAGACTCTTACATGTTTCGGCCGGTTAAGTGTGATCATACCTTTGCTACTAATCACAGATTAGAGATGCAACACTTTCCTCCGCCTGTGTATGAGTTGTTCCAAGCAGTGTTGCCACCTGCGCATTCCCAATGATCTCACGTATCTCCAATACATCCCGTGAAGCTGAAATATTCCCGAAAATAGTCCCGAATGTGCTAACCACAAGAGACAACTTAAGCTGCTGCTTGGTATATTTTCTTTGATTTTCCCTTTCAGGTCTTTGGCATCTTTGTATTTTCACCCGCTCTGCTTTCACGATTTTCTTATCCCAAAGTACCGCAACTTCTATCAAGTTCCTTTGAAGCTGTATCAGCGCGATTTCTCTGGACAGAGTGCGCTCAGGGGCGACTCCGTCAATGGACAGAGTCGCAACTGAGAAAATTATACTGAAGAGGTGCTCAGCCCTGGGGAACAGCTGCCCGATGCCGCGCCCTTTCCATTGCACCAGAGGGAGAGATCGGTGCTCGCATTGAGGCCAGCGCAACCGACGGTTGCGGGGGCTCGGGGAAATTTTGTTCCTTGCCCGGGTGCATTTGATTTCCGCCAACGACGATTAATTGAATGTACATACAAACATAAAATGGACAACCTTCAAAGGCTTGACGACACTTCGCAGATATCTCTCCCGAGTAAGACCCCCCCCTCTAGAGGAGAACATGACTAAAGACTGTGTATACGCTATCCCGTGCAGCTGCGGAAAGAAATATAAAGGGGAGACAGGCCGCTCCCCACAAGGTAAGGCTTCACGAACACCAGAAAGCTGTAACACGAGGGGGAGTGGAAAAATCAGGCGTGGCTGACCACATATGGAGAGATAATGGAGATCATGTTGAGATCATAGACAAGGAACACCATTGGAAAATTCGAAAACTTAAGGAATCAGCACATATGCTAGGCCACAAAAGCCGACTGAGCCGACCAAGCATAGAAATTAATACAATATGGGAACCAGTAATAAGGAGTGCCAGAGAAAAGCAATGATAACAACAAAGTTTCAATATGAGCTCTGGTAAAAACATGTAATGATAACAGCAAAATTGCAATATGAGCACTGGTAAAAATGGTTACTGAAGACATTAGGTTTATAATACCCAGAAATTCACCTCAAGGACACATGGCACAGTAGATAAAGGCGTTGGTTAGATCCAGTGACAGGACCCAAAGAGTGTGAGTTCAATATCCGGTTAAGGCAGTGGAGAACTTTCAGAGGGAAATTAACAGGAGATAACTGATAACTGACATCCATTAAATCTTGGCACGTGGAACTAGAACAGTCTACCCCAGTGAGCGAAATAAAGGGTTCATTCCAACCATCTGAAGAAGGCCGGAGCGTACAACGAAACGTTGTAATAAATGTCCGAACAATGTAAATAATGTACATAATACCTCATCTCAGAAATATAAACAGATAATAAAATGGTGTCTTAAACAAAATGTTAAGTAGCAGCAAGTTTACACAATACTCCAGTACAGCACCTTCCTCAGTATTCAAAATCTTTTCAGAATTACTGCTCTCTGTGTGACTCTTGCTCTTCTTTTGATTTCCTGTTTCTTTAACATTTTTCTTGGCTCTTCGGGTCCGTTCCGGGTGCTCCGATAACAGCTGGAACTACCGTCACCTTTATGTTTCTAATCTTTTTCAGCTCAAGTTCGTAATGCTTTTTCATCTTCTCACTTTCCTCGTTATTATCATCATCATTATTTTTATTACCACGTCAATTTTTGTTGTTTTGTTTTCTTTTAAATATAACTCATCAAATAAAATTTGCCGAAATGTATTCGAAACTTTAAATTTCTATTTCCATTCTTTTTTCTCCGTTTTTTTTTTCAGGGGCAGTGACAGTATTTGTTGGTGTCCTTTTACTTCTACCGTTATTAATGAGCGCCATTGGTAAGAATTCATATTTGCTATCCCCTTTTCTAAACTGATCTCATTTGAGAATTACATCTATAATAACCCTGTTTTGCACAACACATCCCTTTAATTCTTGACCACAGACAACCCCCTCCTTCCTGAATTTAAATTAATTTCTCTAGGAAAATGATTTAAAATGCATTTTATTGTAAAACGTTTCTACGAAATAATAATTATGTAAATATAATTATTATTTTATAATAAGACTTTTTTATAAGGATGTTTACCCTGTACTAGACCCTGGTCACTTGCGGTAGATGGTTACAGAGTAAGAGGCACAGTTTAGGGAGATGTGTAAGGAATATAATTGTTAGCCGTGGACTTGAGCAGGTTAAGATTGTAGTGACCGGGGAAACATCTTCTTTGAAGGCGGTCAACAAACCAGCGGTTCATGAAAGAAGCTGCTCGAGTGGAACTTACATATCACCAATGTTATACAAAGTGAATGAGTGGGGTCCGCTACAATGTGCATGATATGTCGGGTGAAGCTTAGAACTGGTGGAACTAAGAAATGTAGTTCGTGTGATCAATTTCCATGAAAATAGCGATGGAGTAGCGAGAGGCTTGCGACGAGAAAGGGGTTGTAGGGTGGAAAATAATTCATCACCCACAAGGAGGCGGAGACGATTTTGGACCTTATCGAGACCGGAAATACGAGACAGCTCCTTTACATATAAGTAGTGATAGAGCAGTGACACCTGTTAGAGCAGTGAGAGGCTTGCTACATCCCGCCTGTGAGAGGAGAGATTGGAGGTTGGAAAATAATTCGTCACCCACAAGGATAGGGAGACGCTTTTTGGACTCTATCGAAACTGTAAAGTGAAGACTGTGTAGCTCCTGCCGAAATATGACAACAGTATCCCATTTTAGGCCTGCTTCAGTCTGTTTTCAATTTAACCAGCGTGACATAAATGCTCAATGATTCTTTTATATGCCATGTCCTTTCAGGGCGTAGGCGATCATGGCTCTCCACCTCCCTCCATCCCTTGCAGCTCTCAACAAGTTCCTTCCCTCTGCTTCCTCCCCCAGATCACGTTCTGTCAATCACCTGTTTTCTTGTTTTTTGTTTTTTTAAGTAAGGTACACTCTGTACAAGATATAGAGATAGATGGTTACATTAAGAGGCAGTTTATGTAGATAGGAGAGGAAGACAACGGTTAATCTTACACTTGAACTGATTAAGATTATAGTGATCAGGGAAATATTCTCTTGGGAGTCGGTTCCACGGAGATAGGTTCGCTGGGAAAAGCTGTTCGAGTAGAACTTGTTTTTCACCAATGGGATACCAAGATAATGTGGTTGGTTTGCTACAATGTGAAGGTTCTAACTGTTGGAACTAAGTTATATAGTTCGTCCGAGCACTTTCCGTAGAAGTAGACTTAGTGCAATGAGAGGCTTGCCACATACCGCCTGTGAGTGGAGAGGTTGGAAGCTGGAAAATTATTCGTCACCCACAAGGACAGGGAGACTCTTTTGGACTCTATCGAAACTGGAAAGTGAAGACTGTGTAGCTCCTCCCTAAATATAACAACAGTGCCTTTACATATAAGTACAGCTCCTTTACATATAAGTATCGATAGAGTAGTGAGAGGCTTGCCACATCTCGTCTGTGAGAGGAGAGGTTGGAGGCTGAAAAATAATTCATCACCCACATGGACAGGGAGACGCTTTTGAACTCTGTCGAGACTGGAAAGTGAAGACTGTGTAGCTCCTCCCTAAATATGACAACAGTACCTTTACATATAAGTACAGCTCCTTTACATATAAGTATCGATAGAGCAGTGAGAGGCTTGCCACATCTCGTCTGTGAGGGGAGAGATTGGAAGCTGGAAAATAATTCATCACCCACAGGGACAGGGAGACGCTTTTGGACTCTATCTGGAGAGTGAAAATTAGGCAGTTCCTACGGCAGCGAATCCTGGATGGTCTCCTCAAAATGAAGAAAATACTCGAGGAAACATAGGTATGGTTCTAAAGAAGGATGCTAAGGATACCATGGACCGAACATGTGAGCAAACATGAGGTTTTGGAGAGGATGCCAAAAGGAAACATACTTAACATCAAGAAAAGTCAGCTGACATTTCTAGGAGACATTTTCTAGAAAGGAAGGCTTGGAAAATCCCTTACTCACGAGGCGAATAGAGGGAAATAGGTCACTGGAATGCAACTCGTGACATACCTAGCTAGCTTAAGCAAGTGGATGACAGAACATAGTCTGGGAGAAGTAGCAAAACTTATTGAGAACTGCAAGGGATAGGAGGAAGTGGAGAGCCATGATCACCTACGTCCTGAAGAAGATCTATATATGGCATCAGTACTCCAATTTTCGGCTTAATCTGGCTCTTTTAAAGGTAGAGGATGGCAGGAGGTGTCAGGTACTTAATGAAGCGTTACAGGACGATCATTTTTCCAGCATCTTTAACCGTTAATCGGATATACGAGATCAACTTGAGGTCTGGGCCTCCTTGAAGGCACATCCGTTCATCGTGATTGGTTACAGTTCGGGGCCCGATCGGCGATGTTTGAATACCATCAGTTTGATTTTCGAGCCATTGAATGTGACCAGCCAGTTTCCCACCACCACCACCACTGAACTGTTAGAGCTCAATCAGAGGAGAGATCAGCTGCCAATCTCTGGTTATCTAGAGTTTTCGAGGTTCACACACATACCGTTGTATAATCAACATAGATATTCACAAACGATCGTTGTATACACTGGGGGAGATCGTTTATGTAAAATAGAAAAAGTGTTGTTTCGAGAAGCGACCTCTGCTGGACGCCTGCCTCGATTGCCATGGCCTCGGAAAACTGGCCATTAACAACTACATTCAGGAACCTACTCGATAGGAATAACTTTATAATTGAGATGACTATTCTAGTGATTTCATAGCTTGTAAAGTAATCATTTATGCCATACCTTGTCAAAGGTCTTTGAGATTATCTAATGCGACCGTCCTTGAGATGCATTTGTTGTCAAGTGCCTCACTGATTCTGTGAGTAATGAATCGGGTTGATCGAAATCCGTACTGCTTGTCGCTCAAGAAGTTGTTTCTATTTAGGTTACCAACAAATTTCTTGTTAATTAGTTTCAAAAAGTTAGCTAATGAAACTGAGTCTGACAATGACAATGGGTCTATACTGAGAGGAGGATGAGCGCTCTTGAAAACCGACAAACACTTGACGCTTTCCACAGATTAGGGAAGCAGCTAAGATCGGAGATAATTCCGGGTTGATATTTTTAAGGACAACCACTGTGATTTTCTCTGGGTCAGTAGCTTTCTTCGGGTGACGACTTTTGATATGTTTTGAGACTTCCCGGGTTATAATAAAAATACTTTGGGTCTTTGCTTAGGCAATTAGTTGGAGATTCGTCTCCAGCTAAGCTAGTCGAACTCTCTGCCTTCGGGCAGAGAGAAACCCAGACGAGTCTATGCCGAACCCGACCCCGTTTTTTACGGGGTCTACGGGGAATTTTTGCCCGAGCCCATGAGCTCGGATATCCCACGTTAAATTCGGCCTCGTGGGGCGGTTGGCAAATATAAAAAACATATTTTTAAAAATACTAATGAGATTGGGCTCAGTGAGACAAGGGAAGTCAGATAGGGGGGAGGGCTATGTTTTCTAACGTTAAGTTAGAGACAAAGATCGAAATGAAATACTTTGCCTTATTCTATCAATGACAGTTGCATTCATTCCTGATCACAATCATCTTCTTCCTCAATTTTAATGAATTTCTCTAGTAAAATCATTTACAATGCATTTTATAGTAAATTGTATCTATAATAGTCTTTTTCTATGAGTAATGCTTTTCTTAATTCCTGACTGACTACTTACTGTCAACTGTTTTTGTACTGATTAATAATTTCTACAGTAAGATAATTTAAGTTGCATTTCTATAGCAAAATCATTTGCAATGCATTTCTATAGTTCAATTATTTGCAGTGTTTTTACATAACGTAATAGTGCTACAGAATAAATATCAGCAAACATCCACTGAGGAGCACATTGACTAGACTTGTGATGGTCTACTAAACATATTTACTAAGGCAATCTAAGTCATTTAAACAGGTTACAATTGTTTGGCATTCGGTGAGAATCAGTTCTTAGTTGTAATTCAAGTATGATACTGTTGTGGCCTGTTTAGGGACCAGAAAGACACGGAAGACGAAGGTAGGTTGAAAAAAGTATAATGAAGATATATACAAAACAATAGTGTTAGTAATAAGTAGATTAGCACTGCGTCTACTACTCCACTTCACTTCACACTCCCGTCTGACTCTCGCAGTTTGTATTTATGAGAGAAGGAAGAGTTCATTATGCTGTAAGAGGGTTTACCACAACAGATACATATTTTGGATTGTAACAATGATTATTTTTGGTGTGTTAAAATTACATTAACATTTTTTTTTCAGAATAACAATAATTTTTCAGATACAAGTCCCACTATTTAAACCGTAGATTGTGGAGGAGATATTTCTATTTCTTTTCCGAGGGTATTTGTGCATAAGTAAATTGATGTAATGGAATAACCCAACACCCCCATGAATGATTACACTATAAGTGTAGTAAGTACCTATAAAGTCAACTGTCTACGAGAGACTCGGGGAAAAGAGTGAAAAGACGCAAGCAAGTCCGACCTTCCTATTAGTAGTACTCATTACTAGATTGACCTGTGTGTAACTGTACCGTATTTCATATTGTACTGGTTGTGTACAATAAACCTTTCTTCTTGTATCCACCTGGTGTTATGTGTTGATTCCCTTAGCACGGAATATGACAGTGGCGACGAGGATTGTCGGAACATAACATAAATAAAACGGAACCGGCTGGAAGTCCAACTCTGCTTTCCGACCTCTCATTTCGATCCGCTATATATTATATACACCACCCACACATCTCAATAGTGATGCAAGATTAGTTTGCTCACCATTGTTCCATAATGAAAAACCCCAATTACCTATGATAGTGTCACATGACCTGTAAATATTCTTCGTCGTTTCATCGTGACTTTCTCAAGATGTCTAGACTGATCTTAAGGAAAATTTGATTTCTAATCTATCCACGAAACTAAAATCTTCTAAGCTCAGGAAATATATCCGTTCTCCAGCTTTTCCGGGATGGAGTATCCCTAATCCAGAAGTTTCTTGAATTAATCCGGTTTTCTTAAATATATGTAAATGTCATGTAAGCAAATATATGTGCCGGTATGAAACAACGAAGATAAGTTTTGTATTAAGGAAATACTGTATCATCTTTTAATATTAATATGGATTAATGAAAAACTTGAAACAAGAAAATGGCTATAAAACCGAATCGGGAAAAATTATTTTCTAGACAAAATCGACTGAGCAAAAGTCAAATGAAAATAATGAGAAACTAAAAAGTACTGAGAGCAAAAGCATACATCTGCCAACTGAAAACTGTCACAAAAAAAAACTGAATGAAAATCTGTTCGTGCATAGACTATTCAGGGGAGGCAACTGCGCAAGTTTCAATTTTTCATTCATTTCTAAATTAAATAGAAGGGAATCTTGGTTCACGAATTTAATTCGTTTCTGAAGGCCATTCGTGACTCGAAAAGTTCGTAAACCCAAATTATTTTCCCCATAGGAAACAGTGTAAAATGGCTTAATCCATAGCTGAACCTCAGATGATTGCTTATTTAAATTTTTACGATAGTACTTTGTGAACAAGTTCATACATAAAACCAATGAAAATCATTAAATCAAATAAAAAAAAAAGAAAAACCGAATACTAAAAGGTAAAATATAGACGGAATTTAATTTTACAGTAGCTGTGCGGAGCGGAGGGGGGGAGTTAATGTTGTAAGTGGGAGGTGGTGAGGAAGGGCAAAAGGAGAGATGTTATTGCGTGACAAGGGATTCCCCTTCCATAAAATATCAGATAACACTCTTTCTTGTGTTTATTCTCTTTCTTTTTTCTGTTCTTAGCAGAACTCGAATCTGCTTGAGATTCACTGGCACTCTGTCTCACTAAAAAAAATTATCCAACATTTGGTTTGGAGTACGTTTTAAAATGTTTCTAAAAGAAGGCATGGCATTGAAAATGTTTATGCTATGTCTTGCCCCTGTTTATCAAGGTGATATCGTTCCACAGAACTTTGCACCTCGCCGCATTTTGCACAAATGACACCGACTTGCGTGTTCATCGCTGGAGACCCCCGCTCGTCACTCGAGAAGTTTTTCGTTCGGAAAATTTGTTCGTGAACCGATTTGTTCGCGATGAGAGGCATGAATGAACCTAGGTTCCATTGTATATAAAATATCATTCAGTCAAAGTATTCGGGGATATTTCCCAAAATTTAATCAGTTGTTCTTTGCCTCATGATCCATTATTCTTGTTATGGTCCGGTTCCTTGTACCACGGTGATAGTCCAAGGTAGAACCAATAGAGAAGAACTCGAACACAGGTATGAAATAACACCGATATATTACAAACAGGAATATATACAGAGAAGTAGAAAGTGTTAGTATGAATAATCAGGTTTAGTAGAGAGAACAATGTAGTCTCAACCAGTATCACTATTCCAATGTCTTGCAGTAATTGTCTGAACGCGACTCTGTTTCGGACTGCCTCTGACTCGACTCTTGACTCGACTTGAACTACTGACTCGACTTGAACGACTGACGATATTCAGTCACCCCCCCCCCACGAGGACGTCATGTGGCACAAAGCCTTTTTAACGTTGGTTCCTCCCCGCCCAAAGGCAGAGAGTTCAACCGATCAGCCGATCGACCGACTCCTTGCTTACTTCTGAGGCGCAGTATTTATTAAGTATGGAATAGTCCATTATTATTATTATGGGTAAGATCCCATAACACCCCACCTCCCGAAGCTTTTGCGTAGCAGGGTCTATTTCCAAAGGTTCAGTGAATTTTCTTTTTCTTGACGATTTTCTTGGTTCTGGCATTGTTTGCGGTCTTTTTATATCGAATGTGTCGAAAATCGTGTCCAATACCTCTTCTTGATGTGGACCGTTTGTATCCTGTAATGGTCTCTTCCTTATTTGGTTTACGTGTCTTCTGTGTGAGAATTTTTTTCCTTGTACTATGTACAATTCTTGACTTTTCTATCTGTTACTTTTGATTGTATAAACCTCCAAATTTTCTGACCTGAGTTCATATCCGACGACTGCCCAGTCAAAATGATTTTGTCAGCCATATTGTGTGTGTGTGTGTGTGTGTGTGCGAAAGTAACCGCGAAAAACATTCAAATTGGCAGTTGCTCTACACTCTGTTGTTAACAGAAGCAAGAAATGGTTTGTTAATTTTAACGCCTCCAAAACGAAACAGCTATCTTTTAACCGTCTGAGTGAACCGTTTTTACCTTCCATCAGCATGGCTGATGCTAACCTCCAGAAAAGTAACTCATTGCCCTTTCTTGTACAAACGTTTTCCGCAGACATGAACTGGAAAGATTATATTGAATCAACTGCTAAGAATGTTGATAAGAAAGTTGGTTCACTGTGTGATGCAAGACAATTTTTCTCGACAGAATCTATCTTACATATTTAAGTCTACCATTCGTCCTTACTTTGAATATTGCTGTCACATCTGGTCTGGTGCTCCTGCTATATATTTAGAGATTCTTGATAAAATTCAAAGAAAAATCTGCAATGTTATCGGTGCTGACCTGGCATTTCGACTTCAGGCACTTTACTACCGCTGTAATGTAGCTCTCCATATGATTTTCTGTACTTCCATGGTAAATGTTCTGATGAACCTTCCGCTGTAGTACCAAAACTTTATTAATTTAAGCGCAGTACTAGATTGGCGGCAAGGTCTCATCGTTTTACAATTGAAATGGTTAGATATAGCTATAAGTTCTTCGCTAACAGTTTCTTCTATTGCACTGTTCGCTTGTGACTCTCTCTCCCGGCTTCTTTCTTCCCAGTCAAGTTTGATCTTTAAAAACTTAAATGTAATGTCAATCGTTATCTTCTGTATTCTTATTTCATGTTCTTTTATTGTTGTCTCTCATTAATGATGTTTTTTTCTCATACTCTTTAACACTCAGTAACCCCTTGCGTCTTAGTGGCTTTATGTTGTGTCGGAAACCTACCACCCCTCTGGAAGATGAACTTGTTTGCGAACAAAGACTTTAAATAGTGGCATGTCGAGAGACAGATAGACAGAGAAGCCCTTAGCTGGTGTTCTTTTTTTGCTTTTACACCGCTTCTTCTCCTGACCAGTGTTAGACATTTTTTGCTGTCTGCCAAAGGACTATTTTTTCAATTTTGCTGACTGCCTTAATTTAGTTAAGTTTTTTGATTTAATTGTTTACCATTTTTCTAACGTGATTTTTTTTGACTCTTTTGTTAAATTTGTCATTTTTCGAACTTTCTTATTTTGACCTTTTGTTTTTTCCTTTTCATTTCCTTTCCCTTTTTTACCGTTACTTCTTTTTTTGTTATTAATTATTTCTGGTTTTTTTTTTTATTTACGTTTTACTTTTTCCGTGTTAAGTCTATTTTTTCAGTACCCACACCCCGGAGTTTTTCTGTTTATTTTTCGTTTCGTTTGACCTTTTAATTTTTTAATTATTACGTGTTAATTATTTCTGTGTTACCTGTTTAAAAAAAAAAAAAAAAAAAGTCTACGTGTTTATAATATTTGTTTAAATTTTTTGTAATTTCTGTCCTCCTCATTTTTTTTTAACGTTTTTTCTTTATTGGGTTGACCGTTTTTTAGCGGCAGGCATTTTGTAAATTGTAACTTTTTTTTTGTTTCGTACGTATTGCGTTTTCTCTTTTCCGTTTATAACTATTAGTTTTTAATTTGTGGCTTTTTGTCTGTTGTACTTTTTAATTTTGTTCGTTCTTCGTTTTGTGAACCTTGTTCACATTTTCTCGTTTGTCCAATTGTTTTACCTGTTTACATTTTTTTTGCACACGTCCTTCTGTTTTATTGTCTGTTGATATTAGCAAACCTTTATTTTTACCCTCCCTTTTTTATTTTTTTTTTTTTTCCTCCCTCCGCCTATAAGGCGGTTCCCACCCGTATTTATCCTCCCCTTCCTTATTATTTAATAATGGATAAAAAAAGGAAAAAAAGCCACCCTCCTTTTTGGCTATAAAGAAAAAAGCCCAATTTATCGGGTTATAAAAAGACTATTCGTAAACACTTGTTTAACCCTACCAAGAAAAGACCCCGGACAAAGATAACTTAGATGATTTTCCTGCGCTCGAAATTACTTCCCTAGCAACATTGATACTGCTGGAAAAAAGAAAAGAGAAAAATATTTCGACGGAAGCCAATAATGGCAATAATGGCAATAAGGAAAAGGTTATACCTATGGAGGCCAATAATGGCCAAAACATTGTAGAATCCGAAAGGAACCGCAACTGAGCCTGAGGCCGGGGAATCGCCCTCTTGTTGGTCGTCCCCTCCTAAGTGCATTATCAATTTAGCGGAGTTCTTGGAGCGTGCCAAAAGTTACGCACACCTTTTGTTGTAGAAGGTGGACTTTTGGAAGACCCTCAAGAATTGAAGAAAATTGACAAAGAATAGTGTCGGTTTTCGTCGTGGACAAGCGTACGCGCAAAATTTGTCGCTCGACGAAAAACACAGTGTTAAAAGCACTGGAATCCTTTGGGTTCAAGCCCCTTAGAATAGTTAAGGGACCCAAATTTTTCATGTGGGACGTGCTGTTGCCCACACCAGAAGATTGCGTCGCCGCGGCTAGCCGCGAGCTAATCAACAAAGATATTATACTGCGTACAGAGTACGAAGGCCGACGTAAGACCAGAGTAACGGTATACGAGGTCCCTCCTCAGGTTATCGGGGAACATCTCGCGGCGTTCTTCTCTCAGTATGGCGAAATTCTGGGAGCTTCCCGTGATAGCCTGAGCGGGGGGTGGAGCTTTGACATCATGTTGGACGAGAAAGCCTTCCGCTCCATCCCCAACTGTCTGGATGTTGGCGTTTTGAAATTACCGGTCATCGTGACGGGTCGAAGACCGGTATGCTGGAGGTGTGGAGTGACTGGTCATCTCCTCCTCCTGCCCAGAGAAGAAGGCCTCTGGAAGTCAAGCGCCAGTTACTCAAGATCCCCCTCTGACCGCGTCTCTAAATTCCGCCTCGTCTGTAATGGGCGTACCAGCCTCCGGGACCGGGTCGGTTAATCCTCCTGTCGGCGCGTCATCGGAAGCCACATTCCCCAAAGAGCCTTCGCCCGCTGCCGGTGCAGTTGTGGAGAAGGGGGAGGGGGAATGGCTGGTTGCTGGTAAGGCCAGAGGGAAGCGCCGGACAGCGGGTCCTCAGTCCCCTGAAGCCCCAAGGAAGAAAGGCACATACAGCCCCACTCCCTCTAGCAACGTTAAGGGCGATGCCCCGGCCTCTGATTTGAAATTTCAAGAGATGCAAAGAAGATTCGATCCTGGATTTGAAAAATCAGAAAAAATAAAAGAATTAAAAAAGCAACTCGATTCAAAAAGGAAAGACCCAATCCCTTCAACGTCCTCTACTAGACCAACCCCTTCACCGAAGAAACAACCCCCACCATCGTCTGCTATTTCACCTTCCAAAGCTAAACCCAACAGTAGAGATCCCAGCCCCTATAGGCATAGATCCTTTTATACCCCTATGAATACACCCACTCCTTCCCCGTTAAACAAAAAAATCCCACCCCCTTCATACCCCCAAGCAATCACCGGCAAAAAATGCCGAGATGCCTCCTCCTGCACCGAAGCGGCAAAGAAGCCCCACTCAAGAAGCTAAAGAGGTAAAAAAGAAAGAAAAAAAGATTTTTTTTAACTCAGGAGAGGAGGTGTGCTGCATTTCCCCAGCCCAGGCCGAGAGAGCCAGAGATTATGGCAATAGGGTTAAAGACCTCAAATACCTTCTCTCGATTAAGCATTTTGCTGACCTGGACATAGAGGATCCGAAAAAACTTTCCAAATGCCCAGAGGGTCCTGACAGTTATTAGGTCAGGACCTGCGGCCAATCAAACTTGGGCGATGGTAGAGGAAGCCGTAAATGCGTGTAAGATGGCTTTTACCCATTGCCATTGTTGAGAATGATAATTTAAAAAAGTTACAACAGTTCTGTGCAGGAGGGTCCCTGTTTTAGTTCACCCATCCCTATATAGAGCTCTTAAATTGACCTTCCCCCTGGGATATCGGTGGTATCTCCCAAGACGGCACCATCAAGAATGAGATGGGCCATGGGTCTATGGGAGAGGCTGTCGGTATCCTTACCCCCGGCCATGTTTAATGCTGGTAAACAACCCTAATCGGACTTCTCATGGCTCTCTGGTTAGCTACGTTAAATGTGCGGGGCCTGAGGTCCGAGTCTCGCAGGGCGAGGCTCTCTCGTGACCTTCAGCGCCTCGGGGTGAATGTTTGTTGTGCAAGAGACCCGGTTTTCTTCTCATGACTGTGAGGATATACTGTCTAAGTGGTTCGCCCTTTATTCAGCATGTTTTGATGGTCGTTCGAGGGGTGTCTCTTGGCTAGTGAGCAAGTCTTTGAAGGCTGCATGTTCCCTTGTCTTCGCAGATCCGGCGGGCAGGCTTTGTGTGCTGGATGTTACTATAAAGGATAAGGCTTTACGTCTCATTGGGGTTTATGCGCCCAATAGTCATGCTGAGCGGCCTGCTTTGTTTCGGCAGATCGAGCCGTTTTTGAAGACTTCTCGTCGGGTAGTCTTAGCGGGGGATTGGAATGCCGTCCTTGACCCTGAGATAGATCGTATAGGTAAAACACCGGGTACTAAAAATCCTGATGTGAAGGCATTTCGGGACTTTATCGGCAGGTTTGATCTTGTCGATAAGTACCGGAATGAGCACCCTCAGGACGTAGCATGGACTTGGACAACTAGTGGCGACTCGGCTCCTGGCTCGCTTGCGAGCTACCTGACCGAGTGTTAGTTAGAGAGTCGACGTAGGGCTCTTAGAGTGTCCAAGTTTCCATTATATAGTTTACACGGATCATAGGCTTGTCCGGGTCCGTGTAAACTTAGATAAGCCTAAGGTTAGATTGGCTGGTTACTGGAAATTTAACTGTTCACTTTTTGGTGAGCAGGATTTCCGGGACCAGCTGCTACTAATGATTCAGAGGGAATTGACGGGGCGGTTGTGGGTAACGCCTGGTGGGGAAAAATTAAAATCAAAAATTAGAACGTTTGCTGCCGATTTTAGTCGTCGACTCAATCTAGATAGACTAGCGGCGCAAACGGCATTAGAAGATAAAGTTGATCGGGCCGTCAAATCCCGTGTTAGTGGGGACATAGTCTTAGCTAAGGCAGAGTTGGCCTTGCTTATCAAGAAGGATCAAGCTCTGGTAGTTAGGGCTAGGCTAAAAAGAATGTCTTCTGAGGCGACGAATATGGCCGCTGAATTGCGTGCAGAGGAGAATAGGAACGCGGCTAAGCGACATATAGCGTGCGTCACATTGCCGGATAAGCGGACCGTGACTACAAGCGCGGGCATATGCGAGGCCTTTCGGCTTTATTTTCAGGATCTTTTCACCAGGGAGCCCGGTCTGAGCTCTGCTCAGTTCGATGCCTATTTGGCTGACTTTCCTGCCTTGAGGCAGCTGAAGCGGCTAGGTGCGAGGGTCCCATAACAGAGTCGGAAATCTGGGATGCGCTGAAGCAGGTTGGCCTGGATAAGTCTCCGGGACTAGATGGACTTCCCTACGAAGTGTACTTTGAGGCTGTCGCCCATTTTTGTTCCTTTGCTGCAGCTGATTTACAACCACTGGATGAGGCAGGGGTCTTTACTTCGACGCTTCACCAGGGGTGTGATCAAGTTGTTGCGTAAGGACAAGAACGGTGGGGATGGGTTAGGGAACTTTCGCCCTTTGACGATGTTAAATACTGACTTAAAGATTTTGGCGAAGATCTTAGCCAACCGTTTGCAGCTTGTCCTGTCTCGTCTGATTGGCCCCGAACAGACTTGTGCTGTGAAGGGCAGGACGATTCAGGATAACCTTCATATGGTACGCTTGATCTTAGAACAAGTCGACAGTGAAGCCGCGCTGATCAATTTAGATCAGTCCAAGGCCTTCGATAGGGTTGACCATCGGTTTCTGGAGGCTGTCCTGTCGGCGGCCGGTTTCGGAGCCGACTTTCGCTCCTGGATCTGGCTCTTGTATGCGACCCCGGTGCGCTGGTGGAAGTGAATGGGGTAAGGTCGGAGCCTTTCGTATTGTCTCGCTCCATTCGTCAAGGTTGTCCGCTATCGCCCTTGTTTTACGTTCTTGCGTTGGAACCATTCCTTCGCAAGTTAAAGGCGAATCCGGTCCTGCGCGGAATTACCCTGCCTGGCGCTACCACCTCGGCCAGGTATTCTGCCTATGTTGACGACGTTTCGGCTCTTGTGTCGAGCAGAGCCGAGATTGACGAAGTCAGCAAAGAAATAAGTGGGTATGAGATGGTGACAGGGGCCAAGATCAACCGTGATAAGTCTGTGGGCTTAGGTGGTTGGGTGCGTGGAAGGGAGTTTTCTTCCTGGACCTTTCCTCTGGACGGATGGGCCGATCAAAATACTCGGCGTCTGGTTCGGTCCTGATCTCCAGTTGAAATGAACTGGTCGGAGGTACAAGGAAGGCCGAGATCGCGGTTAATCTGTGGTCTCGGAGGAGACTTTCCCTGAAGGGAAGGGCGGAAGTATGTGTTTCACACATCTATCCGATCCTCCTCTACCGACTCTCTGTGCTTCCACTCCCGTATGCCTGACTAATGTCATTAGTCAGGACCTTGTTCTCTTTCTTGTGGAGAGGCAAGGCCCCTATGGTATCTCGCGAGGTCTGTTGCCTCCATCCCTCTGAGGGCGGTCTGGGGATGCCTAGCATTGAGATCCGTCAATATAGTCTTCGCATTACTTTTTTAGACCGAATGTGTCGTGGGTCGAATGAGGAGGGTGCCTTTTGGAAAGAAGACGTCCAGAAACATTTTCCATCCCTGAAAAGTGTGCACTCGTGCGAACAAGAGGCCGGCCGTTTACCACGTGCCGAGTGCTCTTTTTATCGTGAATGTCGTCGCGCTCTGAAGCTCCTCTTACGGGCTTCGGATGGTCTCTCCAACGCCCAGGCGTTGTCTCGCAAGGCATTATATCAAGTTTTAGTTAGGGGGTCCGTTCAAGATGATCTGATTGGCGAGCTCGGTCTTACGAAGCAGGAGGCTCGCTCGATATGGCCTTGGGCGCCTGGGTTGAAATGTCTCAATAATGATGAGGCATCACTCACCTGGCTGGTGATTCGTGAAGCCCTCTGGGTCGGCAAGAGACTTTGTTCAGCAGGCTTGGAGAAATATCCAAACTGTCGTCGCTGTACGGGGGAAGTCGAGACTATTGGTCACGCCTTCTTTCAGTGCAAGGCGGTAGTGCCGTTGTGCAAGTTTATTGAAGGCCTCATGGTTCGCATGCTGCATAGAAAGTTCTTTGTCCTGGAAGCCAGTTCTGTTTGTAGCAATGTGGTGCCGCAGATGACGAAGGTTGAACACTATGTGTTCTGTTGCTTACTAGGGGTTATGAGAGTCGTGATTTGGACGACGCGTCAGAAGGGATTCCATGAGGGCGAGAAGTTCACTTCTTCCCAACTGATCTTGTTCTTTAAGCATCAGCTTAAAGTCAAGATCAGGACGGAAAGGCGGCGGCTCACCTCATCGGAATTCAGCAAAAGGTGGGTGATTCTTGCGCGAATGTGCCGAGTAAAAGGGCTGACCTTGAGTGGCATCTGGATGCCGGTTAGGCATTAAGGATATTGTTTTCCTGGGTTGAACATAGGCAACCCATCCCGGAGTTAGGTTAGATTAGGTTTTTGTATTTTTTCTTTTAGTTTTTCTATTCTGGTAAACTTAGCTAGGGTGTATTTGCTCATTGGTCCCTTTTATTTCTGTCCGCATTTTCTTTTCCTTTAGTTTAACTCCCCATCCGTTCCCTCGTTTTTTAGGTGGTCAGTGATGTCAGTTCTCTGGTAGATGCGGGGCGCCTTTCGTTTCGTGTGTGTGTTTTTCGTACTTGTTGTTGTGTATGAATGAGTGTGTGCCTGTGTGAATGCTTGGGAAGAATGAGTGTCCTTATTTTCATAAGTCCTGCATCGATTTCGTCCAGTTAACTGATATTTCTGCCACATTCAAGAGTTTGTGGGGGTTTTATTACTAACACTAATTTTATTTGGTTTCTTGTAAATATATTTTGTCATTTTGTATATATTCATTGGGGTTCATTTTTAAAAGTTGTTGTTTTTATGCCCCTCCCCCACGGACAATATTTTGTACATAAGGGGATTATTTAGGTTTTTTTCATGGAGTCAAAGAGGCATTTTGGTGTTTGTAGTAAGAAAGGTATGGATAAATGTGTTGTTTTGGTGAAAGGAATATTGTTTCTGTATGATAGGGTCAGTGATTGTGGCTAGCTAAGTTTAATCTAAGACTAGTGATGACCGTCCTTTACCCCAATCCCCTTTTCGGCCTTGTGCCACATTTGTACATATTTGCAATAAATAAATAGAGAAGTTCTTAGCTGACTTCCAACGTTCGTCGAACTCTCTGCGTTTGAAGAGGAACCTGGACGAAGCTTTGCCGAAGGGCAAGGTTTCGTCCGGGGAGGTAGACAGATTTGAGCCCGTTTAATCGGTTTCAAAAGGTTATTTTTTTTGGCCGAGCCTACGGGCTCGGGGAAACCCACAATAAAACCGGCCTTGTGCCATATTCGTTTCCCGTGGGTGAAATGATAAATACCCAGAGAAGTTCTTAGCTGAGCTAGTTATTGACTACTCAGGCGATTTCTGTACCTTTTTACCAACCTATTAAAACCCTTTTTATTGTTACGTGTTATTTGGCGTTTGTCTCTACTAACCCCAAATCAACATCATAACACTTTATAATCCTGATTGGGATGAAATGATTTTAAAAACATTAATATTTTCATGCGGCTGATTCCACTAGTATTACGATGTCTATTCACATCATTCATAGAGTGATTTAAGCATTGAAATAATCAAAATTAATACATATTTTGTAACACTTTCGTTTCCTTTTTTCTTTTTTCGTTGTTTTCTACGTTTGATTGCGTTTTCACTTTCGCTCTTTCATTTCCATAATTACTTGCCACTTTTCTTCTTCTTTTCCTATTACGTCCTTTCTTTTCTTCTTTTCTTCTTTTCTTCCTTTCATCCTATTACGTCTTTTCTTTTTCTTTTCTTCTCTTCCTATTACGTCCTTTCTTTTCTTCCTCTTTTCTTTCTTTTCTTCCTCTTTTCTTCTTCCCTTCCTATTACATCCTTTCTTTTCTTCTTTTCTTTTTTCTTTCATTTTTTTCTTGTCTTTCTTTTCTTCCTATTACGTCCCTTCTTTTCTTCTTTTCTTTTTTCTTTCTTGTCTTTCTTTTCATCCTATTACGTCTTTTCTTTTCTTTTTCTTTTCTTCTCTTCCTATTACGTCCTTTCTTTTCTTCCTCTTTTCTTTCTTTTCTTTCTCTTTTCTTCTTCTCTTCCTATTACCTCCTTTCTTTTCTTTCTTTTCTTCTCTTCCTATCACGTCCATTCTTTATTTTCGTTACATTCTTTCTTTCATACGTTCATCTTGTTTTTTCATTTATATTTGATTTCTTTCACTTTTTTCTGTTCTTTTCCTGTTCTTTCTTTCTTTCTTTGGTTTACATGTCTTTCTATTTTATCCTTTCTTTATTTCTAATTGCTTCATTTACATATTTCTTTCTTTTCTACCCTTTCTTTCTTTTACTTTTTACTTCCTCGTTTACCCAATTTATTTCTTGTTCGCTTCTGTTTTTTCTTTTCTTTCTTTCTTTCTTTCTTTCTTTAAAATCCTTGTCTTACTTCTTTCTTCTTAGGCCTCTTTGTCTTTTCCTCCCTTTCTTTCTTAAGCATCCTTGTCTTTCTTTCTTTCTTTCTTCCTCAAACACTCTTTCTGTCTTTCTTCCTCAAACACCCCTTTCTTTCTTTCTTTCTTTCTTTCTTTCTTTCTTCCTCAAACACCCCTTTCTTTCTTTCTTTCTTTCTTTCTCAAACACTCTTTCTTTCTTTCTTTCTTTCTCAAACACTCTTTCTTTCTTTCTTTCTTTCTTTCTCAAACAAAATTTTTTCAAATTTTCTTTCTTTCTCAAACACCCTTTCTGTCTTTTTTTCCTCAAACACCCTTTCTGTCTTTCTTCCTCAAACACCCCTTTCTTTCTTTCTTTCTTTCTTTCTTCCTCAAACACCCTTTCTGTCTTTCTTCCTCAAACACCCCTTTCATTTTTTTTTCTTTTTTTTTTCTCAAATATTCTTTTTCTTTCTTTTTTTTTCTCAAAACACCCTTTCTGTCATTCTTCTTCCTCAAACACCCTTTTCTTTGTTTTTTCTTTTTTTTTATTTTCTTAATAAATTGACTTTTTATCTTTATTAAGTATCCTTGCCTTTTTACTTTCCTCTTTTTTTCTTTCTTCCTTAAGCATCCTTGTCTTTATTTCTTCTTTCTTCTCTTTTGTTTTTTTCTCTTTTCTGTTTCCTTAACTATCTAATTGTTTCCTTTCTTCACGTAAACTTTCTTCTTCTTCTTCTTCTTTGTCGTCATCTTTGTTTAATTTTTTTCATAATATTTTATTCTTATTTTTGATTTCAGGTGTAAAATACCTTGACGAGTGCCCTAAAGAACCAAAAGTTCCCATCTACCTCCTGGTTGGTGGTTCGTTCGGCGTTCTCAAACTGATCTTAGTGCTATGGCGCCAGGTGAAATACCATCGTTATGAGTACGACGACCACTTCACCGATCCGAGCACCCTCTTCTCGGCGTCTCACGTGACGCACTGGGCGTTGAGTGTGTTCCTCGCCATCTGGTTCGCGTTCGGCAATTACTGGCTCTACTCGAT
>CAHIKZ030005532.1:2182500-2185000 GCA_903632075.3 Acanthosepion pharaonis
TCAATTAACAATTCTTTTAGAATAAAAATGATTTTCCCAGATACAAGTCCTACTAATTAACCCATTGTTGAAAGGAGGAAGTGGATTCATGCCTTTCCCATTCTATCCATTTCCCCACACGCACATCCAGCCAGTCATAGCTGAAAGTACACAGACATTGAAGAATTTATATTCAAATTTCACAGGAAGCCTGGAAACTAGTCCGAAATATAGATAATTAACAAAGACCTTCCGTATAAATGTAAGTTTGCTGCTAAAATACCCTCTCTCTCTCTCTCTCTCTCTCTCTCTCTATATATATATATATATATATATATATATATATATATATATATATATATATGATTTCTTGAACTGGCTTCTAATGCTCTAGAGTGAGCGGCTTGGTGAGAGTAGTCGTGGCTCCAAGAGGCACAGTCCTATGGTTACAGAGAACTCAGTATGAGTTCCACCACGGAATATGTGAGCGAGCGACGCTATATTGAGTCTGATTTGCAATCTCTTCGTCACCGAGGCCCGATGATGTTTGCTTGACAACCTAACTGTCAGGGTTTCAATTCTCGGTAGTGGATGCGCACTGCTGATGAGTCCCAAATATAGGCCGAAACGTCCGTCCAGTGCATTCTGCATTCTGTTGAGGTTTCTTTCAGACTCGATGAATTAATTAAATATAATTATCAAATCCTCCTAATAATTTCTATCTATATATATATATATATATATATATATATATATGAATTACATACATAAAAATAAAACTCAACTGTAACCCATTTATATGGCCATTTCGCTCCTCGAGAGATTTCTTAGAGAAATTCTCTGGGGCTTGTCAATACTAAATCTTTTGGTAAATGAATCATAACGTTTTTTGTGGATCAGTTTTAATATTTTATATTATGAGGATTCATTTGGATTACTTACCAACGGATTTTTACCTATATATATATGTGTGTGTGCGTCTGTGCGTATCTGTACATTTCGAAAGCCATTATATTGCTGACTATTTTTTCTTACATCTTACTTACGTTGCCTTTTTTGCGCAACATCTGGGCGTTTTTATATTCTACGATTATTAAACTCTTGCACTTGACCATCTTGCTTCGGATGACTTAGCTTAATTCATGCTTTTTTACTGATAGTTCATCCAATAAAAGGTCCAACAGCCAGTCAAGGTAGAGGGCCACTGAGTAATATTGTACGAGAGGAATGGAGGGGAAGGAAGAGAGTATTAAGACGACGGGTAGGATAGATATCAGTTGAGCCTGGACTTAAAGTGACTAAGATTCTAGTTGTCAGGTGTATCCAGAACATTCGCCGTAAACATTTCCGCCGTAGGAAACTTCGCCGTATAGGATTTTTGCCCTAAGACAATTTCGCCGCATTTTTTCTATTTTTTTTTTTTTTCGGTACCCTTATCTTGAACGTCTCTTTTGGAGTAATGTTTAATTTAATATGCGAAGTACCTTGCTATCAAGTATATATGGATGTCTTTTTTACAGGGTCAAACATCAGAAAACAAATTAAAAAATAAACATTTATTTAAAAAATAAACATTTATTTAAAATATAAAAGACAAAAAATATATCAAAATAACAAAGAAATAATTTAAATGTGTCCAAATTCCAAGCAATGCTTCGTAAATAATATGTTTTTTTGGGGGTGGGGGTTGCCTGGGATTGTAATGAAGCATTGATATCGATATATATTTTGTTTTGCACTACATCTGCTCGATCTAAATCACGCTTTTTCTTTTTTACTAATGTCACTTCCTTTTTTCAAATACGCAATTAGTTTCCACAAATTTGTGTGCATATTAATACCAGTTCGTTTATTAAAATATTTAAATCGAAGTAATAATAGCGTGAGCCAAATATACTTGATAACAAGTTACTTCTGATATTAAAAAAAATGAGGCGAAATTATCTTACGGCAAAGTTTTCTCCGGCGAAAATACCTGAGGCGAGTTTTCCTACGGCAAAAACGTTTACGGCGAATTTTCCTAGAACCGTTGTCAGGAAAGTATTCTCTCGGGAGTTTATTCCTCAAAGTAACGGTTCTGGAAAATAAGCTGTATGAATTGAATCAAAGTTTGGTACGAAACTAAAAACATGGGGTAATCGTGAAGATTGAACCAATGATTCTACGTAGGAGAATAATTTGCTAACCACCGCTCGACAGTAAGTTATGTCACCGATACACGCGCGCACACGCACACACATACGGGGTTACTTGCTTAAAATAATGCCTCCTATTTATCTCTATGACAACTGCAACAGATACATAGAACCCAATATGTCCCTTGCATAAAGCAAGCACACTCCCCATCATGGACGCTGTCTGAAGCGGAAATCTTTCTTATGGGAGAGATCACATCCCCTCCGACTAATGGGTTGGGGAGGCTATCAAGTAGAAAAAAAAAGAATGAAATATTTCAATCAAAGTCTACCTGAAGAAGAAGATTCTAGCTAGGGAGTGGTTTTTGTTTTTTGGGGGGGATTTT
>CAHIKZ030005532.1:2187500-2262500 GCA_903632075.3 Acanthosepion pharaonis
AGAGCGCATTATCTGGTGTGATCAACAGCCTGAACAAGGCCAATACGCTCAAACCCTCGGTGCTATTCGACTTCGTGCTATCACAATCATCGACAGCTCCCAAATAGTTCCATATACACAATTTTTACTCACAAAGCATGGGTCAGACATTTTCCAAAGGTGCAACACGCTAGGGTTGCCTCCCAAAGCCGATAATATCTTGAAGTCACCTTCATGACAAATCGATAATGGTCGGAAAGCGGACGTTCTAACCACTCGGCTAGACGCCCATATATATATATATATATATATATATATATATATATATATATATATATTATAAATTGATTTATTTAAAATATGTTTTTTCGCCACACAGTTCTATGTTTAAAGTAAGCTCTCCATCTCATCCTTCGTATGAGTTCCTCTGTTTTTTTTTTCATTAATATCACGAAATATTCCTTCTTGTTGGTATTAGGAATGTTCTTCAGAGAAATTCCGAAATTTATTTTCTCCATATTTTCTTCTTGTTAAAATAAAGATTTAGATTGCTCAACTTTGATTAGGAGAAAATAAAAATATCTATAAGAACACCGGATTATATATCTTACTGTTCTTTTCTTTTTTCATATATATATATATATATATATATATATATATATATATATATATAGTTGATTGATTTGAGTTCAGACGTTGGGTTTCAAGTTATCTGCGATCGTCAGACAAACCGCAGATAACTTGAAACCCAGGGTCACAAACTAACGTCAATCCAATTAAATATGTTAGCTCTATCACTGATATTGACCGCTTTCCAATAAGTACCGCGCACATATAATATATAAGTAATATATATAAAATATATAAATAATATATAAATAATAATTAATATATAAATAATATATATAAAATTGCATAAATATATATATATATATGTACACACACACACACACACACACACACACATATATATATATATATATATATATATATATATATATATATATATATATAGGGGGGGATACATGATCAAGCGTGCAGCCAGAAATCATTGATCCATCACTCCACATGTGATGAATATAGCACAGAATGTTTCTCAAATGCAGGCCTCGTTAGCCACAAGAAGAGTCATATTGGTCGACCTTTGACAAATTATGCTGGGAATAACTTAACATGTTGGATGTGTCATAAAAACTGCGGAAAACCGCTCTGGTCTTACTCGTCACATAAAAGCCCACGAGCAACCTGAACAGAATTTAAAATTTAGCCAGGTCCTATACAGAACAAATTTGTCATGTCTGCAATACACATTGCAAGTCACTTGCTTTAAGAGCCATTGTCATTTTCACCGGAACTAAAACCATGGATTATATGGCCACATCGCGTTGAAACATCGGTTCCCGTACGATCACCGAAGTTAAGCAACCTGGAGTCTTGTCAGTACCAAAATGGGTGACTGCTTGGGAACCTAGGTGCTATAAGCTTGGATATATGGGTTGTGTAATGAATAATGACTTGGAATTGTCAAACGGAGAGCCGAGTTCCAATTCCAATCGGGTTCGTTATAATCACTTACGTATAAATACTCTTGGGAAAGGTATCAATCAATCTCTTCCCCTCCAACTATGGGTTAATTAGTAAGACTTGTATCACTGAACTATTATTATCTCCAAAAGTAAAATGAAATTGTGTTCAAAAATATATTTATATTTCGGCATTAAATACCCCATAGAGATTGATATGCCCCTAAACAAAACAATCAATAAAACCATGGACCGAACTTGTCAGTGATGGTCATACTCGTTTAACGAGATAACAGCCATTATGAATGTATGTACATAAATTGAAATAACAAAATAGGAAAATCTATTTTTGCAAAGCGTTTCGCTTCTTCTGAAACTTTGTCTAAAGCAAAATTTAGAGATTTATTCAGGAAAATTTGTATTTGTAAACACAGAAAATGTTATTTTATGCAGATTTATTAATAAAAATATTTATATTTATTTATGTCGATTTCTTAAGGAAAGACCGTATTTTTACACAGAAAAAACTTCGTTTACAAAATGACGTAACAAGCTCACATTTCAATCTGAGAACATTTGAAAAAATTGAAATTGAAAAATATTCACCGTTATGGAAATGAAAAGACAATGCTTATATCGCATGTTGGCATATTTCGGAACAAACACAAAAACATAAATGAAAATATTTAATTTACTGCATAAAATATAATTAAATAAATAACTACCCTTTTAAAAATAATAAATTCATTTTCGATTACCAGAAAAATGGCATCCTTTCGCTTCCACCATAATTTTCTTTCCATAACGTTGAAAGCTTTTCTCTGGTTCAAATTTTATCAACGATAGATTGTCTGTGTCTATAAATTTAAGTTTCCCTTAATAAATATCTACATTTTGCCTTTGATGGAGTTCTTGCATGAATGAAATGCGTTACAAAAATGTTTACCTAATTCGACATCTCAGTTAATTTTACTGTCTTTCAAATATTCAGTTTAAATATGTTCATTTATATCTTAATTTTTGATAAGTCAATTGGATAAATCAATTTTGATGAGTTCATTTATTTAGATTCAATTTATTCAATTACATATGTTCTTTTATAACTCAATTTTTGATAAGTCAATTAGATAAATCAATTTAGATAAGTTCATTTATTAAGATTCAATTTCTTCAATTTAAATATGTTCATTTATATCTTAATTTTTGATAAGTCAATTTAGATAAGTTCATTTATTTAGATTCAATTTAGATATGTTCTTTTATAACTCAATTTTTAATAAGTCAATTAGATAAATCAATTTAGATAAGTTCATTTATTTAGATTCAATTTAGATATCTTCGTTTATTTGGATAAGTCAATTGGAATGGAATTGATAAACATTATTATTAATAAATGTAATCATTCAACATAATGTTAGTTCGAGGTCGATTCTAGGAGGAAGTTGGGTTTTTTTAACGTTTTAATTCTGATTTAAATAGGTTTAATGCCATATCACAATGAATCACCGGTTCTTGTATGATCACAGAACGAGCCAGGTCAGTACCTAGATGGGAGACCGCTTGAGAATACGAGATGCAGTAAACTTGGATGTGCGGGTGGTGTAAAGGATAATGACTCGGAATTGTTCATCGGAGAGCCGAGTTCTAATTCCAATCGGGTTTATTATATTCATTTATGCGCAAATACCATTGGGAAAAGTATGAATCAACCTCTTCTCTCCCCAGCTATGAGTTAATTAGTAAAACTTGTATCACTAAAACCATTATTATCTAAAAAAAATTCTTACAATCTAAAATATTTTCCGGCTTTAAATAACTGCAAAGTGTTGATGAGCCGTAAAAACGAATCAATTAATCTAATTTAAATGTATATGCACCGAATGGTAGTGATGTCATAGTGATCGAATGCTAGTGAACGATTTGAAGGAGAGATACATTAAAAATATTTTTTTAATTTAAAACGTTTATCCCTTGATATGGGTCCCGGGCAATGCTTTGTGGCCCTCGCTATCTTATCAGCATTTGCTATTTTTTCTACCTATTTTTAAATACGTTACAAATTAAACTATAAATGACTATTAAATGTTTCGTATATTCTGACGTCATTCTGGGATCTTTTTGTCCAAATCTGTAAATTTGTTTTGCTTATGCAAAATCTATTTTTTATCCATAATGTTGAATGTGTGCAAATTATTATAACTTTTAGCAAGAAAAATGTCAAGATGATGTTAAAAATTGCTGCAAAACATTGTTGATTTATTTAAGATGGAATGATAATATATCTCGAATTTTTATTTGGATATATTGTATTTTATTTTTCTAGTTCAATAGTTCATCTATATTATATATGATTATTGTACATAATTAGATTACAATAAAATTTCTTTACATTATTCGGACCATTGTCCACATCTTTGTCGCCATATTTATTACAACGTTTCGGCCGTTGTACGCTCCGGCCTTCTTCGGGTGGTTGGAATGTCGAACTTAACCCTTTATTTAATAGAAATGAATACAATATGGGAACCAGTAATAAGGAGTGCCAGAGAAAAGCGATAACAGCAAAAAATTGCAATATGAGCACTGGTAAAAACGGTTGCTGAAGACATTAGGTTTATAATACTCATACACAGATGTCCTCACGGACACATGGCACAGTGGATAAAGGCGTTGGTGGCAGGACCCAAAGAGTATGAGTTCAATACCCGGTTAAGGCAGAACTTTCAGAGGGAAATTAACGTAGATAACTGATAACTGACATCCATTAAACATGGCACTAGTCTACTAGTGAGCGAAATAAAGGGTTAAGTTCGACATTCCAACCACCTGAAGAAGGCCGGAGCGTACAACGGCCGAAACGATGTAATAAATATGGCGACAAAGATGGGGGACAATAGTCCGAATAATGTAAATAATGTACATAATACTTCATCTCAGAAATATAGGCAGATATTAAAATTTCTAATTTATAGTAGTACCTTATGAAAATTGAGATGTGGGGGGGTGGCGTATCATAGATCGGCTGTATCGGGTGGAGAATATATCGGAATTTTTTTAAGCAATCCTATACTATGTTATTCAAAGATATAAAATAATTTTTATATATATATATTGATTGAAAGGTCAGTCAATTATGTGCCATGCATTATACACGCTTAGGCGATCATGTAGCTTTCGATACATGACTGACGAGACAGATTTTTTCTCGCAGTAGGTTGCCATTTCTTTCTGCGGTAGACCAGTTAATTAGTGCAGCCTTGGAAAAGGATGATAGAACCCGGTCTGTCCTGCTATTTACCCATAGATGGTGGAAGAAGAGGATTTATACTTTTCTCAAGCACGTAAGTGAATGTAATGAATTCGACCGGAATTCGACCGGAATTCGAACTCGGCTCACCGATTCCTCAGTCCGAGCTGCTATCCATGTGCCTATGGTAAACCCGGTGTACAAATCTCGAGGCTACAGAACCCGATCTGTCTTGCTATTTACCCATAGCTAGTGGTCGGAGACGAGGATTCATACTTTTCCCAAAGGAGATGGAATTCGAACTCGGCTCTCCGATTCTTCAATTCGAGCTGCTATCCATTACTCCACTGTGCCTAGGTAGCGTTTCTTAAGTTGAGTAAAACTTAGTTAGCGGTGTCTATGAGGATAGATTGTAATTTTGCGTCATATTTGTCTTTATCTAGTATAAATTACATTTTAAATTAAGTTTTAAATTAGAATTATAAAATTTCTAAAATGGATCTGTGTGAAAGCAATCGAAAATTGTTTCTTTGGTAACTTAACACATTTTCATTTTTTAGTTTGTTACTCATTTGTTGCTTTACACTTTTGGCCTCATGCCATATCTAAACTAGGCTTAGAAATCATTTGTGTATTTCGACGTGGTGTAATGGTTAACAAGCTAATCTCGCTAGATCAGTTACTAGTGAGTTGGTTCTTCACGGGTTGCTCCGTACTTCAGGCCTTATACCACATCTATGTTATACTTAGCAAAGGAGCTATGCCTAATAAAAGGCACTTCATTTTTTATTTAGATTCTCTAATATTCTTATATTTGTACGTTTGAGGTGGGTAAGAGAATGTCAAAATTATCTTTGGTGTCTGTTGTCCCAAGCGTTTTGGAACGCTTTAGCCATTTTTGTTGTTGAGGGCTTTTGTTGTTGAGTGTTGTTAATTTCTTTAAGAAATTTTCTAAAAAAAAAATTAACAACACTTAAATTAATAAAAAATTCATCAATTTTTCCTCGTCTAACAACTTGTTTGAAAGAAAAGTTGCTGTCCAAATATACATTATACGAATAGTGTGTTTATTTTTATACAATAAGTTTGTCTTTGTAATTTGCCCCTGAAGATGATCCGGGAAAAGATCGAAAGTACTTGGGTTAGAAAAAAATTCGGCGCTTTCCTTGATAAATTGCATCTTAAGATCAATAAACTGATTAGAAAACGGGAAAGGATCAGTATAAAAATAAATAGACACAATATGTTTATACTATTCAATGAAACATGTTTGAATATATATATGTGTGTGTGTATATATATATATATATATATATATATATATATATATATATATATATATATATATATACTATTCTTTCTCTTTTTATTTTGGGGCTTTACGAGTACATATACCTATCATTTCGCATTAGTGCGCAAATTACTTTTTTGAGTAATTTCACGTCTACTTATCATCTCTCAGCTGCGTCTATGTCCTTGGACAGAGTGCGCTCAGAGGCTTCTCTGTCAAAGGACAGAGGGGCAACTGAGAAAATTATACTGAAGAGCTGCCCCACACCTGGGGAACAGCTGCCCGAAACCGCGCCCTCCCATTGCACCAGAGGGAGGGATCGGTGCTCGTATTGAGGCCAGCGCAACTGACGGTTGCGAGGGCTCGGGAAATTTTTGTTCCTTGCCCGGGTGCATGCGCTCAGGCTCCCCACATTAAACCGACCTTGTGTCACAACCTGACTTCGTGGAGGGTGAGTAAATATCTACCTATCATTTCGCATTCTACCACTCTCATATCACAGCCTCTCTGATATTCGTGAGAATCCCTGCTCAAGCTTAAAATCACTCGAATTTATTACTTCTATTTCATCAGCCCGTATTGTCATTTAACTACACACACAGACACGCATGCGCACATGTGCACACACGCGGACGTGCAGACGCACACGGAGACATACGGCTAAATACAAAAAAAACGACAATATGCAGAATACTAACGAAAATCTTGAACAAATTTTCTCTAAGTTTTCATGATTAACCGAGTCCGCGCTAAATAAAAAAAGAAGGGCAACTGGCAATAAAGTGTGTTACCTAACCTCAAGAAAAAAATCATGGATGCTTCATCATAAGGCAAATTTAGAAAAGATTATGGCTCTACTGAGCTAGCTAAATGTTCCGTATTATGTTGTCTTCTGCCAGACTGTGCTAATCTTAGAAAATATAAAAAAAAAATATAATCGATTTTATGACAGAGAAGTTCCTAATAAAATAATATTTATTTTGAAAATTCAAATATGTGTCCAGAAGACCAAAAGGGAAGATAGGGGAAGGCTGGTCTTTAATCTGTCTTATCTTGAACTGAGCTAGTCACAATTACTGACCCAAACATACAACAGTATTCTTTACACCAAAACAACACATTCGTACTTACCATTCTTACTACAGCCACTGTGATACCTCAAACTCTTCATGAAGTCCTAATGTTTATTTGTCTGCTCCTAATAAAGTTGAAAATATGTGCATGCGTACATGTATTATATTAGTATATTTGCATATATACGTCTCTAAACATTTGTATGTCAGATTAAAAAATCCATATAGATAGATAGATAGATAGATAGATAGATAGATGTTTTTTTTTATCTGACATTATTTTTATTACTATAATCGTTATTTTTAGTGGTTACATGCATATATATATACACACACGCATATATGCATACAAATGTGTATATATAGATATATATATAGATATATATACGCATGTACATATATATTTATACAAATATATATAGATAGATAGATAATTTTTTAAAACTTTTTTAATCTGACATTATTTTTATTACTATAAACGTTATTTTTAGTTGTTACGTGTTTTCAGTTGACATTCCATTTAAAAACAGTGAAATTAATGCCAACCGGTCTAGACCGAGAAGTCTTACTAAAGAAAACAGAAACTTAACATGTATATCCTTTTTTCTTACATGGGGAACTACTCCAATAGCAGAACCATGCCCATACCACTTACTCCACCGGAAACCGTCAGGATAAGAACGGGCTTAATTAACTACTTACCACTTGTTAAGACTTTTTTCACACACACACACACACACACACACACACACACACACACACATATATATATATATATATATATATATATATATATATATATATATATATATATATAAATTTCTCAAAATTAACCTGTAGAAAAAAAACAATATGCATAAAGAAAAAAGACAATAGGAAAGCCATAATTTTAGCCGACGTGTTTCGTCCAATGTGGATTTTTTCAAGGCAAAAAACAAAATGGATTCATTGAAACAAAATATCTATAAACAACAAACAAAATGTCGTTAACAATTCGAAGAATTTAAAATCGCTATTTTATATTCATATGGTCAACTGAAAAATTACGTCAATTACTTCATGTTTGAAGAGAATATTTTCATATGTAGAAATATTGTTTGTATTGTTGTGCTGACGGATTCAACCTTTTTCTTTTGATTTCTTGATATATGTATTGTGTACGTTGGTTTGAGAGAGTAGTGATTCTGTTAGGAAAGATGATATTGGGAAAAAATAAATTCAACCACAATTTTGAATTTATAAATGCTACACACATAAAAAAAAGAAAATAATTCACTCAGAAGGAAAATCCTCGAGAGTGCCGCCATTTAATATTATCCAAATATTAATCTACGCCCAAGTTTGCTTGTTTTTGTTTTTGTTTTTTTTTGTTTTTTTGTTTTTTTTTTCCAATATCACCAATGTGTGCGTTGGTTGATTCGTTTTCCTCAGCTTATCAACGCTTTACAAATTATTTAAACCAGAAAATATTTTTAGATCGTAAGTATTTTATTGTAGGGAGAGATAATAATAATCATTTAGTGATCCAAGTCCTCATGGCTGGTGGGAGAAGAGGTGGATTCATACCTTTCCCAATGGTATTTACGCGTAAGTGACATTAACGAAGCCAACAGGAATTGGAACTTGGCTCCTCGTTTAATAAGTCGAGCCTGTACCCACTACACCACCCGCACTTGCAAGCTTACAGCACCTGGTATTCCCATTTACAATAGTGAATTCGAATGAGGAGTTTATTTCTTCTTACTTGATAGAGACGTTGAATTTTTTTAGAAGGTTCTTTTTGGTATACATAACATTTGAACATTGCCTAACCATTGGCCGGGTATGTGGAACTGTGGGTATCTATTTTCTTACCATTTTATACTCTCTCTCTCTCTCTCTCTCTCTCTCTCTCCCTCTCTCTCTCTCTCTCTCTCTCTCTCTCTGGCAAATATCGTAGTTATCAAACGGTTGAATTAATTTTAATTACATAGTTTGCATCATTGTACCAAACTTCGACGAAAATTTCTTTAAAGAATTAGAGCCTCCCACCAAAAAAAAAATATCCAATATACATCCTAAAATGCCTGAAAATGCTGTAGCTTTGATCTAGTTTTCGTAATTTTCGACGTTAACCCGATATGCTTTGTGTGTGTTTGTGTGTGTTTATGTGTGCATGTGTATGTGTTTGCGTGTGTGTATGTGTGTGTGTATGCGTGTTTAATACATGTCTGTATTAAGAACATGCAATGAAGCAAATATCAAGCGTACAGCTCGTGTGTGTGTGTGTGTTTGATACATAAAAACATGCTATGAGTTAGGTAAATATCAAGCGTGCGGCTAGTGTGTGTGCGTGTGTGTGTGTGTGTGTGTGTGTGTGTTTAGCATATTGAGTTAACATATAAAATCTTATTATATTAAGTTGTTTTTTTTTCTTTTCGTAATATGACATCGTTCGAACTTTTCTATAATATAGCTATTTTCAGTATAGAACGATTCGTCTATTTCCGATTGATTTTCGATCTGAATCGTAACACTACTGTTACCCAAACTCGAAAAAAAAAAAAACAAAGAAAAGAAGGTACAGAGAAAAAAGCAGCAAACAGAATGCGAAAGAAAAGACAAAGGAAACTGAAAAAAAAAAAAAAATTATCCAGTGACTATTATTTCACGTCAACTTGAATTTTGGAACTAAAAAAAAAAAAACTTTATTTGTGTCAAGTGACACCATAACAATCCTTTTTTTTTTACGTTTTCATTCATTCCGATCAGTTCATACCTTTTTGTGCAGCATTTGTGCAATTGTAAACCAAGTGCTTAAAAATGTGTTTTTCTTGTTTCCAAGATGCCTCGTGGCTGAGACAGCTGCACATTTCACACCGCTTCTCAAGGTTGGTGTTCGATTTAAAAAAAAAAAAATACCGGATTTTGCAGTTGATTTTCAAAGTAATCAGAGTCTTCACTTGCAAATATTGGTGCAACACAATCTTCTTATCTTCCCTTCCTCATTAAAGTAAATATCAAGTCGTCCCCTAGCCGTGAGCTTCAAAAATTAGATGTTCACTTATTAATTTCATAGAATCACGGCTCAAAATTTAGATCTCGCCTTTCAACATTTTTACTTTATACCTGAATTTTGCTATTTATTATTATTATTATTATTATTATTATTATTATTATTATTAAACAAAATGATTGACGTAACTCTTCCAATATTTTGCAACATTTAGAGAAAAGCACGATTTAAGAAGAGAAAAGTGTTTAACAATATTTCGACAGTTTCTCTGCCTTCTTCAAGTTATATTTTTAAAAATGTATGCAAGTATAAATATGTTTCTTTTTAACATAACATGAAAAATACGGACATATTGTTAAAATATTGTTAAAAATTGTTAAAATATGTCTTTTCTTTTCTCTTCCCTTTTTAAAATCGTGCTCTTTCTGGAAATGTATTATTATTATTATTATTATTATTATTTGAGAGAGCAGCATACCAACAAAATGGCGCTAGGGTACAAATATATGAAACCAAATATACCCGTCATGGCAACCATCCTGATAAGAGTATACCAGGCACATACGCCACAGCCAAATGTGCGCGATATAGTGACAGGTTTTGATAAAAGGTGTGCATGACCTTGTAGGTAGAGCCCAGTTAGAAATACCTTCAAATCTGGTAACCCAGTCCCTTCAGACGGTCACAAAGTCAGGATGTTCCAAAGTATCGAGGTGTGGCTCCCAAATAGCCTTGGCTGCCTAATCTTTCAAATTTCAACAGCACGATCGACACCTGGCCATGATGTTTCTTGACTACTCCTGCTCATGGACAGATATTAACAGTATGTCAGCCTTTCGTGAAACTACCGATCTCCTTACGGTTAGATAAGCCTGTCTGCGGTACTAAACTGGATGTTTACGGTAGCCTAATTTAATTCACAAAAAGATATGGATATGTTACTGACTCCAATCAAATAAGATCAAAACCATGACAACCATGTCTTATTATTGCTATGGTCCAAAGGTCCTTGTATCACGGTGATGGTCCAAGGTAGAACCAATAAAGAAGAACTCGAACACGGATATGGAATAACATAGATATATTACCAACAGGAATATATACAGAGAAGTAGAAAGTGTTAGTACGAGCAATCAGGTTTAGTAGGGAGAACAATGTAGTCTCGACCAGTATTACTATTCCAATGTCTTGTAGTAATTGTCTGAACACGACTCTGTTTTGGACTGCCTCTGACTCGACTGACTGACTCACTCTGACTGACTGACAGACTCCTGACGGACTTCACTCCAGACTTCAGACTGAACTCCCTGCTTCCTCTTGAGGCGCAGTATTTATTACGTATGGAATAGTCCATTGTGTTATTATGGGTAAGGTCCCATAACAATTATTAATTTCCTCTTCAGTAAACTATCTAGGAATAAAGTGACAGCGAATCTCCTCAATATCCAAGCAATCCTCTCAGTAACTTTGCCTTATTTCAATCATTTGTTTCTCAGAAGCCGCCTGTCTCTTTATTTTTCTCTTATTCCAATGGAGACCATATGACAGTAAATCTCCTCGGTTTTCTAGTAGTTTTATATAATAATGCGACCATCTAAATAATTTCCATTCTGTGGATATTATTATTATTATTATTATTATTATTATTATTTTCTTTGATTTCTGGCGTTTACACATTTCTTTCTGGGTCCCGCCCAGGGACCTTAGGTTAGAAATGGCGTCATGACACTTTCCACTGACAAAAAAAAAAAAAAAAAAGAATTAAATTACATAGATAAAGCCCTTCGTAAGGTGTGGGCTGTACTTGTCAGAACAATTTTTTGTATCTCCTTGAGGCATGGACTTCCAGGAATCCCTTCAATTAGTCTACTGCAATCTTTTCCAACCAGTCCTAGGGCTCCAACTACAACAGGGATTGTTGATGTTCCCATATGCCACATTTTCGAGATTTCTATTTCAAGGTCCTTGTACTTTGACAACTTTTTGAATATTTTCAAAGATACATTGCAGTCTGAAGGGACTGCCATATTATTATTATTATTATTATTATTATTCCGCGGGGTTTTTCGTTTTTAACCAGAGATCTTGCATTATTCCCCATCATTTGTACGACCGCAGAAAGATAGCACCTTTCGCAGAATATCTGCAATGCCAGGCAATGAAGACTTCTGAAGCGATGGGATGCTAGGCTTTATTCCTATTTGCTCGATGTAGGACTTAATTTCGGTTATATTGATCCCCAACGCTCCAATGATAACTGGCACAATACTGATATGAACATCCCAAATTTTGGTAAGTTAAACCCAGGAATCGGTGTATTTCTTAAGTTTGTCAATTACTTTAACATTGATATTATGGTTACTATATTATTATCATTATTGTTATTGTTATCGAGTGATAGAGCAGGACTTCGACAAAGTGACACTGGATTACAAATATAAGAAGTTCAGGATACCCATCATGACAGCCAGTTTGATAAAAGAATACAAAGAAGACGCATCACAGCCAAATATATGCGATTTATTATTATTATTCGACTCTTAGACGTTTCGGCCGGGTGATAATGATATCTCAGCGCCTAACCGCAAATTAGAGACTAATTTTCCTCAACATAAACTGTGCCAAGCAGCGCTGCCACCTGCGCACTCCCAATGTTGACAGGTATACCCAAGGTGTCTTTCGAGGCAAAAAATAGTCCCGGCTGCGCCAAACACGAAAATGACAACTTGAGCTGCTGCTTGTTCCAGGATTTTGTGCCTCTGTATTTTCACCTGCTCTATCTCTACGATGTTCTTATCCCAAGGTACCGCAATGTCTATCAGGATTCATTCATGGCTGCTCTTGTATACAAATGTGACATCAGGGCGATTGCTGCCCAAGCGCCTATCAATCAAGATGGTCGTGTCACACATGGTATTCACTTGCTTATTCTCGGCTACTGACGGTGGTGAATGCTCTTACCATTTTTCTGTACACCGTCATGGCATCATTTGTATCTTTTTTGTGCCTGCAGACTGTTCTATCAATAGTGTATTTAATTATCATCATTATCATTATCATTATTTGATATGTCCCGGAAAGGGATATATTTGATCGAAGTAGCTAAGTGGTTTTGGTTACTATAACCAAATAGTAGACGGTAGCAGTAATCGACTGGTACTCGTCGTAGACGCAGGTAAAAGGTGTAGACCAATATGATAGCCAATGACGTAGTCCAATGGGCGTCGTCATAGACTTGAACTCTGTCGTACCTACACGCCCGTCTGTATTTATGACGGACACCAGCCAATCATATTCCAGTGAAGGGGAACTCAGGTGTATGCACATTCCATTATGTCATTATTATTATTATTATTAATAATAATAATAATAATAATAATAATAATAATAATGTTTCGTTAGAGATGCAGTGAAAATCTCCAATACCTGTCCTAGTATACACCCAAATTCCTGCGCTGCCGTGATTAAATTTCATGTATTTGTACGTTGGTACCAACTGCTCATCTCTTCAGATTTCCATTATTTTCGCAGACTCCTTCTCCGAGTAATGACATCGTCTGAAATATATCAATCCCTCCTTGACTCTCTATGTCCTCCAATTGAGTATTTTCAGTACTCGTATGCCAAAATGAAATGGATAAATCTTCAAACTTACTTCTACATCATTTGCAATTCACAGTTGAGGTCCTGGTAGTTATCCTCCCCTACCTTCGTAGATAATACAGCTATGGGCAAATAGTGAACCCTCAAACAAAAACAAAACACTATGAAAGTATAAAAATACATTTTTATACAAAAAAGTACATAATTACAATAAAAAAAAAATTACCAACAATACATATTTATAACAGAATGATTAGCATATTTATAGTGGAATTATCAATAATATATTTTATATATGTAGTTCAAGGCATACAATTATATTCAAAATATTTAGGTTTCGGCATTAAATAACCCATAGAGGTGTTGATATGCCGCTAAACAAAATCAACCAATCACCTTTCTAGCAGACTCTACTTTCATTTATTTGAAACTATCAGGTCTGGTATTCTTGCTAGGAATATATGGTCGGTCTGGACTTCCAATATTCCAAAGAACCATATCATTTTTTTATGTGTGTGTGTGTGTGTGTTTTTAATTTTTTTTCCAGGGCGACTCTCTTGTTTTACGCTCATATCATTTTGAATATTGTTTTAAGTAATTGGGCACCCTTTAAAAAGCGATAAATGATATAACATTTCGACCCTTTTTTCATCATTTCTATTACTCACAAAGTTTTGTGGCAGGTCTTTTAATGAATTAACGGATAGTACCCGGTCTTGTCATATCTCCAGCACCTTACTTAATATCCTTACTGCCTTCATCGATATTCGTCTTTGCAATCGCTGGATTCCTATAAATTGTCTAATGCAATGATTTCCGATCTCGTTTTCAGTGCTCTCTTGGCTAATGACACAATAACTGTAAATCAAAAATACTGGATCTCTAGGGCGAGGTCCTGATATATTTTCTATTTTTTCACTCTTTCCCCTTGATTCAAGATGTGGCCCGCCACTACATTCTCATATGACAGACTAGCAGAGTATTGTTGTGATTGTTGTTTCTTTGTAAATTATTATAACCAGGATTATTAATGTATTTGTTATTATTGTTGTTATGGTTGTTGTGGTGGTTATTATTATTATTATTATTATTATTATTATTATTATTATTTCATACATTTGCTTGTTCCCGCCAGATATCATGTGGTTAATGCCAGGGACTGACATCGTTTCCTCAAATCCCAAGCACTTTTTTCAATATTCTCACCGCCGTGGTCATGATAGTTCCAATTTTATTATTATTATTATTATTATTATTATTATTATTATTATTATTATTATTATTATTATTTCCTTTGATTTCTGGTGTATATTCATTTCTTTCCGGGTCCCAACCATATACCTAAGGTCAGAAATGGTATCATGACAATTTCCAGATCATACACATTTTACATAGGTAAAGTCCTTCGTAAGATTCTGGATGTACTTGTGAGAACAATCTTTTGTATTTCTTTAAGGCTTGGGCTACCAGGAATCCCTTCAATGAGTCTAATAGAATCTTTTCTAATCAGTCTGAGGGCTCAAACTACAACTGGAATTGTTGATGTCCTCATGTGCCACATTTTTGAGATTTCGATTTCAAGGTCCTTGTATTTTGATAGATTTATTATTATTATTATTATTATTATTATTATGTTTTATCACATAGTGTAAGTTTTTGAAAATACCTGATGCATTAAGTTTTCTGTCAAGCCACAATGAGGACTTCAGACAGATAACACTTTCTTCAAAATAAGCAGTGTCCAAAAGAGCCGATTTCTGGATGACTCCAAGTTGGTGGTATTATTATTATTATTATTATTGCTTGGCTTTCTGATTAATACAATCTATTACCCGTTTATTACCCGAAACCGAGGGTAACGCAAAGTAGTAAATATATATATTCTGTTTGCACAAAATCTGATGATAAATGGTACTTAACATATAAAGTGTTTATATTTTCTTTACATTGACAACACTCTCCTGAGAAATGAGCCGTCTTTTCTTAATCTTTTGTAAACTGTGACTTCATGTTAATATTGTTGTCTCTACCATTTTTTTAGATTGTACCAAGGGCTCCAGTTCTTCATCTTATTATTATTATTATTGGTTTCGTTATTGTTGTTGTTGTTGCTGCTGTTGGATTCACTCCAAATTTGCAGGCAACACACATTTTTTCCTTTCTCTGGGTTTCTTGTCTATTAACGATTTCCAAATCGCTCGATGCGTTTTTAAACAAATTTTCACTGTTCTAATTCAAATGGGACTGAATTTAAATTTTATATTCCATAAAATCTGAACTTCCGCTGCAAAATCGCAATGTTTCCTATTCTCATTTATTTTTATACTTTCACCTTCCGCTCCCCACAATTTCCCTGACGGTTACTAACTGGATGCCAACAGGTGTCTACGCTGCATCAAAGTCAAGCATCTTTCCAATCAGCATCTTTATCACCAAAATCACTTTTTATGGTTTTCATGCATTCGATGGTTTATTTTAAACTAGAATATTGTCCGTCATAAATCAGTGTTTCGCCATTGTGGATATTATCAGATTTTGTCATTTTTACTCATCTGTATATCAGCTATAAGCGGCCTTTCATCTTATATTTGTAAGGAAAGCTGAAAACGTGGAGCGGCGTGTTTTGTGATTCAAAGGAACAGATACTAGCGTTGACATAGAAAGTTTCGTTATTATTATTATTATTATTATTATTATTATTATTATTATTATTATTATTTCCTTTGGTTTCTGTTGTATACACATTTCCTTCCGGGTCCCAACCAGAGACCCAAGGTCAGAAATGGAATCATGACATTTTTTCACTGAGCTATTTGTAAAAAAATATAAGATCACACATTTTACATATATGAAGCTCTGAGGAATGTGTAAGCTGTACTTGTGACAACAATTTTTTGTATTTCTTTAAGGCTTGGGCTACCAGGAATCCCTTAAATGAGTCTATCGGAACGTTTTTCCAATCAATCCGAAGACTCCAACAACTGGAATTGTTGATGTCCTCATGTGCCACATTTTTGAGATTTCGATTTCAAGGTCTTTGTATTTTGATAGATTTATTATTATTATTGTTTTTTTACATAGTTACCAGGAATCCCTTCAATGAGCCTATCAGAGCCTTTAGAGATTATTATTATTATTATTATTATTATTATTATTATTATTATTATTTTGTTTTTGTTGTTATGGTTGTTGTTGTTATAATTTTATATTAATTATTATTCTTACATTTTGATACTTTGGGTTTTCACAGCAGTAATATATGGTAACTCTTTTACACCTCAGCACATTTCTATTTATTATTATTATTATTGTTATTGTTGTTGTTTTACATTAATTATTGTTAGAATTATTTTTATAGTCTTTGAATTTTCACGGTAGTAGTATATGATGGCTCCTTCATATCTCAGTACTTTTCTCAGTATTATTATTATTATTATTATTATTATTCTAGTATTTCTTGCTGTTATTTTTTTAGTGAGAGTGCAGCATGCTAACAAAGTGACGCTGTGGTACAGACATGCGATGTCTTATGACACCCTGCCTGATAAAGGTATACACGGCACATGCATCATAGCCAAATGTGCGCAAGGTTTTGTTAAAAGCAGCGCATGACCATGCAGGTGGAGCTCAGTTAGAAATAACTTCAGGTCGGGTAACCCAGTGTGCACAATGAGGGTGTTCTTAAGTATCTAGATTTGTCTCTCAAATCAACTTCGCTTCCTCATCCTTCAAACTTAGAAAAAAATAAAACAACTCCTTCCACACACTGTAACGATACTCTCCCAGTACTCTCACCCACGAATAGCGATGTGAAGTAGATTGTTATTATTATTATTATTATTATTGTTGTTGTTGTTGTTTGATATTCTCTCCGACTCTTAAATGTTTCTACCGGGTGATGATGATCATATCTCTGCTACTAACCGCAGATTGGAGACACATCACTTTCCTCAGCATATGATCTGTTCCAAGCAGTGCTGCCACCTGCGCACTCCCAATGATGTCCGGTATCCCCAAGGCGTCCTGCGAGGCAGAAAGATTCCTGGAAATTGTATCGAGTTCGCCAACCATAAAAGGAGTAATTTTAGCTGATATATTTCTCTGATATTCCCCTGCCATGTCTTGGTACCTCTGTATTTTCGCCTGCCGTTCCTTCACGATGTTCGCATCCCAAGAAGCTGCCAAGTCTATCAGGATCCATTCATGGCTGCTCTTGTTCAAAAGTGTGACATCAGCGACATTGCTCTCCAAATGCTTGTCAGTTATGTTGGTCGTATCCGATATAATTATTATTTTTATCATCATCATTATTATTATTATTATTATTATTATTATATTATATCCTATGTTTTACATGTTTTGTGTCGGCTTTTTCAAAGTAATCCCATTTCAAAAAGATTTCGAAGTGTTATTTTGCTCTTTTTCTGTGGTTATTCAGATTTGCGACATGTCATTATTTACCTGCGGGCTATTATCCTCATCTTTGCTGTTGTTATCACAACGTTTCTGTCGTTTTGTCCCCCGGCCTTCATTGGGTGTACATAGGGACCGACATACACCTGATGAAGACCGGAGATCACAACGGCCGAAACAACAACAAAGATTAGGACGATAATATAAATAATGATAATTTCTCATCCCAGAAATTCAGACAGAAAGTTCTCTTGTCGATAATTTACCTGAGATTAGTTTGAAATGGTCATTAATTCTTGTTTTGTTAGTGCCGAGTGCTCCTATGACAAGTGGGATTGTCTACAGTTTCTACATTCATTATTGTTTCTGTATTCTTGTGTACCAAATACAAGTGCAATTATTTCCTTCAGTTTTACCCACTTCCTTGGCACGGTGCTTTTTGGTACGAAACGCTTTTCAAATATCTTTTCTCCCCGGCATGATTATTTACTTCCGTTTTTATTAAACTTATTTAAAAATTCATCGCTGAACATTTATTTGAAGTGACGCTCTTATTTTATAAGTGGAAAAATTCCCACCGGTGTGACTATTTCGAACGGCACTTACATTTAGTACAAAGGACTCATAACTGGTGGATTATGTTGGAGGCTAAATGACATCAAGCCTCGTCTTTACGCCAGCGATTTTAATATTCTGTTTTCAGTAAAGCCGCTCTTTGAATGGTCTCGTTTCTTCATCTTCTTCTTCTTCTTCTTCTTCTTATTATTATTATTATTATTATTATTATTATTTGATATCTTCGCCGCCTCTTAAATGTTTCGGCCTGATGATTACGATCAGATCGCAAATCCTAATAACAAATTAGAGAGACACCACTTTCTTCAGAATTCTTCAGAATTCTTCTGAATTATTCTAAGTAGTGCTGCCACGTACGCACTCTCAATGATATTAGACATCTCCAAATCGTCCTGCATAGCAGAAAGATTCCTGGAAATTGTTCCGAGTGCGTCAAACATGAAAGAGACAACTTGAGCTGATGCTTAGTATATTTCTCTGATTTGCCCTTCCAGGTTCAGTTACCCCTGTATTATCACCTGCTCTTGCCTTGACGATCTTCTTCTCCTACTCCTTCTTCTTCTTCTTCTTCTTCTTCTTATTATTATTATTATTATTATTATTATTATTAGTTCATGTGTGTTCAAACAAATGTTTCTTATTTCTGTTAGATGTTTTTACATTATCTTTTGATGGACAAGCTGTGGTTAATTTGGTAAAGATGATTTTTATTTAATTCTTTTAATTGTAAGCATGTTCTATGCACGTCCATGCTCACAATATTTTCATATATTCTATATTATGTTATTATATTCCATAAATTTTGACAAAGACAATCGTACAGAAAGAATGGCCATCCCTTTTGGAATTCATGTTCAAGTTCACTATTTCTCTTATTTAGAGTCTTGGTTCTCTGATAAGCAAATTCTTTGCTTTGCATTCTACAACTTTCTCTTCTTCCATTTCCTTTTTCTTCAACGATATTTTTCTATTATCTTTCCTACATCTTGTCCTTTTTCCTCTTTCAGCATATTTGTCGCTACGTTCTTTTTCTCATCTTTTAATTATTTAATTATTATTTTAATTATTTAATTATTTCGTTCTTCTTCATTAAATATTTGCCCATTTTTTTTCATTATCTTGCACTGTCTTGAGTTTTCTTCTTTATTTCATTTCTTAATTACGCCATTTTTTTTCTTATTGCTTTTGTACTTTTTCTTTTCCTTTCTTAATTTCTTCTTTCCTTTTCATCTTTTTATTAATCATCCTCTCTATTGTCTATAATTTCTTCTTCTTCTTCATTATTATTATTATTGTTATGAAAAACTTCTTTCGACCTGCATTTGTTACATAATTACATGCCAGGTCATAACCAATGTCCTAGGTCAAGCGAAGGATTTTATTTTTTTTCCGCTTATTTAAACAAATGACAGCTAATAAAAACAGAACTTAAATGGGCAAATCTCTTCGCGGGATATGGGCGTTGCTTCTTAGAATTATTTTTTTGTAATTTCCTGGAGAGATGGTGCACCAGGGATTTTGCTGATTTGTTGTTGAGTTCCTTTCTTTATCAGACCCAAAGCTCCAACCACAACAGGAAAAGTTTTAGTTCTATTATTATTATTATTATTATTATTATTATTATTATTATTATTATTATTATTATCCCATTCAGTCTTACACGACCTGTTTAATTTTCATTTGCCTGATCAAATTCCAAGAAAATTAAAGCTTTACGCGACGTAAAAATCCTATTTTTCAACAAATAAAAAGGCATTTAACGAATAAATAAAAACAAGACAGATTAATGTATGTAACACATAGCTTTTCATCGAAAAGAAATGCCTGTACAAAATCCCCGTACTTCTTGTTGCTGTGGGCCGAATTATTACAAAGTTTATTGCTTGTCATTGTATTTTACAGCATATAAGACGCACTTTCATATAAGAAGCAAATATTTTGAAAATAGGTATACATCTGCGAAGATTTGTACGCGTGAAGTTCTTATTTTTATTATTATATTATTTTATTATTATACATAAATATTACCCTGCTTAAATTGAGCGCGTCTTTAATGCTGTTCTATACCTGTTAGATGTATATCATGAAACCTTGAGAAAATATATTTGAAAAAAAAAATACAAGTTATCGTGAAGTTATGTAATTGGATATTTGTTAAGATAAATGGATTTTGGAGATAGGAAAATAATAATGACAAAGAAAAAGAAAAATCATTTTTAAAAATGAAATAAGAAGAATTATAATGATTATCCTGATTAGAAAAAAAAATAGGAAAAATAAATTGTCTGAAACGAGAATTTGAAATTGACTTTTGGAATATGAAGATTTCAATTAAAATTTTTTTTAAATGTTTAAAAAAAAAAAAAGTAACCCTTCTCCCACTCCTTTGATATAATTACCTTCCTTTCTTCTCTTCATTTTTGAAAAAAATAAAGAAAGAAAATATCGTCTGCAAATGTATGGAATGTAAAACTTCATTAAAGTCATTTTTCTCATAACCTTTGATTTTCTTACTTTCTTCATATGTGTGTGCGTGTATGGATTTGAATTTTCAGTCAATCCTGATCAGTACCCAACCGCTTGGGAATGTACTGTCACCTTGGATGTGCTGGTGGTATAATGGAGAACGGAATGAGAAATCGGAGAGCCGAGTTCGAATTCCCATCGAAATAGTTACGTTCACTTACGCGGAAATACCCATGGAGAAATATATGAATCCACCTTTTCTCCTCTGCGATGGATTAAATAGCAAGACTTGTTCGTGAAAATCATTATTATACACCAAATGTAATATTCACTAGGAAAAAAAATGTCTTACAAAAAAGAAATTATTCTGGTGCAAGATGATTAGGAAATATATTACAGATTTAAATAACCTATAAAAGGTTGATAAATCGTAAAAACAATTCAATCAAATTGACGTTCTTTTGCCCAAATCAACCAACAGGAAACAATGATGTGTTTTTGTTATGACATTTTCCAGGAAAATGGAGATTACTTGGCGGTGTTCCTCGTCTTTTCTTCAAGTAATATGGAAACGTTAAGTTATACTGGGTTACATGGCGCTAACAGCGGAAAGTGATCCATGGCCCAACCTGATTAGGCGATATGGATCCCTGAATTTCTCAACGGACATTAAGCGATAGTCAACACAGACAACCTTAGTGTTTCACCCATTTCATACGCACACAAAAATGAGAAAATGATATATAAATTCTTATATACAATATTAGGAAAATTAATGACAAATTAGTAAAGACTTCATGAAACTAAAGTGATGTTTACGCTGATGTAACAACACATGCGGATTAAGTTACGCTGATATTTTAAACTTTTAAATTAATTTTTTAATATGTGGTTAAGTACAAAACGCGTCACACGAAAGATTTTTTCCACTTTGTCATTAATTTTCCTAACGCACACACACACAAACATATGTATATTATACTTATGAGTAGGCATGGATAGTGACTCGGATTAAGGGATCAGAGAGCCGTGTTCGAATTCCAGTCGAATCCATTACCCTTGGGAAAGGTATGAATCCTCTTCTTGCTCTTCTTAGCAGGACAGACCGGGTTCTATAGCCGAGAATGGCAACTGGTCTACCGCAGAAAGAAATGGAAACCAACTGCGGGGGAAAAAATCTACCTCGTCAGTGATGTATCGAAAGTTACATGATCGCCTAAGCGTGTATCACGCATGTCACATAACAGACTGATATTTATGAGTAAAAGTGCTCATTATCAGAGATTGAACGTATGTAAATATTGCTGAAAGGTTGCGTTCAAACATGAAACAGATTGTCGCCGGTTGGTGTTGACCTCAGTATATATATATATATATATATATATATATATATATATATATATATATATATATATATGCGTGTGTGTGTGTGTGTGTGTGTGTGTGTGTGTGTGTGTGTATACATACATACATAAATATATATATATATACATATTTTGCTCAATGATAGCACGATTCACTTTCATGCGCAACGCAATCATCAGGTGCTGAGAATAGTCTGGTCGTTACGCAATTTAAATTTTAAAAGATATATATCTGGTTATCGCAATGTTGGCGCAGTTATGTATTATACTGGGATTATAGTTTTTAATTTTAAAAATAAACCGCGTGTAACACCAAAATTGTCCAAATAGTGTAAAAGCAAAATTGATAGATTAAGCATTGAACGGTTATATCTTAGAAATGATTAAAGATATATCACTCTAATTCTCCTAGGTTTTTAACAACGCTAATTGACCTCTACATTGAGTAATAGGAATGTATAATTACTCTCCAAACTTAACAGAAGACTCGTGATGAAATCGATAATAAGCGAAAATGACATGTTCATTAATTAATCATAGCTAAGAATCTGAAGCTCATGAAAGATTGAAATTAAATTCAAATATATATATATATATATATATATATATATATATATATATATATATATATATATATGAAGAAATATATAGTCTTAAGGTGTGCTATATTTACGGGATAAACGGCTCAATATCAGAGATAGAGCGTGTAAATATAAAATGAACATAAATGTCAACACTTAGAGGCGACAGTCTATTTCATGCTAGATGCAATCGTCAGACCACGAGTGCTAGTGGCCTGACGATTGCATTTTGCATGAAACAGACTGTCGCCTCTAAGTGTTGACTTCTATGTTCACTTATATATATATATATATATATATATATATATATATATTGTTCCAGGACCATTTTCCAACTTATTCAAGATGATCTTCACCCCCTCTAACCTTCTAACTTTCTATCCTAGAATAAAAAGGTGTTTCATAGGTTTCGTGTACGATTTCATTTTCAAGTCTTTTTTCACTGCTTTTTGGACTGTCATAGGTGAAACTCTTTCTCAAATGTCAAACGTCTTATGGATTGAGTTGGATCGTTTCTAATTGATCCCTCTAGCTCTAAGTTGAAATGATGGCCCTCTTTTTGTTGTTACCTCCTGATCCATGTTTCCTCTTTACTGTTCCCTCTTTTTTAAAGTCTTCACTGTTTTCTTAATATTCTCTAATATCCCAGTTGAGAAAAGGTGAATTACCATCATTCTTTAATTGCCAGAAATATTCGGAGAGAGCAGTGTTGTTTTTGTAGTTTATATTGCCTAAAATCATTCGTTAATGCTAGAAACAAAATTTCCAAGAATTTTAAGATGTACCAAAATAAAATTTAATATCGTTACCGGAAAAATGATAACTCTGTATACAATATTATTAGTCATACATTGACCATTTAAGGGACAGATCATATTTTTCCGGCAGTTGCATTTGCTTTTAGAAAAGTTTACGTTGTCTTTGTTGGAAATATATTTGTTTAATATGACGTTGTTATGTTGCAATATGGAGTTGTCTATGTTATTAACAACCTTTCATGCGTGAACAAAATATTCAGGTCATGTGTTTTGACTTGACTATATGCTGATCAATGATGCATTATGGGTAGTAAGGTCTATTGTATTATCTTAACGGTTATTGGGTAGGTGGTAACGGTTATGTTTCAAATTATTCTAGAGGCTAGAATTGAATAGAAATAATTGTGACAACTCTCAAGGGTAAAAGGGTGCAGCATATACCCAAGGAAGGCCTAAGAACGCATCAGTGAAAACACTGTGATTTAGAAAAAGAAAGAAATAAATAAAGAACAGTATAAGAAAACGTTTAATTTGAGAATTTCTGACATTTCAAAATCATTTGACATCAAGTAAGGCGATAATGCCACTAAGACACAAGGAGTTACAGGGACTGAAAAAGAATGAGAAGACTTTAGTGAGGAAAAAATAAAATTAAAGAAAAAATTTCAGAAAGACAGAAGATGATGATCGGTGTTGCATTTAAATGTTTGGGAATTGTAGATAGCAGTGAAATAAGAAATTAGAAAGGCGGTAAAAAAGCATTAGAATATAACAGACGGTTGCACCTAGCTAGTTCAACAGTAAAACAGTGAGACCAAGTTGCCAATCTAGTACCGCGCTTAAATTCATACAGTCGAGTCGCCATTGCTCACCAGAACAATTGCCATGAAAATATTTGTAGAAAAGACGAAGGGAATTGTGTAACAGTTACCAACATTATCAAATGTAATCAGAGATCTAAGTTCGAATTTCATTTCGATAAAGGCATGAATCCATTTAACTATGTTTCCGTATTCTTGGTATAGACAGCCTCTTTCTTATATGCGGTAGCATACATCATTGGACATTGGTTGCTAACAAAGGTTAAAAGTGGCTATACAAATTGTGAACTGTGACATTTAAAAGAAACAATGCTATTATATAGCAGCTATAGAAAATGATAAGATAAAATAAGTAGTGATAATTACAGTTACAAAGGATTTATTTTTCCTTTATATATACGCTCGAAATAGCTGACTGTACAGAGTTGTGTTTCTTCATAATGTATTTGAGAGTTCGTTAGCCAGATTAAAATTCTTTGTTGAATTCCAATGATGCGCGTATAAATAAAGAATGACAATGTTTAATAATGAGAAGGTCGCATAGTTATAAAGTTGGAGATCATCTACAGATGAGGTATTGTGTTGAGTTAATGAGTAATTCTGAGTTAAGGGTTTCTTCCGTTTATTCGATCGGATTATTAGATGTCCGTTCTTAGAGAGATTCATTATAAGTATAATGGTGTGTGTAGCTTCGGTGTCGTCTCTGAATTGCCTATTTTCATGTCTATACAAAAATGATTGGATAGGCTTCAGATGTGATGCTATGATTGTGACACCTTCATATGTGATTTTATCTCGATCTCAAGTATTTCGCGTTTTATGATCAGCAATAAAGTCCGTGAGATATGGTCTTCAAAGCAGCTTAATCACTTGACCGAAAGATAATAGGAAAATATATTTATGAAAATAAATAATTAAATAAACGAAAACTTTTTGGGAACAAGTGATAGCAAAATTGGACGTTGAGCATTTCTGGTCACAGGTCTATATTAACAGTGACTGTTAGGATTGAAGTGGAGTTCTGAACCAGAAAGAAACAACTGAAACTTCTAGGGTACATAATGAGGAAAGAGGGCTTGGAAAATGTGATACACACGGGACAGCCTGAAGGCAAGAATGACAGAGGAAAATAACGCATAACTTACCTTGAAAACTTGAGTAAATGGATGGCAGAAAAGGGTTTCGGAGAGATAGCAACAAGACGAAACAAAAAGAGGAAATTGTGGAGAGCTATGATCGCTAAAGGGACATCGACAATAGAAAAGGAGGTATGGTCTTATAATCAGAATCTGAAAAAGAAACCTGAAATAAGAAAGAAGGACTTTAATAATTTGGCACTCACAGAACATATTGTAGACAAGAACGGAGAGGGGCAGCATTACCAGGTTGAGTGAATGGATGACGGAATGGGGTGGAGAGATATCAAAAAGACAAACGTTACTAACATCTACAAGGGATAGGATGTTGTGGAGAGCCATGTTGCTCACGTCCTGAGGAAGAAAAAGAAAGTATGTGAATGAATGATATTGGATACGTCTTTTGAAATTAAATTGCAAATAATATTTCAATAAATTGCAGCCTTTGTTGGCTGTTTGTTTTCTAATCATTTCACATCAACCAAGACGATAAAAAGCCCCTAAGATGCAAGATGTTTACTGAGAGTGAAAAAAAGAGGCAAAAGATTCATTTAAATTTTTGAAGATCGAAGTTTATAGAAAAGCAAGAAGCCAGAGGAGAGTTTCACAAGCGATCAGAACTGGAGAAAAAAAACTGTTAGCATAGGGTTACATTTAGCAATTTCAACAGTAAAATGAGACCTAGCTGCCCATCTAGTATTGCGTTTGAAGTCGGAGTTTCCAAAGATCATCAGAACAATTACAATGAAAATATTCATAGAAAAGACAGGAGAAAGCTACGTTATGGCGGTGAGAAAATGACTGAAGCCGAGATGCCAGGTTAAGACCGATAACGTTGCAGTTCTACTTTGGATTTTGTCAAGAATCTCCAGATATATCCAGAAACGCCAAACCAGATGTGACAGCAAATAAAGTACGAGTAGTGTTTGTTAGTTTAATAAAAACGACAACTCCAAAACTTATGATGAATATATTTTTTATTAAAGATTGTTATTATATTCCCAAACCTTTTCTAGCTGCTTGGCCCCAGGCATATTACAATTTCAAAACATATAATTTGATGTTATAATCATGCATATGATTTCGGTTTTTCTTAGATGTGATTAGATAGGATGTCGCCAGACGAACATCCGTTGTTATATCGCTACACATATAAACCTAGAGCAATAGTTTCGGCAACCATTGACTGTCTAAATCTGGCTGGCGTTTGGCTCGTCCTGTCCAAATAGATAGAAACGTTCGGAGCTTTAACTTCGAACAACAAAATAAAACCATACGTTCGTGTATACAGTATAACTGTTATGATAATTTTATTCTTTTTAATGCATATGTATTCCTTAAGTGTGACTTGGATTTTGTCATGAAGATTTTGTTTAAAAAAATACTTAGCTTTAATGCTACCTTGCCACGCCATTTTCATCGACGCCCCCTGGATTTTTCTACTACCCCTGAAGTGGGGGGGGGGGGTGTTACCGCCAACTTTGGGAATAGCATTTATAAGCTGAAAGTCACATGACATACTGCACATATAAATATAAATATATAATGGATGCAGAATTGCGTCGATCTTTTAGTGGGAAGTTTCTGACTACTTAGAAAATCAGCATCCAAAATCCAACCTCTTATCTAAATTCGATCATCCGTCCCTGACAAGGCATACGGCCACATCACGTTGAAACATCGGTTCCCGACCGGTTACCGAAGTTAAGCAACGTCGAGCCTTGTCAGTTCCCAAATGGAAGACTCACTAGGAATAACGGGTGCTTTAAGTTTCGATGTGTGGGTTGTGTAACGAATAATGGCTGGGAATTTTTAATCGGGGACCGAGTTCCAATTCCAGGTGGGTTTGTTGTATTCATTTACGCACAAATACCCCTGGGAAAGCCATGAACCCACCACTTCTCCACCCCCACAATCTATGAGTTGATTAGTAAGACTTATATACCAAAATCGTTATTATCTCTCCCACCTTTAAAAAAATCTAAAATATTTTCTAGCTTTAAATAACCTGGAAAGGATTCATAAGCCATACAAAACGAATCAATCAAAATCCCTAACAGCAATCGAAAATACATAGTTATTTTAGCTATTCGACAAATTAAGTATGTCATGAGGTCAAATTTTGGGAAATAAGTGTAAGAAGATAATGTTCCGTCAATGTTAGAGGATTGATACGTAGATATTTTATCAATCCATGTTGCCGGTTAAATAAATTGCCTACATGATTACCTCAAGATAAAAATATTTTTCTTTTCTCATGTTTGTTTCGGCCATATTTTTTTTTTAATTTTTCAATCAGAGTTAATCAATCATCAGAATCTCTAATTATCTTTATCTGTATTTCAATATAATGCCTTCTAAGACGAACAGTTGAAAAATGTTCCACAAAAGATAAACGTGCGAAAATAAAGAACGTATTGTGATACGAAACTTTGCCTCGTTTCGTTCTAAGAAAACATATAATATTACCATTAACATTACCATTATATATGTCCCCACCATTTTCTATCTATCTACGCACACTCGCAAAGATCCATCCCTACATACATGGCCGAGTGATTAGAGCGTTCACTTTCTGACCATGAGACATAGGTTCGAAACTTCCTATAGTCAGGAAAGTAAGTTCTTGATATTAGCGGCCTGGTGAGTCGAACACTTCGCGGTAGATTTGGAAAATGCCTGAGAAGCATATCACTGCTTAACCCACGCTTTGTAAATAAAACAGGGTAGACGGAACTGGTCTACATATGTGGTCTGAAGATTGCTTTCAAGTATGAAACAATTTGAACAAGAGCAGTACACTTAGCACTTCGGCTATGATAACTTGTAATTTCGTGCTAACGTAACCGTCGACAGTCTCCGACTGTCGTCAACCGATGTTAACAACTTTTATTTTTTATATTTACAAGAGCCCTCTCCCTCATATTGAGCACTTTTAACTATAAATATATCTCCTCCTTAATTGGTTGTGAACTGGGACAGGAATTGGCTGGTCAACTTTAATGCTTCAAAAACAAAACTGCTCTCTATTAATCAGCACAGAGATCCTTCCCTGCCCTCCATTAGAATGTCTGACGCTCAACTTCTCGAGAGCAACTCTCTGCGGCTGCTCGGTCTCACGTTGACTGCTGACCTGAGATGGAACAAATACATTGAGTCAATTGCTTCGTCCACCGCAAGGAAAGTTGTCTCCCTGTGCCGTGCCAGGAAATTTTTCTCCCCGGAATCGATCCTTCAGATCTACAAATCAACAATTCGCCCTTGCATGGAGTATTGCTGCCATATATGGTCTGGAGCCCCTTCTGTTTGCCTCGGGGTTCTTGATAAGCTCCAGAGGCGGATATGCAATATAACTGGCCCTGTTCTGGCATCTCGTCTACAGTCAATTTCTCACAGACGCGCCGTCGCCTCTCTCTGTCTTTTTTACAAATACTTTCATGGTAATTGCTCCGAGGAGCTGCATTCGCTGGTTCCCAGACTTCATGAATTAAAGCGCCCTACGAGACTGGCATCCCGCTCTCACCCTTTCACTGTCGAAACTACTAAATGTAGCCGTCTCTTCTACTCCAATAGCTTCATGTCTCGCACCTCTCGCCTGTGGAACTCCCTTCCCTATTCCAGTTTCCCTGAGAGCTATAATCTCCGGCTATTCAAATATAATGTCAATCGACATCTCCAGGTGCCTTGATCTATCCACTATCCTTCTCCTAATCCTTTCCTCTATCACTCCTATCTGATCTTGCTCCAAATCTTCTGTAATCCCTTGCGTCCTAGTGGCTTCCCGCCTTGCTTGGTGTGAAACGCTTAAAAAAATGTCCATAATTCTTCACTAGGGGTCTCTCTCCCTACACTATAAATACTGGGCGACTTCTTACCTCGTTCTCTTTTTCATTTCTTCATTTCAGCGAACACCTCTACAATGTAAGCTCTCTTAGAAGATAGCGTTTCCCCACTTGCGGGAGACGCCATGAACATTATACACACATACACCGACGTACGAACATTCACAAATAACAAACACCAATGTTCACACACACACACACACAAATGTTAATGTCTATGTTCATTGTAAATCTTGTTAATACATATATTTGTTGACATATATATATCGGTCTTGTTTGTTTTCTTTCATCTTCGGTTGGACTAAATTTAAGTCCGCCATTTTCTTGTAGTTGGACCTTCTAGCAGGAAAGAAACAGCACGTGTCCCTTACCAACAACACACAAACCCACTCGGTCCTCCACAATATAACTTAAAAGTATATTTTTATCATATATAAAAAAAACGTTATTATAGTGTATATTCGTATTTGAAGCAGACGCTCCATTTTTATTTTTACTTAAAAAAAAAAGATAAGAACAAAGACATTCCCTTTCTTACCTTTTCTCTGAGCAAATTTAATTGTTTTATTACCCGTCAAGCAAAGGAACATTTTTCGGCCAGTCTAAGATGGATTCAGATGACTACTACTACACACAAAAGACAATGGTGAAAAGAATGAAAAAAAATAATTCCTTTAAATAATATGTGGCAGTAACCATTCTTCGTCTGATGAACTCACAAGACCCGAAACTCGCGGAGCAAAATATACAGAATAAAGTATCTAAAAATATCCACATTATAATAAATAAAAAAAGAACTTGGCGGCTTTTTCTCTCTTTAAGATATACACTTTTCTCTCGTTAGAACAAGAATAATCTCCCCTTACATACAATGGGGGGGGGACAAATATCGTACACATACAATTTCTTTATTTGTTGTATTTCCAACTGAACTACAAAAAGAACTTACTTGCTGTAAGAAGTAAATAGTGGCTATTTTACAAAGTATTAAATGAAGATTTTGTATTGTACGAATACATTTTTCACACATTAAATGGCTAACTGGGACTTATTTCTATTAAATCAAAAAAAAATATGCATATTTAGTTATTATGCATCTGTGTATAGTTAATTATATGAAATGTATGTTTATTCATTAGTTGGAAATACAATAAATTAAAAATTTGTATGTGTACTGATTTGCCCACCCCACTGTATATAAAGGGAGATTATTCTTGTTCCAGTGAGAGAGAAAAGCGTACACGTGTTTCAGGTCTTGTGTACGAATATTTGTTCCCCACCCCGTATATATATATATATATATATATATATATATATATATATATATATATATATATATATATATAAATTACATACGAGTTTTAACTTTTTGTAGTACCGCCTTTTGCTAAATTTGACATTACAAAAAATGTACAACAATGTCAAAAAAGACATTTCTTCAATACGAAACTGACATTATTATATCAGAAAAGAATTTATTGTCTTTCTCTACACAGAATAATTGTTCATTTTCTTTCGCTTTTATGAAGAAATCCAAGAATTTTATTTTTTAATGTTCCTGAAACTTTCGTGACAACCAAATAGAGAGTTGAGTAGGTGAAAACAGTTTCAGACAGAGTGATATGTAAAGAAAAAAGAAATGAACGACATGAATATACAATATGAACTGAGAGAGAGATTGAGATTGGTCAGACTGAGATAGATAGATAGATAGATAGATAGATAGATAGATAGATATGGACAGACTAAAATAGATAGATAGATAGATAGATAGATAGATAGATAGATAGATAGATAGATAGATAGTGAAGCCTTCATAATTTTTATTTCCGCAATACATTTCTTGGTTTTATAATTTCACAATTAAGAATTGTTTCCCTTTCTTTTTATTATCTTCTTTCTTTACATTGATTGCGTTATCTTTCTTATTCTTTTTCTTTCTCTTCATTTTCTTCTTTCTTTACATTGATCGCTTTATCTTTTCTATTCTTTTTCTTTCTTTCTTTTTCTTTATTCTCTTCTTTCTTTACATTGAATGCTTTATCTTTTCTTTCTTTCTCTTTGTTGGCTTCTTTCTTTACATTGATGGATTTATTTTTCTAATCTTTTCTTTTTTTTCTTTTTCTCTATATTATCTTCTTTATATTGGTTGTTTTATCTTTTGTATTCTTTTTCTTTCTTTCTTTCTCTTTATTTTCCTATTTCTTTACATTCATCCTTTATCGTTTCTATTCTTTTTCATTATTTCCTTCTCTTTATTATCCTCTTTCTTTATATTGATTTTACTTTTCCTTTCTTTCTCTTTCTCTTCCCACTTTACATTGATTCCATTGATTGCTTTATCTTTTCTATGCTTTTTCTTTTCCCTTTCTTTCTCTTTATGATTTCCTATTTTGCATTGATTCCTTTATCCTTTCTATTCTTTTTCTTTCTTTCTCTTTATTACGTTCTTTCTTTACATTTATTACTGTATCATTTCTGTTATTTTTCTTGATTTCTTTTTTTATCTTCTTTCTTTAGATTCATTGATTTAACACTTCTAATCTTTTGCCTGCTTTCTTTCTTTCTCTTTATTATCTTCTCTCTTTACATTGATTACTTTATCTTTTCTATACTTTTTCTTTTTCTTTCTTTCTCTTTATTTTCTTCTTTCTTTACATTCATTCCTTTATCGTTTCTATTCTTTTTCATTATTTATTTCTCTTCGAATTCCTGTCGAATCCATTACATTCACTTACGTGCTAATACCCTTGGGAAAGGTAAGAATCCTTGTCTTCTCCCCGCTAGCTATGGATAAATAGCAGGACAGAACAAGTTTTATAGCCTTGTATGGTAACTGGTCTACTGCAGAAAGAAATGGCAACCTACTGCAGGAGAAAATCTGCCTCGTCAGTCATGTATCGAAAGATACATGATCGTCTAGGCGTGTATCACGCATGGCCCAACTGACTGACTTTCTCTTTGTTATATTCTTTCTCTACATTGAGTGGATTTTCTTTTCTATTCTTTTTCTTTCTTTCTCTATATTATCCTCTTTCTTTATATTAATTATTTTATCTTTCCTATCATATTTCTTTATTTCTTTCTCTTTAATATCTTACTTTACATTGATTCTTTTATCTTTTCTATTCTTTTTCTTAATTCCTTTCCCATGATTATCTTATTTCTTTACATTTATTGCTTTTCCTTTTCAATTTTTCTTTCTTTCATTCATTCTTTCTTTTTTTCTTTCTTCTTATTGCCCCCTTACTTACATTGATTACTTTATTTTTTTTCTATACTTTTTCTTTCGTTCTTTCTTTCTTTCTCTTTGTTATCTTCTTTCTTTACACTGATTCCTTTATCTTTTCTATTCATTTCTTTCGTTCTATTTATTATCATCTTTCTTTACTTTGATGGCTTTTCTTTTTTCTATTATTTTACTTTATATCTTTTTTTATTTACATTTATTGCCCTATCTTTTCTATTATTTTTCTTGATTTATTTTTTATTATCTACTTTCTTTAGATTCATTGATTTAACTCTTCTATACTTTTGCTTTCTTTCTTTCTCCTTATTATCTTCTCTCTTTACATTGATTGCTTTATCTTTTCTTTTTCCTTTCTTTCTTCTTTATTATCGTCTTTCTTTACATTGATTGATTTTGTTTTTCTATTCTTTTTCTTTCTTTCTCCTTATTATCTTCTCTCTTTACATTGATTGCTTTATCTTTTCTTTTTCCTTTCTTTCTTCTTTGTTATCGTCTTTCTTTACATTGATTGATTTTGTTTTTCTAATCTTTTTCTTTCTTTCTCCTTATTATCTTCTTCCTTTACATTTATTGCTCTTTCTTTTCTTTTTTCTTTCTTTCTTTCTCTTTATTGTCTTCTTACCTTACATCGATTGCTTTTACTTTTCTATACGTTTTCTTTCTTTCTCCTTGTTATCTTCGTTCCTTTACATTGATTGCTTTATCTCTTTTATTCTTTTTCTTTATTTCTTATTTAAATCAAATGCCTGTTTATTTCTATTATTTTTCTTTCTTTTATTTTTCTTTCTTTTATTTTTCTTTCTTTATCTCTTTATATCATTTCTCTTTATTTTTATATTTTTTTCTTTACGTGAAATATTTTAACTTTTCTTTCTTAAATTATTTTATCTATCTATCTATCTATCTATCTATCTATCTATCTATCTATCTATCGTTTTCTTTCTTTCTTTCACTCAGTAATATCACATATCTTATAAAAAAAAAAATAAAATCATCTGCATACAACCGAACCAATGACATGAAATTTCCGATCATTTTTCTCTGGCCAATATCTAATTACTGCCCCATTCCAACTTATCACTGGCACACCGCTGTGTGATTTTGTCCCTATTCATTCATTTTCTCTTCGCAGAATAATTTCTACCTGCTTTCAGGTGAACTTTGAAGCCTCCTGGCTGGCTATTATTATGAAATAATGAATCATTTTGTGCACGCTTATGTAGTTAAGATGCCAGTTTTGATTTCAGACCTCAAGAACAGACAAAGGGAAGGTTTGACTTTTCGTGAATCAATCTAACTTCAACAGAGTCATGATCATGTTTTCAATTTTACGTTTCAATCACATCATATTAGAAATAATTAAAAATATTATTATTATTATTATTATTATTATTATTATTATTATTAGAAGAAGAAGAAGAAGAAGAAGAAGAAGAAGAAGAAGAAGAAGAATGGCACAGCTAAGGAAGAGGAATAATAAAGTTAATAATAATAAAAATACAGAAAACGTAATAATAATAATAATGTATATTTGAAGTTATTTAAAAAAAACTATCAAAATACAAAGATCTTGAAATGGAAATCTATAAAAGTGACACATGGAGACACCAATAGTTCTTTGGACATCAATAATTCGTTGTACTTGGAGTACTCGGATTGACTGGAAATGGTTCTGTTATTAAAGAGATTCCTGGAAGCCTTAAAGAAATACAACAAAATTGTACTCACAAGTACAGCACGCATATTACGAAGAGCTTTATCTATGTAAAATGTGTGCGACCGATCGAAATTTTAAATTTAAGTTTATTTTCATAAAATGTTTCGCGCATCGAGGACTCAGACAGAGATCGTGATTTTGTTAACAATAAGATTTCCATTCGAAAATACCAAATCTACAAAAACATCTGTCGGCAATTAATTCCCATTTCTCTGTTTGTGTCCGAAAATTCCGAACATAAAACCTTTCTCTCCGTGCTACATTTCTGTCATATGGTTAATAATTAATATTTAATAAAGGTTTATCGTACTGATTATATTGGTACCCTTTCCTTTCATATCGTTTTATTAACTAACCTATCTATTTTGCATATATATATATATATATATATATATATATATATATATATATATGTTTGTTTGTTATTTTAGTGTGTTTCCCTTTTTTTGCTCTTCATTGTCGTTAATATTCTTTTCGTTGATTAATTATCCAACGATTGTCTCCTGATGAGATGTTGGTTGAAAGGGCTTTAGAGACTTTTAAAATTAAAATCAATACATTCCTTGTTTTCAAAACTATATATAAATTTTGTACCTCTAAGCATTTGTTTTATATATATATATATATATATATATATATAATATATATGTTTGTCACTGATTGGAGTTACCTTCAGCATCCTGACTCTAGTTTCTCTTGTCAGGGGATATCAATATATATATATATATATATATATATATATATATATATATATATTTATCCTCCTTAGGTTTACCCATAAGGATTACCTAGTTTTTCATAAACTATATATATATATATATATATATATATATATATATATATATATATATATATGTCGGAGCGGTCCGAAGTTTGTCTCTTTTTTGTTATAGTGGAACACACCTATTCTATAGTTAATAGACTCTCCCACCTATAATAAGTAGGAGTAGGAGTAGCAGTCGCTCAGGGAGTTGGTCAGTCAGTCGATGTCGGATATTAAAGTATCAGACACCCCAACTAGATTACTGCGTCATTACCTATTATATCAAGTTCCTAACATTGTGTACGTCGAACCTATTTTAGGACCGACTTAGTACAAATACAAGCCTCCACTCTGAAACCACTACATAAGACTTTTTCAATCGTGACTCTGGGAAATGTTATTTATTCTGTCTTGGTAATTGAGACATCGATCACTGTATTATTGTTTAGGTTCAATTTGGCTCTCTTTTCGTCTTAGTTTATGTTTTCTTTCCCATTTTCTCTTCTTTCGGGTTTTCTCTTTTTTTTTATTGGTTATTTGTTTTTCTTTTTATTAGTTTTTTTCTCTGGTCACCGTGTAGACTTTGTATTGGTTTTACCCATACTTTGACATTTTGTGGTGTTTAAAAAAAAGGATGAGAATTTTCAGATTGACCGTTTATATGACCTGAGAATGGCGGAATTAAAACACAGTTGCGCAAATATACACAGAACAATCGTTGAAAACAAATGTTTAAACATTCGAAAGTGCTCGGGAAGAAAATAATCTAAAATAAAAATAAATATGACCTCTGGCATATTTCCTAATAAAACACCTAAATCAGAAATTTGAAAAATTAAATAAAAATTAAACATAACTGTCCATGTTATTTCACCAAGCATGTTTGATATAATTATAGTTGCTGAAATACACCCGAGAGAGAGAGAGAGAGAGAGAGAGAGAGAGAGCAGTTTTATTTTAAATATTTCTCGAAATGGATTTGTTATTAAAGTTTACAGATGAACAGGAAATAGAAACATTCTGACTTAGAAAAGATTGCATGTAGGTCTGTTGTTTGTGACTCTTTTGATTGCGAGCCATTTTGCTTATCTCTGTGAATGAAAGGAGTTCGTTTGGCATAGATCATACTTATTATAAAACCCAGGTTGTGTGTGTGTGTGTCTGTTCGTTTATATATGGGATCGGATTTCCTACATTTTTCAACCGATTTCAACAAAACTTCACAGGACTACGTAAAATTACCTTGCGGTGGTTCTGACAGCGTCAAAAATTGGAAAAACACAATTGTTTTTGCACGAAATCAATTTGAAAACACAATTAAGAAGTATCGCTATCGCGAGAATGAAAGGGGGACAACTCATATCGAGTTATACTTATTATAAAACCCAGGTTGTGTGTGTGTGTGTGTGTGTGTGTGTGTGTGTGTGTGTGTGTGTGTGTGTGTGTGTTTATATATGGGATCGGATTTCCTACATTTTCAACCGATTTCAACAAAACTTCACTTTTTTTTGGCAGGTAGTGTTTCTTATTGTCTTGCACACTTTTCTCTTTATCTTTACATTCAGAATGCTTTAAAAATTCCATTTACAAGACAATTCTTTATAAGAAAATTCTATTCAATCGGTAGACTCATAATGATTGAAAACAATGTTTTTGTTTGAGTTTGGGTTTGACCAATTCGTAAAAAAAAAAATAAAAAAACTAATTAAGACATGCGTGTCCGTCAACCTTAAACAATAATCTTTGTCAATTTTGTTTTTCAGTCTTTATGATGGTCGATACTTGATCTAACTCTTACTGTTACATCCCCGGGCAACGCCGGGCTCTACTGCTTAGTCTTTTCTATAAGAACTGGCATTTCTAAGTTGACTAACCATAACCCGTTGCAGAGTTTCACATTTATTTGTTTTCAGGGTATACAAATTCAAAGTTTTCTTTCTTTTTTTAAAAAAATTTACCAGTTGTTGGTGAGGTTTTCTTTTATCGATAGCCACATCTTTTAAGAAATTTGTCATTTTATTATTTTTTTAATTCATCATTTTTTTAAATTCTTCATTTTACTATTATTATTGTTTTTATTTCCTTATATTTCTGACGTGTACACATTTCTTTCCGGTCTCGCCCAGAAACCTAAGGTTAGAAATGGCATCATCACACTTTCCACTGACAAAAAAAGAAAACATATTTTACATAGATAAAGTCCTTCGGAAAGTGTGGGCTGTACTTATGAGAACAATTTTTTGTATTTCTTTGAGGCATGGGCTTCCAGGAATCTCTTCAATTAGTCTACTGAAATCTTTTCCAACCAATCCTAGGGTTCCAACTTCAACAGGGATTGTTGATGTTCCCATGTGCCACATTTTTTAGATTATTATTATTATTATTTTCTTTGATTTCTGGCGTTTACACATTTCTTTCAGGGTCCCGCCCAGGGACCTAAGGTTAGAAATGGCATCATGCCACTTTCCACCGACTAAAAAAAAAAGAAAAAAAATTACATAGATAAATCAATTCGTAAAGTGTGGGCTGTACTTGTCAGAACAATTGTTTGTGTCTCTTTGAGGCATGGACTTCAAGGAATCCCTTCAATTAGTCTACTGCAATCTTTTCCAACCAGTCCTAGGGCTCCAACTACAACAGGGATTGTTGATGTTCCCATATGCCACATTTTTGAGATTTCTATTTCAAGGTCCTTGTATTTTGACAGCTTTTTGAATATCTTCAAAGATACATTGCAGTCACCAGGGGCTGCCATATCAATAAGGAGGCACTTTTTTTGTTTGTGGTCTTTAATAACAATGTCTGGGCGGTTGGCTTTGATTGTTCTGTCAGTGTGTATTGTGTAGTCCCATAGAATTGTAACAGGTACTATCTCCGTAACCGGGTCTGGGTGGTGTTCATACCAGTTTCTTTCAGTTTCCTTCCCGTAGAAGTTGCAAATTTTCCAGTGCAGATATTGGCCCACTGTCATGTCGGGTTTTATATTCAGTAGGTGCCAATATCGCGCAACCTGATACAAGATGATCAATCGTTTCTGGGTATTTATCACAGAATCTGCATTTTGGGCTAATACAATATTTTAGTATATGTGCTTGATAATTCCTAGTTAACAAGCATTGGTCCTGTGCAGCAAGGATAAAACCTTCAGTTTCAGCTTTCAACCCTGCACTACGTAGCCACTGATGGGTACGGGTTTTGTCTACGTCAGCTTGCTTGGTACGGGCAGAGTATTGGCCATGAAGCGGTTTATCTTGCCATCGTTTCTGTATCTGGTCGGTTGCATTTATCTTTGCTGTCTTTTTTAGGTATTTTGCATTTTCAGCCGGTGTATTGTGCTGTACTTGCATTTCTGTGCCCATTTGAAACTATTATTATTATTATTATTATTATTATTATTGGACCCGGAGACTGACCGCGACAACACCTTTGGAACGGTAGAAAATAATGGGATATATGTATAAAATTATAATTAATAAGGCATACGTATGACTCTATAATTAGTAGAGGATTTTTATAAACCTATAATTCATATTGGATTTTTATTAGACTAAGTAGAGTTATTTCCCTTGCATAGCCTCACATGTAGCATTTTTCATGAGAAATAATATTATCGCTTGGCAAGAAAAGGTGCTGTTAAAAAAGTGTAATAAATATATAAGCGAAATAGTAAAATGGAAGGAAACCTCAACAAATGTAACGTAGATGAAAAATTAAACAAAGAAAATAAGAGAGGGAATTAAAGCATAAGAGAAGAGAAAAAAACATCGAAATATAGAGAGAGAATGAAAGGAGAAAGAGAGAAGAGAGATATATAAAAAGAAAGATACAAGTGCGAGGGAGAAAATGGGAGAGCGTGAAACAGAGAGAAGAAACTAAAGCGAGAGCGATAAAAAGAAAAGAGAAGGTGGGGAATATGAGAAAGCGAGATAGAAAAAAGATAGAGAGAGGGAGGGAGAGAGAAAGAAAGAGAAAGGGATAGAAATACAGAGAGGGTGATAGAAAGAGAGAACTAATAGCAAAAAGGGAGAGTGGAAGAAGAGGAGAAAGGAGACAGAGGATGAAAAAGATAGATAAGGAGAGAAATATTAAAATAGAGAGAACCAAAACGTAAGAAAGGTAGAGAGAAGAACGAGGGAGAGAGAGAAGGTAAATGGAGTGTTAGCTAGGGAAAAGATAGAAAAGGAAATCGAGAGAGAGAGAGAGGAGGGGCGGGGAATCGAGGGACATATAAAAAGACAGAGATAAAGGGTCAGGAGAAAGGAGAATGAACGCGCCTGATGTAGAATGATGGTAACCAAGCCATATTGTTATTAATGAGTTTAATCTATGGAATGCTTAATTCTAGTGACCTTGCGCTAGACGATGTCAAGTTATTATCACTTTCAACAATGTAGCTGAAATAGCTACGTATTTCAATCGGTGAGAGGTCAGTGTTCAACCCAATTTTTAAAAATCAGGCTCTCTCTATTTGGAAGCACGGTGTGACACAATCTTCTTATTCACTTCCATTTGACCATGTGCCATATTAATTTAATTTCATAAAATACCAAGAGAAATTAAACAAATTAGAAACATTTTGTATGTAGAACGGACATTATTAGTAGTAGTATATATTACTAAAATTTCTTAGATGAAATATTGTCAAATATTTATCAACAAAGATTTCTATTTAATCAGCTTTTGTTTTTATTACAATTCGCAAATCGCCATTTGTAGCCAAGGGAGATAACCTCTGTAATAATCGATTTTCTTAGAAGACGCTTTGTCAGTTATTATTATTTGTTCGATGAGGATTTGCTTCATTTTAATCTCAGTTCTTTTTTTAATAATCTTAATTTAATTTTAATCTTAGTTGTGTTTATCCAGTTATTATTGCTATTATTATTTTTTTAAATTTCCTTTTATTTTAATTTAATCTGTTTTTTATTGCAATCCGTAAATGGCCGTTCCTAATCAAGGGAGATAACTATTATTATTCGAATGTAATATTCGAATTTCTAAGATAAAGCATTGTTAAATTATTATTAATTTTTTATAAAAATTTCCTTTATTTTAATGCCAGTTTTTTTTCGTTTCTTTGTTTGTTTGTTTTTTTTTTATTGCAGCACATGTATTGTCATTTCTAGAGAATGGTGATAACTACTCCAATATTATTCGACTTTCCTAGATGAAGCATCGTTTATTATTAATTTTTGTCGAATATTTATTTCATTTTAATTTCTTTTACTTTTTATCACAACTCTCAACCGTCATTCTACAGCCGTTGGTAAATAATGCATTTCAGAACTGAAGAAAAAACTCATTCAACTTTATTTTGTGATTTATTGGAAATGCCGTTACTGACAGATCTTCTTTTCTTTGTTTATAATAACAACATTTGGTCACCTGAACTGAATTAGGTGAGCTGTTTGAATTTCAAAGAACAATAGAATTTAACCTTTTAATATTCTATTACCAGAGACCTAAAGTCAGAAATGCTTCATCATGATATTTTCCACAGCACATTTGTGTAAAATAAAATAAAACAACCTAAAAACATGCACATTTTACATGGTTAAGCACCTCACCTTACAGTCTTCTTTCAGATAAGCAATATGGCTTCTCTAGGTCAATTGCTGTTATTGAAAGAGTCTACCAAGCATTCGATAAGAATAGTAAAGCTCGGGCTGTTGCGTTAGATATCGCAAAAGAAGTTGATAGTTTATGGTATTACGGGATAAAATTTTGATTTGATTCAATCTTTCTTCTCAAATCGTAAGATGAAAGTTATCTTGAACGGCCACTCTTCTAGATCTTTTTGTATTAATTCAGATGTTTCTCATGGCTTTCTCCTTGTACCTACGTTATTCCTAATTTTCATGAACAACCTTCTTGATGTCAACAATTCTCAACTTGGTATCTAAGCTGATGACACAACTATTTACTTCTGTCTTAATAGTATTTCTGATCAGTTTGATAAGGTCAAATTGGCAGCTGATCTAAAAAATAACCTACAATCTATTGATACTCGGACAAGGAATAGCTTGTTAATTGTAACCCCTCCAAAAGGAAACTGCTCTCTCTTAATCGTCTAAGAGAACACTTTTTCCTTCCCTCAACATGTCTGATGCTAACATCCAAGAGAGTGAATCATTTTTATTATTTCAAACATTATTATATTAGACACTTATTTGCAATAGATGCCACACACGCACATATATATATATATATATATATATATATATATAGACACAAGTTTAATTATTCTGAAAATTAGAGAAAATTATAACACAATAAAAATTAAATAAAAAATTAACCACAGTACCTTCACATTCGTTTCCAATGAAACTTATTTAAAAGAGGGATTGCTACAAAATACGCGACATATTCCCTCCACTTCGTCCGCTTGTGTAGTTATGTCAACGTAAACATCACTTTTGTCCGATTAATATTCCTTTGTTCTGGTATATAAAATGCATTTATCATTTTCTCTCATATAAATACATATGCATACACAGAGAAGAATATATATATATATATATATATATATATATATATATATATATATATATACACACACACACACACACACACATATATATATATATATATATATATGTGTGTGTGTGTGTATATATATATATATATACATATCAAAAAACGAACTTATCTTCAAGTGTAGATACAGGAACAGATTTAAAATTACCTAAAAACATTGACTTTGGGTATATACACTTGAAGTCATTTCGGACCTTATGTCTCTGGTTGGGACCCGGAAAGAAATGAGTATATAACAGAAATCAAAGGAAAAATAATAATAATAATAATAATAATAATAATAATAATAATTCAGCTTACTGTATTTTAACTTGTTTAAATAATTCGGTGCAGTTTTACGAAAATCTAATTAAATAAATTATTTTGATTTTTAGATAATTCTGTAAATTTCTTTCATCTCCGCTCGACTTCTTCTTCGCCGATGTTCCGCATAATTTCAGCGTATAGGCGATGTGACTTTCCAGAGCTTCCTACCTCGTGGAGCTCTTAGCAGTTTTTCGCCATTTGCTAAGGCTCCCACCACCGTTCCGACATCCATTCCCACAAGTTCGTCAACTGACTCACGGCCTTCCCCTATCTCCCCCACCAATATACCCCGCAACATTTAAGCTTTCTATGTCCCCCTTCCTCATTAAGGAACCCAGGAATTCCAGCTATCTTTTCCTGATTCTAAGTATCAGTGTTTTTGTTCTGTTTCTATTTTCTTTAAGACTACCTTGTTGCTTACTCACTCTATCCATGTAATTTTCAGTATCCTTCTGTAGAACTACATTTCTGCTACCTCTAGTTTTTCCTCGTCCGTGGGGAGTTTGTCCAGTATTCATTGCCCTAGAAAAGGAGGGTTAATACATAGCTATCCGGCACTCTTTTCTTTGTTTCTAATGAGTGTTTCTCCGCAACTTGCTTAGGTTTTGGAATGCTTTTTCCGCTATTCCAATGGGTGTTCGGATCTAGGTATCGCATTTTCCATCCTCTGTTAAAACGTTTCCCAGGTATTTAACCTTTAATATTCTGGGATTGATTTTCTTTGCAAAGCAAAAGGTTTATCTGGCCACTGCAACTGGCTCAGATAAATGAATGACAGTGTGCTTGAATGTTGCAGTTGTGTTGTCATATCCTGCTATGGCAACAGAAAATGACCATAACTGAAATTAAGTAGTGCAGTAGAGAAGCCTTGGTAAATAATGCAGTGAAAAGAAAAAAACTTTATTAGTAACAGCTATCCTTTGAGTTTTTCGTGTCACGTGTAAAAAAATGGAGGCATGCGTAGTTTAAATTTTAAAAGGCTAGCCGTTTTTCATACCGTACCACAGATCAGGTAGAACGCGAATCCCTATATTTCCTGGATACATACATAGCATAGACTATACCATCACACACCGACAGAGTAAGTTCAACTACGTTCATCCCTTTCTTTTTACAGGGTCTGTCGTAAGAACGTTCCTCTTTCAGGAACTGTTGTAGCATACCTACGGACGATAATGAGTATGTCCCCATTCACATAAATACAATAGTAAATACTGTATGTTGGTCTGCAGTTGAAGATTCATCTCCACCTGTGCAGGTCAAACTCATTGCCTCCAGGCAGAGACGATCCCCAGACGAGGCTATGTCGAAGGGTAGAGTGTCGTCTCGGGAAACTGCAACTCAACCACGTTTAATACGGGGATCTAGGGGGGATTTTTGGCCGATCCTACGGGCTCAGATACCCCACATTAAATTCGGACTTGTGCCACATCTGACCGCGTCGGGCGGTTGGTAGTTATCCTGCAGCTGAAGATTCGTCTCCAGCTGTGCAGGTCAAACTCTCTGTTTCCGGGCTGAGCGGATCCCCAGACAAGATTATGTCGAAGGGCAGAGTCTTGTCTCGGGAAACAGCTACCCAACTCCGTTTTAGACGGGGTCTACGAGTAATTTTTGGCTTGGATACCCCACATTAAATTCAGCCTTGTGCCACATCTGACAGCATGGGACGGTTGGTAGATATCCTGCAGTTGGAGATTCGTCAAACTCTCTGTCTCCGAGCAGAGAGGATCCCCGGACGAGGCTATGTCGAAGGGCAGAGTCTCGTCTCGGGAAACAGCTACTGGGAATTTTTGGCCGAGCCTACGGGCTCGGATAGCCCACATTAAATTCGTGCCATATCTAACCACATGGGGCGGTTGGTAGATGTCCTGCATTTGGAGATTCGTTATTGAATTCACTAGACTTACTTCTAACAGTTAACTACTTCTTCTACGTGCCGCTGGCAAATCTTATATGTATTGTTCTTGTCCTAAGTATTATCGTTCATTACCAACCTTCGTGTGATTATTCTGTTCGGTAACCTTCCCTAGGTTACAACAGGAACTATCCTTGAACGTTATCTATACTAAATTGTAATACTTGTAAGTTTAGTTCTTCAACGCACAATACAATTCTAAATTCGACTTCAACTCTATACTTCTAATGTATCCGCCTAAACTTTGAAATTCTCAAAAGAAAATGAAGTTCTTCTTTCTTTGTCCAGACTTACTTAATTTAGTACCCTACTGAAGAAGACAATCTTTAGCATTATATTTCATTATATTCTTTATCTCGTTACATGCCATAATTTCAGTCTGATTTTACGCTTTCAAATCTGTATATTTTTTACAAGATTATACCAATTTTTTCCGGTTGTACAAACGTGATAGCTCACAACAGACGCCTTTTTGGTTAAGCATTTCACTTTGCAGGGTCTTCTTTCAGACAAGCAGTATGGCTTTCGCTTCTCTAGGTTATTGCTGAAGTAGCCTATAAAACTTTAGATAAGAATGGTGAAGTTTGACAGGGTTAGGCATGCTGATCTTCTTCACAAATTTAAAAGTTACAGTATTTCTGGGCAACTTTTTTTATCTGATTCAATCTTTCATATCAAATCCGAAAATGAATGTTGAGTAGCAACTCTTCTAAATATTTTACATTCATGCAGGTGTCTCTCAGATCCCAACCATTAGACCTACATTGTTCCTAATTTTGATCAACGATCTTCTTGATGTTATCAGTTCTCAATTATGATGATGATACAACTATTTGCTCCTGTGTTAATGGTAAGTCTGATCGGTTCGGTAAGGTCAAATTGACAACTGATCTAAAAAATGACGCACAATCTTTTGTTAACTGGGGCAAGAAATGGCTTGTCAATTTTAAACAAAATAAAACTGTTCTCTTTTGATCGCCTTAGGAAAGTTGCTAGGAAAGTTGATTCACTGTGTCGTGCTGGAAAATTTCTCTCGCCAGAATCTATGTTACACATTTAGAAGTCTACTACTCATCCATGTTTAGAATATGGCTGCCATATATGGACGGGTGCTTCTTTTATGTATTTATAGATTCTTGATAAAAAAATAAATCCAAAGAAGAATCCGTAATGTTCTCGTTCATGACCTGGCGTCTCAACTTCAGTCACTTTCCCACCACCGTAATGTATCTTCCTTGTGCCTTTTCTATAAATCTTTTCATGGTAATTGTGCTTTGGTAGATCAAAGTTACGAATTTAAGAACAGTACTAGATTCGATACTAGGTCACATCATTCTTCCAGTTGAAATAGCTGGATGGAACCGTAAGTTCTACGCTAACATTTTCTTCTCTCGCACTACTCGCTTGTGACATTCACTTCTTGCCTTTTACTTTGATCTTCAAAAATGTAAATGCAATGTCATTCGTTATTTTCTGTTTTCTTAATTCATGTTCTTTTGTTGTTCTCTATCAATAATGTTTTTCTTTTTCTCATATTCTTTCACATTCAGTAAGCCCCTTGGATCTTAGTGGCTTTATTGCCATGCTTGGGGTGAAATGATTACAAAAATATTACCTCTCCCAAGTCTTAACTGTATTCTTCAAAACTGAACTGCAGTAAGAATGCAATCTTTCTTTCGGTTACAATTTTATTGGGTCAGATTTCTTTCTATAAACTCTCTGTTATTTTCTTCTCCAGACAAGTTTGTTATACTTTGAATTCTCTCCCAGTTACGCATCAAACATGCGCTATAGTCCACTGGTATCTTCGACAATTGAAATCATTGGATATGTAGCCATTCAGAAGCCGACAGCCTATCCCCAATCCAGAATCCCTCTATTCATAAAACTCCCAGACCTAGACTGAAAGATATCAAAAACGTGTTCGTTGGCACTCAAACCCCACACATCTACCATGAACTCACTCTTGGGGAGGTGGAATCGTGGGGGTATGTGCGTTCACACCACTGGACTCTTTGTCAAAGATGACAAAATATATTACAGCCAGAATCGCTATTTCCACCTACATCATTATAAGAGAGTGATGACCAAAGTACTCATTCTTTCGTCAATCAACTATTATGTTGTGCCAGTGACATGACTTAGCAAGTGATTGAACAGAGCGCAGGGAGATCCGGGTCATGACTATCTTGAGAGCATCATGAAACTGATATTATTATCGGACAGAATTCGAACTCCTTTCCAGCTCGATAACCGTTTGGCCACCTTGCTTAACAGACCAGATTTATTACAGTGACAGACAGGCAATGAAATAAGATATAAGATGTAATAGGCATTAAACCTTTTTGCTAGACATGTATACCACGATAACTCCTTTCCAGCTTTTGGACATACGTAAAAAGAAAAAAACTGACAGTATGGGCGCCGTGAACCTGAAGAGACTATCTCTCTGACAGTGCGAACTGAGATCGAGATAGGACGCTAAAATTAGCGCTCTGTGCAGTAGCCGCTCACAGCTTAGATTATGCACATTACTCACGCTCTAATCACCAGCAGAATAAGTTCGATTTTTTTTCTTCATCTTCTTTAATGAGACGTTCTTAAGAACATTTCTGGAATTCGCAATTTCTTTCCTGAACATTCTTTGAAAATTTCTCAACACGAAAAATGTTCCCAATAGAATAAACATTTCTATCTCGTTTTGTTTCATTCTTTTGTTATCTATTTTCTCAACCAAATCAACAATTTTAGTTTTTCTTCAACTCACGACCACTGCCCGAAAAACAACAAAGAATTTCTTCAGTTAAGAGAAGAGTTTCAAGTAATGATTTATTCACAGCAGCTGCAAATTCGTAGGATTTGAAAGAATGAAATATTTTAAGATTCGAGATACAATCATCTCAAAGACAGAAAAAAAAAACGTTCTGGAATTTAAACAAAAAAAAATTTCCCTGATTCATAAAAAAAGAAAAAAGAAAAAAATAAATCTCAGCAGTTATGTCAGAAAGATAGAAAAAAGTGGTTGAGTTTATTTTAATTTCTTTCGTTCTTTTTCTTTCTTTCTTTTCTTTCTTTCTTTCGTTCTTTTTTCTTTCTTTTTTCTTTCTTTCTTTTTTTTCTTTTTTCTTTCGTTTTTTTCTTTTTTTCTTTCTTTCTTTCTTTCTTTTTTCCCACTCTGGTTCATAAAAAAATATGGAAAGAAAATGAATGGCAAAGAAAAGCATGAAAGAAAATTAGAGTGAGCAAGGGAGATAACTCATTAATATACTCAACACGAAAAGTATCACAAAATATACAACAGCAGAAATGGATAAAAATTGGGAAAGAATTTATCTGGAATTTTCGTTTCTTTTTTTTTTTACTTCTTTTATAAGTACGTTTTTAATTCTTTTTATTAAATATGACTCTTTCGTTTGTCCATTTCTTTTTAATCACACCAAAACTTGTAAGTTTAGTTTGTTCGACAACTCACGATACCTCAACCTCAAAGGCTAACCCCTACCTGCAAAAAATGAGTTCCTTTTTCTTTGTCCAGACTCATTTAATTTAGTCCCCCACTGATCAAATACCACAAGAAGACAATCTCTAGCACTATCTTTAAATCGCAGCCTCTATCTCATAATGTACCTTAACTTCAGTCCTATCTTCAACTTTCGTATGTGTATATTTTTTACGAGATTGTACCATTTTTTTTTTTCGGTTGTACAAATTTGATATTTCTGATCACAATAAACGCTTCTTTGTGTCTGCTCGTAATAATTGTAAACGTGTCCACACAGAGGCTGTCTTCGTTCACTGACAAAATGAAGCACCGTATAGCCACTAACGTGTTCTCTCAATTACTGGCGGATTGTGTTAAATATAGTAAATCTTGTGGGAAAATGAAATAAAATCAATAAATAAAATAATAATGAATGAATGAAAAAAATAGAAAAAGAAATACATTTTCCATGGTGCTAGTAATAAAGTTTAGGAACCGAAGATTTTATTACTCCACTTGTCCTCGCCAAACATCCGTTAGGTGGCACTGTTTAAGGTCTATAAAAAGACAAATATTTTCTTCCTTTACCTCACTTTCTTCCTCTGATTCACTGCAGTCTTCCACAGTGTGCTTGTCAAACTCTCTGCCTCTATGTAGAGAGGTACTCAGACGAGGTTATGCCAAAGGGCAGAGTCTCGTCTAGGGTGGTAGACAGCTACCCGACCCTGGTTTTTACGGGGTCTACGGGGAATTTTTGCCCGAGCCTATGGGCTCGGATACCCCGTAATAATCTCGGCTTTGTGCCACATCCGACCGCGTGGGGCGATTAGTGAATATCTCACTTTCTTCCCTTTGCTGCAAGATGCATTAGTACGTGGATGAAGATGTTCCCGTTGGGGAACGTCTCTTTTGCCCAGTCGACCGACGAGTGAACGCTCTTTTCTTCCATTTACTCCAAGATGTAGCAGGACGCCGATGAAGGGAAACGCCTCCTTTACTCGTCGACTTACGGATGAAGTAAGTACAACCTGTAATTTGGTCGTTCCAATGCAAGGCTATCTTGAGCTTGACCAATATAACCATCCTTATCGTGACTTACCCTAACTTACTGATGGACCAAAATGAAAACACCACTTCCAAAAAGGACCAGAAAAAGAAACTTCCACTTCATAACGCCTAGCGTTCGGATTTTTTGCCTACCCTGTAATGATGAAGTAAGTACAAATATTTACTTTATTCGTTCCAACTCAAAACAAGAGCTCGACCATTATAACCATGCTTATCATTACTTACTCTAACTTACTTCTGAACCAGAAAAAAAAACGGACATACCTAAGAGACATTGAGAAATTTGAAGATGTTTAGAAATAAGTTAGGGTGAGTAAGCATGGTTATAATGGCCTAGCTCAAGTCAGCCTTGTGTTGAGTTGGAACGAATAAAGTAAATATTTGTACTTACTTCATCGTTACAGGAAGAATAAACGGTTCGTAATAGAAATCCAAGTTTTTGTTTATTCTACATTAATTGTTTATGTGTAAACATGCACACATCTACAGAACATCAACATACAACCTTAAATTTCATAGTCTTCTATCCCTCTTCACACAATTTGAGGTGTTACTATTTTTTGCTGATAAACCAGAATATTTTTCACGTCAATTTTCTTCCCAATAGAATGAATATTTCTTATCGAATTAATAAAGAAATAGAGAAGCAGTTAGCTAATCTTTAAACAAGTGTTTCTTTATTTATTTTTTTTCATTCCACAGAAAGGCAAGGAGCCGCCAATGTTTGTCGCACACATGCATAAAATGACGTTCTCACCTTCACACAAGACTAACAGGGTGATCAACGCCATTAGGTGTATACACAGATTGGGGTGTTAAGTGGATGGAGAAAAACTACTCTAAATCTGAATCTCTCTCTCTCTCTCTCTCTCTCTCTCTCTCTATCTATCTATCTATCTATCTATCTATATATATATATATATATATATATATATCGGCTTGGATTGTGGAATCGCAGAGCCGAGTTCGAATCCAGGTTGAATCCATTACATTCACTTACGTGCTAATACCCTTGGGAAAGGTGTGAATCCTATTCTTCTCCCTCCAGCTATGGGTAAAATAGCAGGACAGACTGGGTTCTATAGCCTTGGATGGCAACTGGTCTAGGAGAAGGACAACTCTGAATTCAAAACCTGAGGGGGGTTGTTTGGGGACCTTATGGCACTTACTGCACCAGGTCTCTGTATTCGGCCCTTCAGAAAGTGTGGATGGTCCTGCACGAAACCTTCACCACTATAATCGAATATCATGTGCCGGTGTCGGGCTGTCAGTTTCCTGGAAACTGATCTGCCTAACCCTCATACGTCGAACCCGACGGGAGAATCAATTTCGATTTATATATATATATATATATATATATATATATATATATATATATATATATATATATATATATATATATATATATATACTTGTGTGTGTGTATATATATATATACATTTACGCGTACACACGCACACACCGAGAGAGAGAGAGAAATGCTTTTTACATATAAACACACACATACACGTATATATGTACAAATAGAAACATATATTCAACTACACGCTTTTAGAGATAGATATATACACACACATACCATATATATATATATTCCTTATTAAACTTTTAAATTATTTTTTAATGTGTTTGGGTATATCGGCTAGACAATTTCATTCAGTAACAAAAGTGATAAAAACAAATTGAAAGAAACTAAGTAAAATTTGCTAGACTAAAAAATTAAATTTAAATTTAAAATGTTCAGTGTCCCCTCTCCTTCACAGGCATATGTAGTTACATCAATGTAAACATCACTTTAGTCCGATAAAGTCATACGAAAAAGTTTCCCCACCTCCATTTTTTTCATATTTCTTAAAACACATAAAGATTATATTTCTTGGGTAAATGTATTTGAGTTGACATCCCAGTAATTTTAATAATGTGAACCAGCTTAAAGATTGAGAACTAACAGAAAAGAAAATGTGCCTACGAACTTGTATTTATTTCTTTCATTTAAGAAGACCACTTTTAAACAGTGTGCCCTAACATTAGGCCACAAGTGATCACAATAAAGCAAGGCTCTGTTATCCTATTTAAGAAATACACACCTCTCATCGGAAATGGAGTGTGCCTTGGGCCACAAGTGATCACAATAAAGCAAGACTCTGTTATCCTATTTAAGAAATACACACCTCTCATCGGAAATGGGGTGTGCCTTGGGCCACAAGTGATCACAATAAAGCAAGGCTCTGTTTTATCCTATTTATGAAGCACACACCTCTCAAATACGAATTGGTGTAATGGATAACTGCTCGGAATAAAAAATCGGAGAGCCGTGTTCGAATTCTAGTCGGGATTGTTACATTCACTTACGCACAAATATCCTTCGTTTAATAAGAATCAAACTTGTATTCTTTCTAAGTGCTATAGCCTTGGTTGGCAACCTACTGCGGGAAAATCTTCTGCCTAGTCAGTCATGAATCGAACATCGAAAGAGATATGAACGCCCAAGCGTGTATTACGTATGACACTTCACTGACATCTTTCATTGGGACCTTTCTATATACAGAAGAATATGCAAAGGCTTTCAGCTATATCACGTTGAAACACCAGTTTTCGTACGATATAGGATAACGGCTCGGAAATGTTAATCAGAGTGCCGATTTCCAATTCCAGTTGGGTTCGCTATATTCACTTACAGGTAAATAACCTTGGCACAGGTATAAATCCACCTCTTCTCCTTCTGGCTACAAGTTAATTAGTTGGACGTATAAATTAGAAATTAGTAATTCTAAGTTATTGGACGTGGCAGTAAAAATTCTTACAGTCTAAAAATATTTTCTGGCTTTAAATAACCTACAAAAGGTTGGTAAGCCGTCAAAACAAATCAATAAAAAAAAAACATATGTTAACATTCTACAATTATTTTAGTTCTTCAGTAAGGTCAACGTTTTTTTTATTATTATTATTCCATTGTATTTATTGAATCTTCTATTTAGTCTTAGTTGGTCTTGCAAGAGATCAAGTGACAACAAGTCTGTTTAATTCTTCCAGATCCTTCACTGTATACAATTTATGGTTTTGATGAGTTTGGTTCTTTCTCAGATTTTCAGTTTTTCCAAATTCTTTGCAAGGCTCTTCGGGACCGTGCCAAGCATACCAACAATGATGGGTACCATAATAGCATAATTATTGCCAGAATTTCAGAAATGATAAATTATCATTATTATATGCTTTACTGTATGGACCAGTAAGCGCCTCTTGGTTTGTTATACCAACGGCATTTCAGCTGTTTTCCCTTCAGCCTTCTTCAGGTGTCCATCTTTGTACTCAGTAAGCTTCTTAGAATTTTTAACTGAACCCTTTATTCAATTCAAGAGAGTAGATTTAAAAAGTCCTAGTAGGTTACTGAGTACAAAGATAGGCACCTAAACAAAGATCAGAGAGTAAAATGTCCAAAATACTAAGAGTATAACAACTATGTATGTATAGCTGGCCAATCGTATTCAAGGATAACTATCTACTAGGGTGGCTAGCCAATCCCTATTGCAGACGCTTGCTCAGGTGCAAATGTGTTTATCCAACACCCACAGAGCCCACCTGTGGTTTATACTGCAACTATGCTGAGCAGACCTTAGTTACAGTTTCTGGGAAAGAGCATGCTATCTAGTGTGAGCAACAATTTAAATAAGGCCAGCACACTCAAGCCCTCGGCCACAATGACTTGTGACTTCATGCTAGCACAGCGATCAATGGCACCCAAGGGTACTGTCTACCAAATTTCACTCACAAGGCTTGGGTCAACCCGTGGTATGGTTTTCAGGCACTTTCCAAATGTGCCGCATGCTAGGATCGACCCCCTCCAGTCTGATAACATCAGGAAGTCTCCTTCCCAACAAATTCAAACCCAGGTCTCATTGTCAGAATGAAAACATTCTAACCACTCGGTCATGTGCCCATACAACAATTATATATACTAAAACATGAAATAATATTAAGGTGTTCCGAAAGTAATTACCAGAAAGTATATAAAAATAAATCTAAATTAAATTTCTTCAAATATATACTCAGTCTGATCAAAAAGTATTGGGATTAATGCTATCAAAACAAAACTACAACACATATCAATTCCGCATTTAATCTCCTTCAAAGTAGTCCACTTCTAAAGCCACACACTTTATCTAGCATCATTTTCATTGATGGAAGCATTCCTAGAACTTCATTTGGGTTGTAGTAAGCAGCTACATTGTCACATTCTCTTGAATTGCCTCAACGTCTTATTCCTTTCATGTGGAATTTGATTTTTGAAGAGAAAAAGTCACAAGGGGTAAGATCTGAGAGATATGGTGGTTGTTGGACCACCTGGGGAATGTTTTGTTTGGCCAAAAACTGTTGCACAAGCCAGGGTCACCGATGGAACCTCTGTGGCATGGTGAGATAGCCACAATCTACTTACTTTCCTTCCTTTTTCTTTATAGTAAAACAACGGAAATGAGCGAGAACATTATAACTTAGTGTATATGAACGACAGAGTTCAAGGTCAATCTGTGCCAAGCAGCTTCACCTTGCATACTTTAATTCCATTACCATAGCAACAGAACTGATACTTTTTGATCAGATCTTGTATTTATAAAAAGTGCAGTTACCTTCATTTTCCACAACTACAGCCCAACAGGAAGGCAAATTTTTGATTCCATATTTAAAGAAATCTGGCTTTTTTTCCTTTGAAAAACTGTTTTCAACTTTTTTGTTTCTGAATGTTCTGTTACTTATGTCAAATGTTCTAATGAAAATTTATAGGCATTCAATCTGGAGAGTACGGAGAATGTAGAAGAACTTCCCATACTAATCAGTTTATTTTTTATCGGGTTTGTTTTGTAGACGATGCCTTTGTATTGTCATGCTGGAGAATAACAACTTTTCTGTTTACCAAAGCAGGAAACATCTGACACTTTATGATGAAACATTTATCACGAAACATCTGACACAATCAAGTCCTTGATAATAAATGTCTTCAGTGAAGATCCTTCCATGTTCCAGTAGTCATAATGGACAACACTTTTCATTTTCCAGCAGACACGAAGCAATGATTTCTGAGTTTTGGTTTTAATTTTGACACTGATATTTTTTCATTTTTTTTTCATTTTGCTAACATGCTAAACCCATTTTTCATCACCTGTACCAATGTGAGGCAAAAATGAAAGGCTGCTTTTACTTGTTAAAAGACTGCTGCAGATAGTGATACATTGTGTTCAGTTCACAAGCAAAAGCTCAGGAAGAATCCACGTTCCTTCTTTGCAAGTTGTCATATAGGAATAAAGTGTTGCTGTCGACACTTGGGTTTGAACATGGATCACCAGAGAGCAAGCACAGTTGACCTCATCTTGAAATAATTAGATCACATGACGGGTAAAGGAAAGATATATATATATATATATATATATATGGGAATTAGTGGCATCTGACCAAGTATTGTTCGAAAGCATTGCTATTCTGTGATTTACAAAGTCTCTCCTACAAACAGGTATTACAAAACAAGTTTTCCTTATTAAACACCAAAATGCACTATAAATGACATACTGTCAAATAGAAGAGATGAGAAATTGTAGACATAGCTTCCTATCATTCAATGGTGGTTCTGCCTTGGTTGACTTATAATAAAGAGCTGTGAAATATGTAATTACATTCTGAACATCCTAAAGTGACTTTCATATGACACAATATTGTTATTATTAATTTAAGGTCGACAACATTTTAGCAAATGGTGACTTCGATCAGTATAAATGAATTGCCTAGTTTCTTTGATCTATTATCTTAAAATATCTTTCTAGCAGATGCAAGTTAGCTTTAAACAAGCAAATGTAAACTTTTAGAATTCTATTCTTAAAAATTAAAAAAATATTATTCTGGAAGTTATTTTCTAATTTTTTATGACTCATAAATTTTATTGAAATTCCCACAGTATTAAGAACAGGTTTTTTTTTTAATGTCAGGATGTGTTAATATCAACACTGATTCTACCAGAGAAATTAGAATATGCAAGTTGCCCATAAAGTGAAGGAGTTCATCTACAGATAAAACAATGAAAGGGTTTCATTTTGTTATATGTGATAGCTAAATATAAGCTTTCACATCTGATAATCTATCAAGGGCCAAGAGCCATTCATGGTAGAGGGTTACTGTGTGTTGTTGTATAAGTGTGAGAAATGTAAGAAGTGAAGTACATGGGGTTATGCAGGAAAGATAGCCATTTACTCTAGACTTACTTCTGACTAATGGAATACAACAGGAATGGGGATGATTCACACTTGTGTATGTGGCATGGTGAGTCCCTGCTACAGTGGGACTAAGGAATTTAGTTTGTCAGAACACATGCCATGGAAATAGTGATAGAAGAATGTTTTGTCTGTGGTTGTAGAGGGGAAAATCATTCATCACCCAAAAGACAGCATAGCCACTTTTGAACTCTATCAAGACAGACAAGTGAGGACTGGGCAACTCCAGCCCAGATATGGCAGCAATACTCCATTTTTTTGTCTTGTATAGCAGAGTCAGTTAGATACTTACTGGAGACGTACAATGAACTAACTATTTTCCAAGCATCTTTAGTAATAGATTGTATATATGAGTTCCATTTGGGGTCTGGAGATAGCTTGAGTCCCAATAGATGTTCAAGACAGGGGGCCTCCTTTCTATGCTAATATAACTTCATGCAGTGACCCTCTACCTTGAGTGGCTCTTAGGCCTTGTATTGGGTAACAAAAATTATTATATCTACTACTACTGTTAGGTGTAAGAAAACAACAAAAATAGGATGAAAGAAAACCAGCCCAAAGTTCGATATAAAAACAAGGCTTCATCTAAAATATCCAGATAAATTAAGATGATCATATCTAATACTTGGACAGTAAAAATAAGCTCAAAGATAAAGATAGTCAAAATTAATAATAATAACAATGCTTTATCTGAAAAATTCAAAGACTAGTTTCACGATAACAGAATTTTTATAAGGCAGGATATAGCTGTACCCTGTGATGAGGTGGACAGAGTCCAAAGTTTTTTATGTGACCTTGTGAAGGATGACATATTTTCCACTTTACCACAGGTGCCAAATTGCATGTCTGTAATTACTTTATTATTATTATTATTATTATTATTATTATTACCATGGCTAATGTTTAGATTAGGGCCATTCTTTACTTCCACTAATTCAAACCTTCACAGGTAAAACCCACCATGCTAAGTCTATGGAGTCAAACAACCCTCACACCTTCCATATTCCAATTGTAAGAAAGAGGTTCTGATCAGAGAGATTTTTTTGAAAGAAACTCTGCTTTGTAGAACAGACAGTCATGTGGATTTATCCACTTCAATTGAAGAGCCAATCATTTTTCCTCCATATTAAGATAACCTTCTTACTCTTTCACTCATATCATTCAATGACCATCTACCTTGTGTGGCTCTTGAGTATACAATTTTAACCACCTCAATTCAAGAATTAATCATTTATCTTCCATATCAACATAAACCTCACTTCCTACTTCCAACTCTTTCATTCAAATGACACATATCATTCAATAACCATCTACCTCGAGTCGCTCTTGTGCCTTGTATTAAGTGAAGACTAATTAAAAACAATCTCAGCAGCTATTTATAAAGAGCATTTTGGCTCACAATAGTAAGAATTCACAATTTCATGGATTCAGCCTGGCCTGTGGTTTGAATTTCAGAGTTAGGGTTAGGGATCTCTCTTTCTCAACATACCAATGTCAAGATGGCTGGCAAGAAAGCTGGTTCATCCAACCGGTGAGGAGATTTACTAAAGCTTTATTTATTAAGTTTAGTATAGTCTGGCACAGGACTAAAACTAAAGAGTACTTAGGATAAAAGTCACAACAGTAGTAATGGTTTGCTAGCTTACTGATCATTACACAATAGTGAAGCAACCACTGCCAGTTTGGATCAAACCTGGTATTTACTAAATTTAGCTCTGTTTCGCAGATAGTCCCAAATGAAAAGTACCCACTGAGGATCAAAATTGGTTTTTACTAAGTTTAGTCTAATTTGACACAAGGCTTCAAATCAAGAGTACCTTATGAGGATTAAACTTACTACAGTAATGATCATTAAATATATTTACTAAGTTTAGCATGACACATAGGTGAGGTATCCAGAGTGAGTATATGAGAGAAAGAGAGAAACCAAATTTTATCCACAAAATAATGTTACACATTAAGCTTTGAAAATTTATATATATATATATATATATATATATATATATATATATATATATATATATATATATATATATATATATATATATATATATATATATATATATATATATATATATATATATATATATATATATATATATATATATATATACATATATATATATATATATATATATATATATATATATATATATATATATATATATATATATATATATATATATATATATATACATATATATATATATATATATATATATATATATATATATATATATACATATATATATATATACATATATATATATATATATATATACACACATATATATATATATACATATATATATATATATATATATACATATATATATATATATATATACATATACATATATACATATATATATATATACATATATATATATATATATATATATACATATATATATATATATATATATACATATATATATATATACATATACATATATATATATATACATATATATATATATATATATATATATATATATATATATATATATATATATATATATACATATATATATATATATATATATATATATATATATATATATATATATATATATATATATATATATATATATATATATATATATATATATATATATATATATATATATATATATATATATATATATATATATATATATATATATATATATATATATATATATATATATATATATATATACACAAACTAGGTTATGGCTTTTGTAAAATAATTGATTTCCTGTATGATAATTGATAAACTTTTGTTCCTAAATAATGAAGAAGGGTTTCATTCAGTTTATTTTATAAAAGATGTCACTCCAAACACAAAGTTTCTAAAATCGTATATAAGTATACTAGTACTAGGATTTTCTGGAGTCTTCTAGAATTTTATGGAACCTTCTAGAACTTTTAATTTATTTGTAAGTTTGTATATTATGTTATAAATTGTTAAAAATACATAAGTATTATCCAATTACATCATTAACAAACTGAAAAATAAATCTTTTGACGTATTTTGATTTTTACCCTGATTGAGTAAATAATAAAATAGAATTTTTCTGTTTGGTGGTGGCCTTTTTCAAGAAGTAAAACAAATTAATAGCTTTTCATTGTTTTTTAACAAAAGTTCATCAATTTATGACACAGGAATATAGGGTTACAAAAACGTCATAATCCTAATATACATATATATAAAAATGTTTATAGATTTTTTTTTTAAACCTCTATAATGTGTGTAAAAGGTATGTATGTATGCGTGCGTTTTGGTATTTTGTTATAGTGATTTTTTTTAAACTGTTGTTTTGGGAGGAAATTCTGGAGGAAATACTCACAAAAGAAATTCATAATTACCATGCCTGACCGTGTCAGTCAAAGTTTTGTATTCCTGAATGCAAAATAAGAAATGAAGTAATAATTTAAATATTTTTTGAGAGTTTTTTTCTTTTTTATAATACAAAGAACAAAAAAAACAATCCTTATGATTAAAAAAAAAACAAAAGAAGCAAAAAAATGCAAAAAAATTTCACAATCAGAACAAATGTAAAAAATACAAGACAAAAAATATGAAAAATCCAGAATATAAAAATTGATATGAATTGAATCAGCAGGCATATTTTTTCTTTTTTTTTTTTTTTTTGATATGTATAAATCAAATTTCAGAAGATCTGGAAGGGGCCTTTATTATATATATATATTTTTTTTATTTTTTTTTTTTTTTAATGAAGGTGAAACATTCACTTCATTAGAAAAGAACAAATTTATCTGTGGTGAAAATTATATTGAAAACAAAAATTAAATATAAAAAAGGTGGTTACTAAATTTGATTTCCAAACCCTTGAGTAAATCCAAGCAGTGAGATGGAAATAAAAGTAAATTTCTGAGGACACATTATCTTCTGAATAACTCAGAAACTAATAGATTCTGTGAGAAAACTTCAGTGAAACTGATTAATATTTAATGTTTTCATTTAAAAGTAACTAAAGTACATGATGACTAACAATCTTGTCTATTTGAACAAAAAGCTCCTTAGACATTTCCTAGAAACAGCAAGGAGTTAAAAAAAAAAAAAAAAACGAGATTTCAAAGCAAGTAGAAAAACTTCTAGCTTAAGGTTTCACATATCAAAGATTATTTATTGTTCATTTGATATATGAAAAAAAAAAACAAGGGGCAAGCTTGTAACTTCATGCCTGCAAAAAGGCAGCATCAAAAGAACGGATTCTCCATTGACATCACTCTTATTTTAAATTTTATTATCTTAACTCCTCGGGAATATTTATTATTTTAAAAAGTGATGATAAGAATTGTAATAAAACCTAAATATATGAAAGTGAATTTATACAATATATTTAATCTTGAGAATTGTCAACAAAAATAATAAACTAATTATTAATAATTGATTGTTTATTTACACTATTTATTATATTGTTTATTGGAATGGTTAACAAAACATCAGCTAATTGTTGATTGATTCAAACTTTACAAAATCATAAATAATAAGGATTTTACATATTTTAATAATTTAATAAATTTTTATAAATTTATAAATGAAATATTGTTTTCACACTTATTTCTTTATAAATTGCTAAATGATAAATATTGCATTGTTAGTTTTTAGTATGTTGAAAATGTAAAATTATTCTTGTAAATAAACAATCTAATAAATAAATAGTGTTTAATATTTTTGTTGTAAACTATCAAGAACAAAAAATGTTTAAATTTACTTTCATCATTTTTTTGTTTTATTAAAATTCTAATCAACATTTTTTAAAACAACAAACACTGCTGAGGAGTGAAGGTAGTTAAAATAATAGTGGTATCAATGAAAAAAAAATTCTTTTGACACTCCATTTTTTGCAGGCATGAAGGTCCAAGTTTGCCAAGAAAAGCATTCCTTATAACTCTTTAGTCCAATAGTTCCCAAATGGTGTTATGCATCTCATAGGTGCAGCAGAAGAAGATAGCAGGTAGACCAGAATGATTAAAAGACAATCAAAGAATTAGACACAATTTCAAAAAATCCATATGCCAAAAATAAATGTGATTTTAAACTTTAAAATATTATTATGGATTACTTGTAATTGCAGGCAGGATTCTCAGTATAAATAGTTATAAATAATTATTAACCGATTTTATCATTGCAATACTTTTTCATTATATCAGGCATTAAGAATAGAGTAATTAGAGTCTGCAAATTGGAGGAGAGAGTTATCGATGATAATGTTCTGACTTTGAATCTATAATTATCTCCCTTTAACTCTCTCTCTGTTTTTTTTTTTTTAATTTTTAAATGTACTTTTTATCACAAAAAATTTGCTGAGGTGCAAACAAATTCTGAAAATGCATCCCAGTGAAAAAAAAATGCTTGGGAACCACTGCTTTAGAAAAACTAAATATTTTTCACATCTTTATATAGAAGATTATTAACAAATTTCTAAATATTTATGCAGGAAACTTGAAAATCATCCCTCATACTCTATTGCAATATAGACAAAAACTATTTATGCTGTATATTTGAAAAATTAAATTGCAAGGTAAAATTAAAACACTTATCTGTCACTTGAAACTAGAAATAAAACATCAATCAAATAAATAGCATTTATCAGCACAGAAAATGGAATCAGTGTGCTGAGTTCAAATTCCAGCCAAGTTTATTGTTCACTTTTGCACAAGTACCATTGGGATAGTTATGAATCATTCTCTTACCCCACTCCCAGCTATGAATTAAATAGCAGAGCAAAAGTTCTCTAGTCTTGGTTGGCAACAAGTCTAGTAGAATAAAAACTGAATTCAAAAACTTGTTGGGGATGGAATTGGCAAATCCACCCTTTAGAGACATACTTACTACAGACACCCACAGTAGTAACACCTAATATGGTGAGGGTGTGGCACTATTGCTGGAGAATTTCATGGCATTGGATGGGAGGAGGAAATAAGTGCTAATAACCTGTCCTATAAAGAATGTAAATGTTCAGTCAGCAAAGGAGTGAGTGTTCAGTCAGGCAAGAGGTGAGGGTGCTCATTCAGGTAAGGAGTGCCGGCACTTGCTCAGGTAAGGAGTGAAGGCTCTCATTCAGGTAAAGAGTGAAGGCTCTAAATCGGCTAAGCAGTGAGGGTACTCATTCTGTCGAGGGGTGAGGGTGTTCAGATATATGAGCATAATTATAAACTATAGAGTGAAAAATAAAATGGATAAAAAACAAATAAATCCTTTTTTGTGCATGTTATGAATAATCAAGAGTGGTCTCCCCTTGTTTTGTTACTCTCCTCTTTGAGAGAGCTATTTCTGTTTACTGGGACTATAAATGGACACTATATGCGAACCTTGTATTCTCAGCTGAATAAAGCTTTCAAAGCCTACACCTGCATACTTTTGTCATTACAGTATTAAAAATAATGATTTTGAACAACATTTTTTTAGTGATATAAATAATTCTAACTTTATAATAACAAAATTAAAACAAAAGTAGTTAAATTCATTCCTTTAAAATGGAATATTTTTTACAATCAAAATCAAAGAAATTTAAAAAGACAAAAACTGTAATTTTCGTAAGATTCATATTTTTAGATTAAATATTTAAAGTTGAAATTTAATATTTTAGAATTTTTTTAAATGAAAAGAATAATCATGTATATTATATTTTTAAATATCATTAAAACTTTTTATTAATTGATTATTGTTTAAATATTGATTTTTTTTAATCACTTTATAAGTACAGCAAACTGACTGAAGATCCAGTACCATATTAAATCTGAATCTTAATATATATATATATATATATATATATATATATACGTATATGAAAGATTGAGGTGTAACTAAGAGTGATCATCAAGTTACTATATATTTACAATAGTTATAAATATGCTATAACTATTTATAAGAAATGAATCAAAAGTATATTATCATAGTTGCATCAAGACATCTCTATTCAATTTGCTTGCAACAAGCAAAATATCCGTCATATGAATGGATGACAAGATGAGATTTTTAATAACTATATTATGGAATATCAATTTAATAAAGAACCTGGTTTTATTTTCATATCCACTTGAAATTTAATCGATAGTTTGAATGTAAATGAAACATTAATGATGTAAATTTTTTCATAAAATTTGTTCGAAAATTTTAATTATATAAATTAATTTATAATTAAAAGCAGTTCTCCATTAAAAACAGAAGAGATATCTAACTCATTTATTTTTACGCATTCAACTCAACAAAATATTCAATACGAATGAGTTACCTCCCTTACATAGTATTGCGAAAAAGCGTATAAGGGAGGTAACTATTGTTTCTCTTGATTACGGGTCATATTGATTTTTATTGGCATTTATCATTCTGATAATTAAAATACATGAAAAAATTTTCACTTTATAAATATAGGTATTTAGAAAGCTTACTTTAGTCTGGTAACCAGGTTAAAAGTGTAGGGCACCTAGTGAAGAATAAACTCTCTACGGCAATAAGGATCTGTAAGACATGTTAGCTTTATCATTGCTTTACAGAAAGTCACCCCAGAAAGAAAGAATATTTAATATGCTTAGTTTAGCACAAGAACACAAATTTAGAACTCCAATGAGGCTGGAACTCACTAAAATAATCACTGCATATGAGACGAGCTTGATAATTATTTTGAAAGAGAGACAACCTACTTTATCTCTCTATGTTTTTATCTATGTTTCTATCTATATTTCTATGTATGTTTCTATTTATATTTCTATGTATGTTTCTATCTATATTTCTATGTATGTTTCTATTTATATTTCTATGTATGTATAGCTATTTCAAAATGTTTTATTATAATAATCTTATATATTGTTTTTACTATATGTTATGTTTTTACTATAATAATCTTATAATAAAAATATAAAGATAATAATATATCACACTACTTTATATTGAGGACTTTTTTAAAAAATTAAATAAGTGCTACAAACTATGTATTTTTACTCCATCTGTTCTGTCCCTCATTTGGATATTTTTATCTATATATATAATAATCAATGATATATATATATATTTGTGTGTGTGTGTGTGTGTGTGTGTGTGTGTGTGTGTGTGTCTGTCTGTCTGTGGAGATAACAATATATATTTTTATACATCAAGAACAATATTGGGGAAATTGTAAGACAAAGTGGAAAAAGTTTACTTGTGACACGTTTTGTCCTTCAGAACTTCATTGGACTAAATTTGTTGTTTGTATGACTACACATGCACACAAACGAGGGGTGCTGGGGATTTTAGAATTTTATTTTATTTTTTTTATATTTAGCTTAATTCATTTAAAGTCTTTTCCATCACGTTTATTAGTAGGTATCCCACACTGTAATAATAGAAAATCTGCCAGGAATGGTGAAATGTTGTAAGAGTCAGGGTGCAAATATATATTAATAGAATTAACTATCTTTTTATGAATCAGCAGTCAATGTAAGTGAATATCATCAACAATAGTTCAAACAAAAATTATTTGTAAAAAATAAATAAATAAATCTTTGATTTCTGTCTGAATTTCTGAAATGAGGAGTTATCATTATTTACACTATTTACATTCATGGTATTCATCAGGTGTATATCGATGACATCTGGAGGGCCCAACTGCTGAAACGTAGTGGTAACAACAACAAAGACGAGGACAACAGTCCAAATGTAAATAGTGTAAATAATATATAAGTTATAAATAACTGACAATCCTTCACTAAATTAACTATTTAACAAAAGTTCATGTCTTGAACAGTAATATTTAATAAGACATAATTCACCCCAATAGACAAGTGAATCAGTTTGTGAATTTAATATCAAAATTTGATGAAATACTAAAACTCATTAACAAAAATCAATTCTAACCTTTATATTATCACTGAAATTGATAATAATTGTATCTTAAACATTAATTTTATATCATTTATAGAAGTTTTTTTCAATTTTACATTACAAAAATAACATTTTTCTAAAATAGGATCTGAACATAACTAATTTTAATTTACTACAAAATCCACAGAAGATTGGCCATACAAAGTTATTAATGAAACTCTGTGTCTGGATAAGTTAAGTGAATTATTTTATCATGTATGTGAAAACTTATATATAATTTTTTATATAGCAGAATAGTTTCAGGGAAATAAACCATGACAAAAAAAAAAGTTTTGTGTGTCAAATTTTGTCCTTTCATCATTTCAGACTGATGTCTACATTGATGTGATAACATATGCGCATGAAAGAGAGGGATGATGAGAATTTTAAATTTGTTTTTTTTTTTTAATATGCTTTGTGTATGTAGTCTAGCCAGTTTCATTTATCTACTACCTGTAATAATTGCCACAAAGAATACATAGAAGAAGCCTCAAAGAATTTAAATAAAAAATTATATGAACACAAAAGAAATCTATTACAAAATAACACACTCAATTCATTAGATGGCCGCCATAATAAGTTTGAGCATAATTTTGATTTAAAAAATGCTACTCTAATTAAAAGAAAAAACAATTTACCAAGATGAAAATGTATAGAAGGTGATTTAATCATTAGATCATCCACAGTAAGAGGTTCTTAGAACATTTCACCTTTCTTGACAGATCTTCTATTATCACAATGTGCGATATTTAATACCAAAAGCGATGGAAATATAAACAAAGAGAAATTAAATGAAATCAGATAGACCCAAAGGATTTTCTTTTCATTTTTTTTATTTAAATTTAAAATTCTCATCCTCTTCTCCTACATTTGCATAGATAGTTGCATCAATGTAGACATCAATTTAGTCCAATGAAATCCTAAATATATATATATATATATATATATATATAGTCATCCACAGACAGACTGTTTCGCTGTATCACTAGACGTCTGAATGCTTCAAGCTGGGATCAAAACCTGACTGATTTAGTATCAGTTCAGTCACTGATTCTACCCCTAGGCTATCGTCACATGGCAGAGAAGAAATTTTAGCATTTTCTATGCAAAATATGTCAGTTCAGTTGAAGAGCAATATATATATATATATATATATATATATATATATATATAGAGAGAGAGAGAGAGAGAGAGATAGATATTTTAAATAAATTTATTCAGTTGAATGTCTCTAATTTGAGTTTTATGGAATCACATCCACCCTTTAGAAGACTATAAAATATAAACCCTTATATTTTACAGCCAATAAGTGAAGCACAAAACAAGTAAGAGATGCTTACAAATAAATCCTACTAAAATCAGTAGATATGAAAAAACTTGACAATTCTGTACAAAATAATTGGTTTCTGGAATGTATCCTCTGGCCGTCATCAGTTTCTTGCTGATCTGGGTAACCTTCAGGAATCTACAAGCTGAACTGTTTATTTAATCTTAGAGGGTAGACGGTTCTCATTCCATTTCTAAAATAATGCCATCTTCATGATGAATGGCCACTCATTGTAGACAGTAATGGTAAAGTTGAAATATCTGGGAAGCGTCTTGACAGAAGACTGAGATCCATAGACGTATTGGGATGGCCAAGGACATATTCAGAAAGCTGGGTATTGTGAGACAGGAGGATTTCTTTGGTAACAAAGAAAAGAATACTGAGCTTTTATGTGACATTTGTTCTTCTTTACAGCAGCGAATGTTGGACAATTTCCTCAAGGATGAGGAAGAGACTTGAGGCAACAGAGATTTGGTTCCACAGAAGGATGCTAAGGATATCATGGACCAAGCATGTGAGCAATGATGAGGTCTTAGATTGGTTACAAACAAGAAGAAGGCTTATGCTTAACATCAGAAAGAGGCAGCTGAAGTTTCTGGGACACATAATGAGGAAGGAGGGCCTGGAGAATCTGATACTCACGGGTCAAATAGAGGGAAAGAGAGACAAGGGAAAGCAGTGCATGACGTAACTGATGAGCTTAAGTAGGTGAATGACAGAATGTGGTCTGGGGGAGGAAGCACAGGGAAGGAGCTGCAAGGGATAGGAGGAGGTGGAGAGCCATGATTGCCTGTCCTGAAAGGACATGGCATATAAAAAGAAAAGAATGGTAAAACAAGTTTTTCTGTCCATTATGCAAAATATAATATGAACCTAATCTTAGCTCAAAAATTCTGGCAAGATTCTGCAATATTAAAATGCCTTCATATGCAACTCGGGAGTACATCTTTTATTTTATTTTTAATTGTTTTGTAGATAAAATATAAAATCCAAAAAGTGATTGTGTTGATAAAATTTAGTAGAAATATGATTGTCGATGGTGACAACAAAGCAAGTTAAATAAAAAAGGACACTTTAGTTTACACAAGAATAAAATTAGGGATAAGCATATGGCTACTTACAAAAAATTACATATATATATATATATATATATATATATATGATAAAAATATAGTTTTAAGGTAAGCTATATTTATGGGTTAAAGTGGTCAATATCATGGATAGAGTGTATGTAAATATAAAATATAAAAATGGACATTGATGTCAACAACCAGCTCCTGGGTATTGACATCAGTGAGATTTTTTACTGTAATGTGTGGGATGTGATTTCAAATCCTGTCAGAAAAATACTTCCTTATTTCTAATTTTGCAGTTGAAAAGCTTATTGATTCAAAGCTGGAGTAAAACAAGAACAAGGAATATAATAATAATCATGAAAAATGCTTAATTTAAAAAGTAGCAATAAAATTAAATAAATCTTTCAATAAAATAATTATGGGGAAATGTTTAATTTAAAAAGTAACAATAAAATTCAATAAGTTTTTTAATAAAATAATTATATGGAAAACACTTAATTTAAAAAATAACAATAAAATTAAATAAAGCTTTTAATAAAATAATTATAGGGCAAATGCTTAATTTAAAAAGTAGCAATAAAATTAAATAAATCTTTCAATAAAATAATTATAGGGAAATGCTTAATTTAAAAAGTAACAATAAAATGCATAAATATGAAATCTAAAAAAAATGAAATAAAGTAAAGAGATGACATAAAACTAGTAATAAAATCTTGTGGATGATGAATTATATTTCACCCAGCCACCCCTTTCCAACAGACAAACTGTTGTTTGCCTCTCTCTGCCTTATAACTATTTTCAAGGCAGACAAGCTATATTCCTTAGTTGCAGCAGTTCAGACCTTTATATCTAGGATTTATCATGCCAAATACAAAGGGTCAACAAATACTCATTCCCTTTGTATTCCATTTGTAAGGAAGAAGTTTCATTACAATTTATCATATGAATATATATCTTTCTCCAATGTGAGAAAATATCCCTTTCCAATGAATTAGTCAATGTCATCACAAATGGTCACTAAATATCATTACAATTTGAAAATTTAAACTGTTTATAATTCTAATGAAGGCTTACAGCCACATCAAGTTGAAACATCACTTCCCATACAATCAGCAAAATTAAGCAACATCAAGCCTGGTCACTACCTAGATGGGTGACCACTTGGGAATACTAGGTACTGTAATTTTAGATGTGCAGGTGGTGTAATGGATAACAAAATTGGAAATCAGAGAGACAAGTTCCAATTCCAGTGGGTTTCATTAAATTCACTTACATGCAAATGCCATTTGGAAAGTTATGAATGCACCTTTTCTCCCTCCAGTTATGGGTTAATAAGCAAAAATTGTGTCCCGAAATCATTATTGTCTCCAAAGTCAAAAATCTTACAATCTAAAAATATTTTCTGGCTTTAAATAACCTGCAAAGGGTTGATAAGCCATAGAAAATGAATTAAAATCAGTCATATTCTAATGACAGCTTGCTGGTATTTTTATATTTATTGAAGCATCAATCAAGTTTTCTCTGGCACTCAGGGGTTTGTATTAACCATATTGGTAACCACTGACCATAAAACAAAAATAAAAATTGAATTAAAAAAAAGCAGGAAACATTTTCACACATATAACCACAATGGCTGCATTATTTTAAAACAAAACATTTTCATTTTTCATTAAGCAAAAAAAAAAACAAAAACAAAATAAAAGCATTTTAACACGTTGCCTCCCAAGCCTTATTTCCCTTGTTGTCCCTAGGTCCCAACACTATATCTTAAATCCTGTTATAGCAAAATGAGGAAAACAATAAGACGCAAAGGAAGCAGATTAAAAAAAAACAAAAAAAGTAAAAATATTTTGTGCCGAATGTGAAGGTAATCCTTCCATTTCCCTTGAGTGTTTCAATAAGAGAAATATAAAATAAGAATCAATTCAACTTTTCCTAGTTGTGTAGCAATATGTGTTTTTATCTGTCTATATTTCATGGCACGTGGAACTAGAACAGTCTACTCCAGTGAGCGAAATAAAGGGTCCAGTTCGACATTCCAACCACCTGAAAAAAGACAGAGCATACAACAGCCAAAACATTGTAATAAATATGGCGACAAAGATGAGGACAATAATCCAAATAATATAAATAATGTGTTTTTATAGTTTTTCTTTTATATCTTTTCAAGAAATCAGAAATTAGAAATATGATGTTTTTGTATTTATTAAGATTGTGATTTCTCTTAGATTAAAATCCTTGTCTTTATTTTACTGGTTGTAGGCAATATTTTGGTTTCCTAAGGAAATAAAGTATACTTCTTTTTTTTTTTTAATTTCATAATGTTTTTGCCAATTAAATTTTCTGCTGATTCCGTCTTTTAGTTTATTGTAATAAATGGTACAGCTCCATGCATGTAAAAATAAAAAAAATGACCCAAAATACAACAGTAGAAATTCCAAAAGTGGAATTCTAATTCAAAATAAAAGACAAAAAAATAAAAATTATTTAAATTTTGTTTGAAAAAAATGTGGTTCTGGTGTACGATGATCTCATAAGTAATCAATAATAGCATCCCATCCCCAATAATCCTCATAGAAAAGAAATTAGAAAACAACCTACCGGAGGGTTGTGTGGGCCTTGCAGACATACCACCATGACAGTCTGGCGGGTTGTGTGGGAGCCAACGTGTTAATAAAAGATGAACCAATCTCCATTCAACAATTCCTAGTGAGAGCTCTGTGTTTCAAGCATTGGACCGGATTTATGCAGTCCGAAAGTCAATATCAAGTAGAATAAAAAGGAGAAAAAAAATTAAAAAAAATGAAACAAGACTATGACTTTTTCCAGCCATATTTTAGTAAACTCTCCGACCTTCACCCAGAGTATGTAACAATAACATCCAATAAGCTTTCAACCAGGACCTGCTATTTCAGGAATGAAGACAGAATGTTCTAAGCTAAATATTTTTCAAAATTGATGTTCTACTAAATAATAGAACTCAAAATATTGTTCTTAATAGTTTTCATAATTCTTTGTTCATTGTGGCCTGAATAAAAAGTTCTGTCAAAAATGGCTGGAAAGTTATGCAGTCTGATAATGTCAGAGAATTCATCAACCAAAAATAAAAAAAATTGTGAGAGAAAAGAAAGCATTTCATAATTTCAGGAAAGTATTTAAAAATCAAAAATGAATTATTCATGCCAGCTCAGTTGCAAAAGAATTTGAGGACTAATTAAGGGCTCAATATCGTGTTCAGATTTTGTTTGTGTTGTTGATATTGCTAAGGACCATGCATACTACCCATGAACCCTTCAACCAGTGGGGAACCTGATTGGGGACACCAGGCAGTACTTTGTGACCCTCATTAACATTTTTTTAATCAATTCACCCCGAAGCAAGGTGATAATGCCACTAAGACACAAGGGACTACTGTGAGTGAAAGAGAATGAGAAGATTTTAGAAGAAACCAGAAACCCAATCCTAAACAGGAAACAAGGAATAAACCTCTACTCCTGTTTCAAAGACCATGGAGGATTGCTTTTTTCTGCCTACATTTATACATGTTACAAATTAAACTAACTGTTAAAGAATGAAAATTTTCCATGGATTTTGACGTCATTCTGAGGTCTTTTTTTTTGTCTAAATCCATGAATTTGTTTTGCTTATGTTAAGTCTCAAAAAAATACTATAAAAAATTCACTATTTTTTATCCATAATGTTAAACATGTCAAAATTATTCAACTTTTTAACAAGAAAAATCTCAAGTTGATTTTAGAAATTGCTGTAAAACATTGTTGATTTATTTAAGATGGAATGATCTATTATGAAATATCTCTAATTTGTACTTTTAGATATATTGTATTTATTTTCAATTTTTGTAGTTTAATTGTCCAACTATATTACATAAGATCCATTATTGTATATAAATAGGTTACAATAAAATTTGTATTTTATATGAATACTATCTTATGAAAATTGAGAAGTAGTAGAGTAGTAGGACCCATATCATTGATTTGGTGAGTCTCATAGATTTATGGGGGTGATACAAAACCCTTGTCACGCACCGACTATGTTGGTATGGATCTGTTAATTTGAATTCTAGGTGTCAATGGCAAGAACATTCAGGGATCACTTGAGAGTTCAATATCATTTGCATTCCAAATTTTCTCCTCAAACTATGTTTGTATTGCTGATGTTGCTACAGGAAGGGTTTAAGATCATCCATTCTTCAGTTTTCATCAGACATCATAACAACAGAAAAATAAATGGAAAAACCAATACAATTATTCAAACAAAATCATAAATGTTAACGACTCATCTCAAAGTTAATAACAACATCAACTGTAGTTGTTAAGATTGTTAGGTGGAGAGCTTTAATTCTACTCTATTCAAAATAAAAAAGAAACATCATAATCACATTAATATTTTCCCCTCATCGATTTCTATAACTGATGCAAATGATGAGAATTTTCTATTCGTGATGTAGTGTTATGGTCATATCATGTTAAAATATCACTTCTTGTATGATCAGCAAAGTTAAGTAATGTCAAGCCTGGTCAGTACCTAGATAGGTAACAACTTGAGAATATCAGGTGCTGTAAGCTTGGTGTAATGGCTCAGAATTGAAAATCAGAGAGAAGAGTTCCAATTCCAGCCAGGTTTTTTATATTCATTTACACTCAAATACCCTTGGAAAAGGTATGAATTCACCTCTTCTCCTCCAGCTATTGGTCAAATTAGTAGGACTTCTATCAATAAATAACTATTATGTCCCCAAAACATTCTTATAATCTAAAAAATTTTTCTGACTTTAAATAAACTGCAAATGGTTGATAAGCCATAAAAAACAAATCAATCAATATAGATGATTTAGTCTCATCCATCTTTTTTACACAATTCAGTCAAACCTAGCAAACACTCACAGCACTGTAGTGAGTGGGAAATAATATCAACTCCCTTCAAATACAGAGGACTAAGGAAAAAGGAAAGAAATTTGTGAGCCTATGTGATATTTTTGCCTTACACAGGTGAGCTGAGGAAGAAGAAAGAAAGACATTTGTGAGCCTATGTGAAATTGTTTTTGGACCAATGAAAAACTTGCCTTCACAGAAATTAGCTGTTAAGCCAAGAAGAAGATGGAAAGAAAGTAGCAAGCCTACACAAAATTTCTTTTGATATAAAATGAGGAGAAAAATTAAATTAATCAGAAAAGTGTCTGAAATCATGTGAAAGGTTTTGTTTCAGTTCTTCATGGTCAGCATTGAAGTATTTGCCTGTGTAAGATTACTTGCCAATTATCTTATCAGCCTCCAAACAGATTGCAGAACTTCAAAGAATTTTCTCTCAACAATCCAAGCGAAGTATTTCAAACTATCTTTTTTCATCTACTTTTGAACATATGCATACCATAATACCATTAGTGAGCAACAAACTCTCTTACCTTTGTCTTTAAAATTTTTAATATTACTTTCTGTCAGTTCATTTAATCTATTGTATGGACATTTCCTCTTTATGACAATTTGTTAAAACAATTGACTTTAAGAATTCTGATTTATTTCCCTGAAACGAGCTCCTGACACTACTTCAAGCATATAAATTTGTGTATAAATTCCTTATCTTGTTTTATTAAAATTACCAGTATGTTTCCTTGTTACTATCTTTCATTAATCTTCTTGGCATGGGTAAATTAATTGTTCATTTTAACCACTAAGCACCACACAACTATAACACTCTGCCAATACTATTATGTATATCAATATATTATGTATATGATATATTAAAATTTTGTATATATATATATATATATATATATATATATATATATATATATATATAATTATTTATTTAAAAATATGATTCCAACTCATGACATAAGAGGTCTCATGTTTCAAAACAAGAGCCAAAAAACTTCAATATAATTATTTGAATTAAATTGAGTTAAAAAAGCTCTGTTCCATCTTCAAGCAAAATTTTTTTGGAATAACTTATTTCAGAAATTTACATGTTTTAATAATTGAAATCAAAATTTCCATGGTAACAGCTAGGGTGAATTGTTTAAATTGGGTAGGTGTGTGTTGGGTGTTAATAATAAGTATCAGTATAGAGTTACTTTCATAGATGTCAAGTCAGGGTAAGGTGGGGGTGTCTAAATTTGAAACGGAAGATGTTTAGCCTAGTCTGGCTTACGTGTCGGAGATTTATTTATTTTTTTATTTTATTTCTTTATGAAAGGGATTTGTGCATATAAAAACTGCCGTAACTTTTGTTTTTTGATGACTTCATAAAGGGTTTTCTTTTTTTACGGTATTTAAACTATTTATTTTGGTTATGGATTATAAAAGTTATTATATTGTATGCTTGTTTTTAGCTAATCATTCAAACCATAGATTTGATGATGACGACAGAAAACCGTTAACTCATGTCTATTGTTTAATAGATTATTGTTATTTAGAAACTTAATCATATGCAGCTTCTCATGGAGGCACAAAGGGCATGGGCCATCCCAAAATTTCTGAAATAAGTTATTCCAAAAAAAATTTTGCCTGAACAGAGCTTTCTTTAACTCAATTTAATTCAAATAATTATATTGTAGTTTTTGACTCTTGTTTTGAAACATGAGACCTCTTATGTCGCGAGTTGGAATCATATTTTTAAATAAATAATTATATTTATGCTCTACATTTATATCAAGCATATATTTTTTAAAAATAATAATGAAATACTAAGGAACTTTGGATCTACCTAACCAGTTCTTTCCTATTTTTATATATTTTCAATGTAAATATATATATATATATATATATATATATATATATATATATATATAGACATTATGTATATCAAAATGCTATTCTCATGAAAAACTGAATTAAAATCATTTTATACATTGTTACAATGCAGAGTAGGTAGCTATGTAAATACATATATTTTAAGTTATTGTTTTTATATAGAAAATATCTCTTTACTTTAAAAAAATAAAATAAACTGTTAATCCAACCCCAAATTCATTCTTTGGTCAATGACACACTATTCCATAAATATCACTGAAATTTTGGAGATATTATGTGGACAAAGAACTTTTGAAGATATTATGTGGACAAAGAGACAAACTTTTGCCAATGTATATTCTCTGTCCAATTTAATTGGCTAATTGGCACCTTAATTGCATTATTACTAATTACATACTTATCTAAAATAATAAATGTCTCAAATAATTATGATATCTTAAATAAATATTTGTGTCTTATATAATGCTAATTTTATGCCATATATTTCTTTAAAAATGTTGTAGATGTAATATTTTATACAAATTCAATTTTTCTTACTGTCTTTAAAAGAAATTATTAGATTTATTCACTGCAAAACAAATTTAAAATTAAAAATGTTAAATTTAAACATATTTTTAATTTTCAATTCATTTTTATGTCATATATTTCTTTAATTTAAATAAAAATTTAATTTTAGATTTAAATAAATGTAAAATTAAATTTAGATCATTCTTTTGAATTTAGAATTTAAAAAGTAAAATTTAACAAAAAAGGACTTCATGATAAAAATAAACATTTGTTCATCATCACTAATTCTCTTGGAAAGGTTGCAATATCACATTGATAGAAACTCATTGGTGAACAACAAAATTCTACATACAAATTAACACTGTACGAAATGTATTGACTATGATCTGATAATTTCAAATAATAATAAATTAATTAAAGAGAATTTCTAATTTCACAAACAGCGCTTTTCATTGTCATGCTTCTGAACCACCTAAAACCTAAAATATAATGATTTTTAGGTCCTTTCGCCCTTAATAAAAAAACTTGTCAAAGGGAGACAACTGAGATTTAAGTTTCAAAATGCATTCTAATGATGAGACAGAGATCATATCAAGAACAAATTAAGAATAATTTTCATTATACTTTTGTATAAAAGACAATTTTTTTCAACAATATTTGTAGGCCTAATTCTGATTGTCATGCCAGTTCTACTCTTAGGAGGCTGTCCTGGGTATGATGATAAACTATGTCCAGCAGCAAGGCCTCTGATCAGGAGGTTTTGAGGAGCGTGGAACCACCTTAATGTTATGATGTTCCCAGGTCCACCCTAACCTGCTTTGGTTATTCTGTTAGGGTCCCAGCTATGGGCAAATAGTTAACCCTGAAACTGGGATAAAAACACTATGAAAGTGTAAAAATAGGTTTTAATATCAGAAAAATTTTAAAAATTATTACCAGCAATAAACTTTTGAAGAAAAAAAAACTATTACTAGCAATACATTTTTGAAAAAAATTATTACCAGCAATACATTTTTGAAGGGAAAATATTACTAGAAATAGATTTTTGACAAAACAAAATATCACCAACATTAAAAATTTTAGTACACTAACCATGAGTATATAGTACCCAGCGCAAATTTTCCTATTTTTAATTACAATTTTCAGTACCTGATTTTTCTTATTCTTAAATAATGTTTTTCAGTTCCTATTAATGTTAACTCAAACTGCAAAGTTTGAAGTGCCTGCATGTAAAATATTTCAAATAAAGATTTATATTTAATATGTTTTTTGATATTTTCAAAATCAGGTATGATATACCCATGGTCAGTAGTGGTGTAACTTTAATTGATGGTTAGTATTCTAGAGTTAAATAACCCATTGAGGTTGATATGCTGTAAAACAAACCAAACCAAACACTCTTGGGAGGATAACATAAGCTGCAATCAAAATTATATCCTAATTTATCGATACTTAACTTTCCATTTGTTTCGTTCTTTACTTTTAAAACCTTAGCATATTAATTCAT
>CAHIKZ030005532.1:2267500-2280000 GCA_903632075.3 Acanthosepion pharaonis
AGCATATGAGTAATAGGTGATAGAATGAATGCAACATCATATCAAAATATTTTGGAAGCAAATTTAATGATTTCAGTTGAAAATCTTGAACTTCTTCATGACTGGATCTTCCAACAAGATGACCTTAACCACACTGCAAAATCTACGAAGAAATGGCTTGCTGTAAATAATGTAAATATCCTGAAATGGCCAAGTCAGTTCCCAAATTTAAACCCAATCGAGAATTTGTGGCATTATTTGAAAATTCAAATCCAATTCGAGAGCTCCAACAAACATTCCAGATCTGAAGACCATATGTGAAGAAGAATGGAACAAAACAGCAACTAAAATTTATAAATCCCTAATGGCTATTCTACAAAATATTAAATGAAGATTATGTATTCTTTTTTGTATTGTATGATTACTTTTTTCCCCCCATTAAAATGGATAAATGGGATTTATTTCTATTAAATCAAATCTTTTTTCCGTTTTCTATGCATATTTAGTTATGTATTTGTTTACAGTTAATTATATGAAAAATATGTTTATTCATTGATTGGAAATACAATAAATTAAACATTTGTATGTGTATGAATATTTGTTTCCCCCCACTATATGTGTGTGTGTATATATATATATATATATGATATAATGGAATATGCGTACACCTGTGTTCCCCCTCACTGGAATATAATTGGCTGGTGTCCGTCATAAATACCGACAGACGTGTAGGTGAGTCAGAGCCTTAGTTTGAGAGCTAAGTCTATAATGACGCACATTGGATTACGCCTTTGATCTACCCTTCTTACCTGCGACTACGACGCGTACCAGTCGATTACTGCTACCGTATTCTACTTGGTTATAGTAGCCAAAACCACTTAGCTACTTCATTCAAATGTATCCCTTTCTGGGACATATCAATATATAATATACACATGCACATATATAATGACACATAATATATATTTTCATTATATATTCATACGCACACAAACATATATAAAATATATACACATACCCACTATATCTACATACATCTCTCTCAGTCTCTCTCTCTCTATACATACATACATATATATATATATATATATATATATATATATATATATATACACGAACACATACATACATGATGCAATGGGTAAATTATCGCCATTTTATATTTTTAATTTTACACAAGTGTGTTAATTGTTTTTGATTTTGTCAACTAGGATCAGTTGGGCACCATCTGTGAGAAAAAGAGCACCATGACACAATTCACTCTGCCAGAAATTTGTAAATGGCATGCTATACTGCTCGGCCTTCACACTGGAAGCTCCAATATGGACATTTCAGAGTGTTTGAGTGTTAATCTGAGGACAGTGCAGAGGATACAGAAAGAGTTGGATGAGTTTGATGGTGATTACGAAGGTGTTTGGAGTAATCACTTGTGATGGCGATGTTATGTCTCCATTCATCTTCCTGCAGGGCCTCAGATTCAACATGGAGGTTTCCATCAAGTGCCTTGAAGAGGCAGTACTACCTTGGATCAAAGCAGTGCCTGCTGGAAGACCCAATGTCTGGCAACAGGACTGTACCATGCCACACAAAGGAGAACCCAGTCATGGCTGTCAGACAATTTCTGCAACCACATTACCCCTTAGATCTGGCCACCTAACTCCCCAAACTGCAACACCCTTGGTTATTATGTATAGAGCACAGTTGAATGAGAGACCAACAAAACACTTTGTAACACCAAAGATGAACTGAAGGCAAGGATTATGGCAGCATTCACCAATTTTAACAAGGAGACTGCCCAGAAGAGTTGCAGGAGTTTCTGAAGTCATCTGGAGGCCATGGTTAAAATCAATGGCCTTTTTATTGAATTAATTTATTCTTTATTATTTCAAAATATTTTTGTGTAATTTTGGTAAATATATCTGTCAAAATGAGATATCAATGTTATTTTCATTTTTGTGCAATTTAGAAGACATTTTATCTATCACACTCTGTCTATATTATATATATATATTGTGTTTATTTAGGCAGGATATTTTCATTCCAACAGGTTTGGTTAACTAATTTAGACATATTATGTTGCTTAGTTATCATTGTGATCCTTTCAAGTTCACGGATTAATTTCTTGATAGCCAACCAAAATTTTCTTTCAAACAGTTTTTGTTTTCCCAAGTACTTTCTATCTCATCTGAGACCATCAACTGAACTTTGTTACAAAAACATATACACATACTCACAGACAGCTTAACCTCCTGAAGATGGTTTCAGATAAGATTGAAAGTACTTGGAAAAATAAAAACTATTTGAAAGACAATTTTGGTATTTTTCTTAATCAATTTTCTAAGGCTACCAAGAAATTAATCCACAAACTTGAAAGGATCATCCTGAAAACTAAGTGACATGATATGTCTAAATTATTTAACTAAACCTATCTGAATATATATATATATATATATATATATATATATATATATATATATTCACACAGTTTTAATGCTATTTTCATTTTCTACAAAACAAAATTATTTTGCAACTAAATCCTTAAAAGGTCTCAAAAAACTACTTTGATTAATATATTAATGTGAATATCTAGAAAATTCCAGCTAGTGTCAAGGAATAAGGAAATGACTGAAAGAATAGTGATAGAAAACCTCTTGATGAACTGGCATTGTCAACAAGCTATTGGTTATTATTTATCATGTCAAATACCAACTTTCAAATTTAGTGCAATACCACAGTTCCAAAATCAACCTGCGCTATTAGACATTCCCTTACAAAGGAAAATAGTAAAACCAATTGAAAGCTATTTTGCCACTATTTTATTCCTGGGGCTAGCAATCATTTACTAAACTTAGTTTAGTCTGACACAAGGCCACAATAGTGAGTCAATCAGTGAGAATCAAAATCACTGCACTCACAAAGTGCTTTACGAGATTATCTAGCTACTCATCACTCCACAGCAAGTACCCCAAAATTATTTTAAAAGATTTGTTTAGGTTGGCACAAAGTCACAGAACTGGAGCAACTTACAAACCTCTCACTGATCTATTGCTATTTCCAGGAAAATGTTCAAATATACTACATTCCTTAGTTCCACCGATTCTAACCTTCATGACTAAGACCATACCCTCATTCTCATCATATTCCATTGGTGAGATATGTTCCAAATGAGCAGATTCTTCCTGCAAACCACTACTTTGTGAAGCAGACTCCCAAGAGGATGCTTCCCCGACTGCTACAATCTTAAGCTGTTCAAATCTAGAGTTAACTATTATTACTTCTCCACATATTCCCATAAACTTTGCTTCTTACTCTGTAATCCTATACCTTGAGTGGTTTTGGAGCCTTGTCCAGAGTGAACATAATAATTAAAAATCTGGTGAAGAATAAAAATCACTACACTAGCAACATTAGTAACCAAAGCACTAAAGTAGATATACTAATTTGCCTGCATTATTTACATTATTCAGACTGTTAACCTCATCTTCATTGCTATATTCACAACATTTCAGTTATTCTATGCTCCAGCCTTCTTCAAGTGATTGGAATTCCAAACCTAACCCTTTATTTCATCCACTGGGGTAGATTATTCTAGTTCCACGTGCCATGCCTCTTCTGGGTGTCTCAGTTATTTCCCTTTAACTCAACTCTCCTAATTTTTGTTCACCACTGCTGTGGCCTGGTATTGAACTCACAACTCTTTGAGTCTAGTCATTGGACCCAAACGTCTTTATCCACTGAGATATAGACAGATCTAATTTGCCAATTTTAGTTTAGTTTGGGATAAGGCTACAAGTGTGGGGCATCCATTTCAGATTGAACTCACACTAGCAGTCATGATCTTTGAAAAGAGCTTGCTAACCACTACACTATGAAAAGTGGCTCTAATTATTCAGAAGTTCAAGAAACTTGAATGGATTGATTAAGCTGTCAAGTTAAAAAGCACAATCACTAAAGTTAAGCAATGTTGAGTCTGGTCAGTACCGAGATGGGTGACTGCTTGGGAATAGACAGTGCTGTAAACTTGGATGTGTGGGTGTTGTAATGGATAATGGCTTGAAATTGGAAATCAGTGTGCCGATTTCTAGTTCCAGTTGAATTCGTTTTATTCACTTATGTGCAAATACCCTTGGGAAAGATATGAATCCACCTCTTCTCCCCCAGCTATGGGTTAACTAGTAATACTTGTATCGCTAAATCATTATTATCTAAAAAAACAAAAAATAATTCTTACAATCTAAAGATATTTTCTGGCTTTATATGACCTGCAAAAAGGGTTGATAAGCCATAAAAAATGAATCAACCAATTAATCATTTCCCATGTCTTTCTAGAGATGTCACATATCTACAAAAATCACTCCGTCAAGAAATAAGGAACCTCATTATTTACCAATATTTTTCTTTCTTTGAGAAAGCCATTTCATACTAAGTTTCCCGAATTTGGCAGTAGCATCTCTTACACAAACCGATAGATGCACAGACTTGTATCTTCTTTGTAGAAACAATATAATCTGAACATGTAATATATATCTGTAATAGCAGCAAAAAGTGGGTGGCATCTGTAGCTGTAATGGTGATATTAGCTCAAATGAAATGAATTCAGTCAATGAATGCTGAATGTCTCCTGTAAATAATATGAAGTATAAATTAAAATGCACACACACACACACACACACACACACATACATACATATATATATATATATATATATATATATATATATATATATATATACACATAAGGAGAAACAGTACTTATATTTTACTGTAACCTGCAACTAAAAGTTTCAAGTGGACATAGAACATAGTAACCAAGGCCAAATACAAAAATACAACCACTCTCTCTCTCTCTATGTATTAACTGGCAGAAAAAAAGAGGAGGGAAAACCAAACTTCATCATGGAGTGAGAAATCATCAGCAAAGAGTGAGTGTTTGGGTAAGGGTGATAGGTGTAACCTCTGCCTACACGAAAAACTAGCAATTCTAGAAGGCAGAGGAAGTTGTAGAATGTTTCACAAGAGGCAGGAAGTCATAGCACCCTGCAATTGTGCTAAGAATTTTCTGATTAAGCTTTCTGTTGGTGCCAGGTGAATATGAACCTGTATCTCCTGCAAGGCTAGCTATTTGGGAACCTGTGTGAATTTGCCTTATATGTTCTACTATATTCGGTATCCACCACTCCTTTGTTCTTCCACACCCACTACCATCATTCATACCATTGTATCATTCTTTTTTATATAATACTAGTTGCAGGGGACCCTGTTTTGAATGAGTATCTTATTGTCACTTTCTCCACCTGATGACTGAGCGACTGTAACTTTGAACAAGTGTATGTTCACATGAAACTTTTAGTTGCAGATAACAGTACAATATAAGTAATCTTTTTTCCCCATATATTTTATGTTTGTTCTGCATTTGTGAATATATATATATATATAACAAAAATCTTGGTTATCCATATGGATAATCCCAAGGTGGATGAAATCCTGAGAGCGAGCTCAATGTTAATTCAGAGTGAATAACTTAATTTAATTTAAAGAAAAACAGACCACTTTAAGGCTCCATTAGTTATAGTTTATTTCACCAGAGAATTTTAAATTCATTTTTCATTTCACCTTTGAAAATGAAGCCTGAAGATCAAGAGAAAAATAAAATTCTCTGGTGAAATAATCTATAACAAATGGAGCCTTTAAAGTGGTATGTTTTTCTTTTAGATTAAATTAAATTTATATATATATATATATATATATATATATATATATATATATATATATATATATAGGGTGAACCAAAAAATAGGTGGACAGTAGGTTGAGAGTGGCTTGTGTTAGGTTTATATTATAACTATGGTGTTTGTATTATATTATATTAAATTTTTAATTAATAACTAAATTTATTTAAATTTAATCTTTTTTTTTCTTTTCAGATGGTTCAAAGAACCCATAATGGCATATAATTTCAATACTGATGCAAGAAAATGACTGTTAAAAGAGTATTGGAAGTCTCAAAATTCTAAAACCATTAGAACAAAATGGGTCAAACCATTTGGTACTCAAGCCCAAAAGAGACAAAACCATTTAATGCATTTGTGACAAATTTTCTATGACTCAATTCTTAATGCCCCAAAAACTGTTTGACCTAAAAGAGTTTGAAGGTAGACTTCAAAGCTGGGTAAATTGTGGACACCAGTTTGAGCATCAACATTGATAAAATTTTCGGGGGTTTTGTATTGTATACAATAAAATTTAATTGTGTATGTTATAACTGTTTATCAAAATTTAATTTTATTAATCTCAAAATAAATGTCATCATTTACTGTCCACCTATTTTTGGTTTATTCTGTATATATATATATGGGTGGTATACTGTAATCAAAAGTGGCTTGGAATGAGAAATTTGAGAAACTGTTCAAATTCTAGTTAAATGTATTACATTCACATGCACAAATACCTTTGGAAAAGGTATGAATCTATCACGTTGTTCTCCCTAGCTATGGGTTAAATAGAAGAACAGACTGGCCTTTTTAGCTTTACTTGGCAACCAGTCTAAGAGAAGAACAACTCTGAATTCCTGTAAGGAGATATTCAGCATCCATTGACTGTACATTTGCAGTTACTGTTGGTTGAAATTTATAAAAATCTTATTCTTAAAACAGTTTTTTTGGAAATTGAACTTCTCAGTTCACCTGTTGTTATGGCTTTTTCTATTTCTTCATTGCTTGGCGTTTCCTTCCAATCTTTTTGTCTTCAGTCGTGCAGAAAGTTAACATCTTGATTATATTATTATTTTCTCTTCTAGTTACATATGCTAACCATTTTTGTTGGTGCTGCTCTGAAAAGTGTTCAAATGATGTGGTTTTTGATATTTGGTATAGAACTTTGTGATTTTGTAGTGCCAATCTACAGGTTCTGATGAAGGATTGTCTTTAGGATTTAAATGATTTATTCATTTGAAGTGATTTTTAATAACTGATTTGAGAAAACAGTTGTATAGTGATGATAGTTTAGACATTTCTGAACAAGTTGGATGACATGCATAACATCCATATGAAAGTCTAGACCAAATGAGTTTGCATTGTTTATGCCCTTTATAGATTTCTCAAATCCACTAAGTGTTATAGCTCTTTCTAATATTGATGGGAGTTTCCTTCCAAACCTTTTGTATAAGGTAGTGTGGAAAGCTGACAGCTTCATGATATTATTTTCTCTTCTAGCTGCATGTGTTGTTGCTGCTGTTGGAAGTGTTCAAGTGATGTATTTTTTGTTATTTGGTAAAACTCTTTGTGATTCTGGTTTTATAAAGAGACTTCATCTTTTACTTCATTCACACAATTTTTTTCTTCCTTTCTTTTTGTTTTTAAATAAAAAATAAAATAATTTAAAAATTTTGAAAAAATGAAAAGAAAAACATGACTGATTACTATCGTTTTGATGACAAGTGGTTTATGCTTTTGGATAACTTGAGAATGTCTGGTAAATTCAACTTGAATTCTGTTTGAAGAATTTTATAGAAAAATTCTGGTGCTGTTGCTTGGACCCGGCATAGTTCTTCAAGAAGTTCCCCATCAAAATTGACAAATCTGGAAAAATGGATACTGCAGTTAGATTTTTAACAATAAATCATATAAACCATGAATAAAAAAACACGGCCATTTATATATATATATATATATATATATATATATATATGAATAAAAAGAAAAGAAAAGGAAAACCTATCTTAGCTAACAGATTTTGTCCTCTGATTGACTTTATCAGTATAAATTTAAAGATTTTATCTTACAAATATATTTAAGCATTAATTTAAAAAAATAAGTTAATTATTTAAATGAGAAGTAAACAAATAAAAAAAAACAGAATGTACCTATATTTTCAAAAACTTTACAAAACACCAATCTATTCAGGAAAATTATGAATATGAGTCCTCTCTATGATACTTGAAATAACACTGTTACATTATCTTTTAACACTCAAAGCCAAAATTAGCGATGATTCTAAGAGCAGGACAACTCTGAATTCAAAACCTGAGAATGGTCATTTGAAGAGCTTGTGGCATGCTGTGTGCACAAGATCTCTGTATTTTGATTCTTCCAAAAAATGCGGTCATTTCTGCACAAACTTTCCCCAGTATAATCAAATCATATGTATGAAACTGGACACTCATACACTAAAGACAATGGCAGAGCCCATTATTATATATATATATATATATATATACATATATATATATATATATATATATTACTTTTTTTGTCCTTACTGGTAGCACAATGCTGATTGAAAAGTGAAAAGGGGTCAGTTTTAAACCAGCACCTGATGATTGTGTTTAGGAAACTCAGTGTTGTGCTACCAGTGAAGAAAAAAAAAAAAAATATATATATATATATACATTCCACTGACAATGTTCAACCAGTTCTTGGTATTGGGTCCTCTTCCTCTTGTTCACCAGTGTAATGAATTCCTCTCATGACACAGTTCCCAAATAATGCACTATTTCGTGTTGTCAGAGTGTAATATCGGGTCTGGTCTGAGTGATGTTACAATTATGTGTCTGGGGAACTTTAGCTGAGTTTTTACATCTGCTATCAACTGCTAATCATCTGTGGAAAACAGACTTGTATCTGTTTCTGTATCTTAGCTCAAGCTTTGATGAAGTTAATCTGGTTGATGCTTACTAGCTCTTATAACTTTAGTCTCCTTGTTTGCAATTGCTTTAAGGGACTAGTAATGGCATTAACAGTACCAATCATTACCCAAAGCTTTGGGGCAATCACTAAGGATGTGGTGTAATGATCCTTTCCTTGCACATAGTTGGCAATTAGGGGTCTTGCTCTTTCCCCATATCTGTCTGCAGGTTAGTTGGGCTCAGCAGGACATACACTGATTTGATAAGAAATTGAACCTTGCTGAAGTCCGACTGCCAGCAATCTGACCAGGTACTTCTTTTTCATTCAACATTCTCCAATTTTGTCCAGGCTCCCTGCTGACTTAGACCAACCATTTTACAGTATCAAGCTTCATGCAAACTTCTTCTTGGATGAGTTGGCATCTTCATTTGCCTTTGGGCATTGTTGATTTGGAGGCAGGAAAAGAAACCCAACCCCACTTTGTCTTTAGCCATTGACCCCAACATAACTTTATGTCTAAGTCTCTCCTCTGCCACTCACAACTCTCTTTCAGCACTCTATTTCCTGTCAGATCTTGTGTGAATTCCAGCTGCTGCCATTTTGGGATCTTTAGATTCTGCATACTACAGCTGTTCTCTCATTTTCACAATCTTGAACTCTTCCACAAGGCTACTAAAGGGGATGTGCAATGCACTTCTGTTACCATAGAGTTGCACCAGCATCTTGGCAAATCCAGCTACCTTCTCATCCAATTACTAATTGTTCTCTTTAACATTTCTACAGTGGTAATTGGAAAGTCATAGAGGAGCAATGGCTACGATACCCAGGTCAATACTGCATACTGAAAAAGCCATGCCTAGAAATGCCCTGGTAATCCTGATTTGTCAATCTTGGTCAGCCACTCCTCAAGGTCCCTTACAGTCAGCTGGGTTATGGCTGTTTCCTTCAGACTACTGTTGAAAGACTCTTAACAGGCTTTTCATTCAGGGTAGGGATTGTTTCTCCTGTGATTGTGAATTGAACTTTCTCCATGACCTTGCCTTTCTCCAATACTAGATTTTGCTGACTTGAAATTTATTCTGTTCTAGATCATGTATTCCTCAAGCCCTTCAAAAGCCATCTGCCACCCGTGACATATGCCATTGTCATGATTAAATCGTCCATGTAAGCCATTATTGGAAGCTGGCGAACACCTGACTTAGGCAATGGGCCTCAGCATTCCACCTCAATTGCCTTTACTAGCATGTTCATGGCCAATGAATAGAGGACAGCAGACATTGTACAACTTGTAATAATGCCATTTTCCAATGTCTGCCATTCTGATGCTGTTAATCCTGAACCTGCGTTCAGTTGGAAATTATCATAAAAGTTTATTCTGAGATCACATACTGATGAAGGCATGTGTTGTTTCTCTAAGGCTCCTTCTGCCAGTTTGTGTGGCATGGACCCATAGGCATTGATGAGATCGAACCACAGTACAATCAGGTCAACTTCCTTCACCTCTCTCAGGATCTGTGTCAGGACTCCTATATGCTCAAGGCAACCTGGCATACCAGTGACCCCACCTTTCAGGATCAATATATCAATGTAGCCATTTCTAAGAATGAAATTCAAAAGGTATCTTGATAACAACCTGAAAAAGATCTTACTCTCAGTATTCAGCAGGGAAATGATGCAAACTTGGTGCTTCTTCTTTCAAGATCCATAACCCCTCAGCAAATCTCCACTGCCCCACGATCCTGTCTCTCCCCTAGATGACTCTTAATATTTTCCACAACCTTTGGAAAATTCCTCTACATCACTTGTACATGGTGTAAGGTACCCCACTCAGTCCTGGTACAGACATGGATGTGGTTGCTCTCACAAATTCTTGAATTTCTTCCCAGGTGGGAAAGCCGGTGACAAATTGGAATACAGGTGGATCTTGAGGAATCAAACACATGTTCATACCCAGTTCTTCATCTTTTGCAGGGTCGTTCATGGAATTTCAAAGATAGTTGTTACTTTCTTCCTCCAATGCCTCCAATTTCCCATTATGTTTATCCCCTGGCAATGTTCTTGCGAAGCCAAACTGGTTGGAGAGGAAATTTGCTTGATTCTTTGAGATATATATATATATATATATATATATATATATATATATATATATATATATATATATCTCAGCATCCTTTATGAGATCACTAAAAAAGAGAGCACAGAATGAGAAAAAAAACTCCAAACTTGACAAAAACAAAATTTTATGGTCAAAATATTTATATTATTATTAAGAGGAAAGAACAAAGCATTTTTTAATGATTTAAAAAAAATTTTCCTTCTTTTTAGAACATTCTAACTTTTGTTTAAAAAAAACTGTTTCTCTTTGTGTCAGTGGAAATACTAAATAACTATAGCAAACTTACAATTAATTAGATACCTTTCTTATGAAATTTTATCTCACTCTCAACAGTCTTATTCTAATTTGTGTATAATATATTTTCCATAAAGCATTGTAAACATAAAAGTAAAAGCTAAGAACCAAAAACAAAAAAAATTAGGACACTGAAAGTTTTCCTTAAAAATAACATGGTAAATAAGTTGGTTCACTTAAAAGTAAATAATTGTGTCACTTCAGTCCTCCCGTACAATAACTTTCCCTCATGTAAGATGTCAATACATGATCAAATCATTACTTGTCACTTGTCAATCATCACCATGTTAAGACCTGCTTTCTCTTATTTTTAAACTATATTTTTTTGAGAAATAAAGTAAGTAATGTTTGTTCCAAAATATATTTAATAAACTTTATAATTTCTAATTTTCTTAAAATAAATTTTGAAAAAGTATAATTGATTTTTAACAGATTTTTAAATGGAGAATTTCACTTTTGTTTACAAAAAGAAAAAAATGGTTGATACGTTTGATTTTCTATCAATTTTGCTCACTCAAAAAAATAACATTTTAAAGAAAAATTTTGGACATTCTAGGAACGATTAAAAAATGTAAAAAAATAATCAAAAAGTACTTTGATCTTTCCTCTTAATTATAACATAAACATTTACACAATATAAAATTATTTTCAAGATGCCTTGCCACTTTTTTAGTGATCTCATGAAGGTACCTACATATACATACATACATACATACATATATATATATATATATATACATATATAAATATATAAACATGCATACATATAAATATATATACAGACATGCATATATATAAATATATATACAAATATATATATAAATATATATACACATATATATATATAAATGTATATGCATACATATATATATAAATATATATGCATATATATATATAAATGTATATATACATATATATATAAATACATACATATATATAAATACATACATATATATAAATATATATACATACATATATATAAATACATACATACATAACTATATATACATACATAAAATATATATACATATATACATAAATATAGATACATACATATATACATAAATATAGATACATACATATATACATAAATATAGATACATACATATATACATAAATATCGATACATACATATACAAAATATATATAGATACATATATACATAAATATATATAGATACATACATATACATAAATATATATAGATACATATACATAAATATATATAGATACATATACATAAATATATACATACATATATACATAAATATATATACATACATACATATATATAAATATATATACATATGTATATACATATATATATATATGTCAAACTGTATTATTAGCCGATGCGTTTCAACCAATGTTAAATTTTGATTTCTTGATACAGTTGTGTATGTTTGCTTGGAAGAGTACTAATTCTGTTAATAAATGTGATATTGGGAAAAAGCCTGGGCATCGATTTATATTTGGATAATATTCAAT
>CAHIKZ030005532.1:2285000-2300000 GCA_903632075.3 Acanthosepion pharaonis
ATTTGCACTTAAGTGAATATAATGAACCTAACTGAAATTGGAACATGGCTCTCCAATTAACAATCCTGAAACATTATCCATTACACCAACCATACATCCAAGCATACAACACTTGGTATTCTCAAGTGGTAACCCATCTAACTACTGACCAGGCTCTGTGTTGCATTAACTTCAGTGATCGTACTGGAACTGGTGCTTTAACATGATATGGCCATAAGCAATCAAAGACAACCAATTACTTTGATTCAAATTAATTTAAAGAAGTGAATGAATTTTAAATTGAATGACTTTTAAGAACTGAATGAATTATAATTTGAATGAATTTTAAGAACTCATTAAAGTATAATTAAAATGGATATTAAGAAGTGAATAAATTTAAAGAATTGAATGAACGATAATTTGAATTAGTTTTAGAACTGAATGAATTATTATTTGAATTAAGTTTAAGAACTGAATAAATTATAACTTGAATGAAGTTTAAGAACTGAATAAATTATAATTTGAAAGAATTTTCAAAAACTGAATGAATTATAATTTGAATGAATTTTAAAAACTGAATGAATTATAATTTGAATGAATTTTAAAAACTGAATGAATTATAATTTGAATGAAGTTTTAGAGTGGAATGAATTATTCTTTGAATGAAGTTTTAGAACTGAATTAATTATAATTTGAATAAATTTTAAGAATTGAATGAATTATAATTTCAATGAAGTTTTAAAAATGGTTGAATTATCATTTGAAGGAAAGTTTTAGAATTAGTTGAATTATAATTTGAATGAAGATTTAGAATCTGTATAAAATCAGTTTTGCAGTTTTAAATGATCATTTCCTCAAAACTGAAATATTTCTAGAAAGTTTGTACAAAAGTAGATAAACAAAAATGACATAGAATGTAATAAAAGTGGGTGGGGAAGATAGGTCTGAATTGTTATATTTTAAGTTATAGGAGAGTGTGTACAGTTATTACAGACCCAAGAGTACTTTGTTCAAGAAACAATACATATTTTTCTCTTTTCTGAGTTCGTAATATTGAACTATTTCGAAAGTAGTTATATTTTACAAGGAAGAATATAATTGCAACAACAGTAGCTCAACAAGAAGGTGAATTTTCAATTCCACGTTCTAAGAAATCTGTTTGTCTTTTGAAAGTTTTTGAGGAAAGACAGTTTTCAACTTTGCTTCTATCATAGCGACATGCTACTCTATTATTTTTGTTTCAGCAAACAGACACTTTCAATTTAACCTAGAACAGTTTGTTTGAGTTTATTAATTCTGTACATAATTTCAGAGACATTTTATGCTGGTTATCCAAAACCAATAGTATTTCTTTCCAGTTCATAGTTTTATTATAACCAATTATATTATACTTTATAATCTAGAGTTATTTTTACAACATTCATTTATAACTGAAAGTAGTGTCAAAATCCTGTGCTGTTCTAACACTCCTATGCCATAAAACCAACAATGATGACCAGCAGTCAGTGGCGACCAGTATTCACTAGTGATCACCAGTGACCTGCAATCATCAGCGACAACCAGCAACCTACAATCACCAGTGACCACCAATGATTCCTAATGACAAGCACTTCTCAGCAACAACCAGTGACCACCAATGACCTGCGATCACCAGCACCCAGTGATTATCAGCGAGCAACTGACTCTTACCAACCGCATTATCTACCAATCCACTCAGCAATGTTTCACTCCCTGCTGCTCATCATCTCACGGATCATCATGGTTTCAACTGCCTACCCTCAGCTAAAACTGCCTGCTAGTACCAGCTCAACACACTGTCTATCAACCTTCACTGACTGCCTATCATCCTTCAACACCTCCCAAGCAGTTTCATCTCCATCTTCTGGTTACCAACAACTGTCTGCCCTGGGCTACAACAGCCAGCTAGTACCAACTCAATACACCAACTGTCTATAAAGATTTGGCACCACTCAAGCTGCTCCAGTCATAATCAACTGTTGATGCATCTAAGACCAACAGTTAACTACCAGAACAACCACCCAGGGTATTTGAAACATCTGGATTCTTCCATTGTATTTTCCCTTTTTCTACCAATAATAAATTTTGGCATATTTTATTTAAACTTCTTCTCATTATCCTTGTCTTGGCCTGTGTCATTTTTTTCAATGTTAGATGAACCCCACAAACATTAAGATTGAAGAAGTGTTTGCGGGATTCATCTAATATCAACATTCAGACTCTGCAACATTTCTGAATGTTCTACCGCTTATGAAATATTCATATTAAATGAATGTCTGCAAGTACTTAATCTGGTGATTAATGACAGATATGGAAGAACTTCCCATCTTAATGGTGTTATTTTCTCTTGCATTTATTTTGCAAAGTATGCATTATCATACAAAGGTGTTATTCTTCAGAATAACACCTTTGCAGTTTAACAAACATGACATTTTTTAAATAAAGCTTCATTTACACAACCAAATATCTGCAGTGATTTGCAAGATGACTCATCACTGCTGATTCAACACCAGCTAACTCATCTCCATGACAACTCATCTCCATGACAACTCACCACCTGTCTACTCAGCATCATGAGGACAACTAAATGACATGCAAGCTATGAAATTTTTTTGTTGACTTTTTAAAATCAAATAAAAATAATTTATTAAGGATTATTTTTTAATACATGACTTTATTTTTAATCTAAAAAATTATTGAAAACTGTATGTAATTCCCCTCAAATATTCAGTTGCATATTATGAAAAAATATAAACAATCTGCAAAATTTTTCCATCTGCCTTCATATACTTTTTCAAATTAGGGGGAAGTGGATGACCTCCAATTATTTGCTTGAAAAATGCATCTCAGTTTCTTTGCATCTTTGGCAGCCCCATAAGGAATCTCCATATTGTGAGGTACGTCATCCCCAGCTCTGTGTGCAGTTTTCTATTTTTTCTTCAACATGGTTATTTGTCCAATCTTGAAAATTAAACACCAGTCAGTCAAATAGGCTGATGTAACTAATAAATCACTAGCCAAACTTTCAAAATCTCTACAACTCAAAGCCAATCTAAGAGATGTTCACAGTATGACTGCCAACAGTAGTCTGAAGCTATGAATTCAATGCCGCATTGAGTTGTCTTCATGCTGAGTAAGTTGGTGGTGAGTCATCCTGGAGTTGAATTGTCACAAACATGAGTTGGCCGATGTTGAGTTGGCACTGATGAAATGTCCCATCCTGATGCATTGATGGTTCTTCTATGTTCCACCAGATACAAAGCAAGAATTTCTGTGGATGGAGTCCTGGATTTGGTGTTTCTATTAGGTTCTTATTTTGTGATAACTACTGTTTTCTGTTGACATGCAAAACTCATTTTTCACCACCTGTAACAATTCAATGCAAGAAGTGAAAGTTTGACATTCCTGGTCAAAAGACTGCTACATATGGCAGAACTTGTGTTCAGTTCTCAAATGAAAGCACATGAAGAATACAAATTCCTTCTTTACAGGTTTTAACAATTAAACTCTGAAATTCACTATAAATGACACACTGTCAGATGGAAGGGACAATAAACTCATTCTAGATAGTCACCTACCATTTAAACTTCAATTTGATTGATTCATAATTCACAATAGTGAAATTCATATTACTTTTCAAATATACTAATATATTTTTTCACATATTTTCTCTAGGATATCAAACATCACTTGTTTACAAATTGTAATGGTAATATTAACCATTTCCTAATAAGAAAACATTTGACATTCATTGACCAAGAATCTAGTGATGCTTTGATTGAAATTTATAATATCAAAGCAAGGACCATTGTTTCCATGGTCCATCTACCTATTAAACCAATTTTTCAAGAAAATAGGTTTCTTGGATCCACTGTTATTGCTCTTTCCAGAATTGAGCTTCCTACCCAACCTTTCATTTAAAGTTGTGTGGAACATCAACATCTTGATTATGTCATTGTTTTCAAAGTCCTGGGTATGACAATAAACTACATCCAGCAGTAAGGTCTCTGATCTGGAGATTTTGAGAAACATAGAACCACATCTTAATTGCAGTTTTTTCCAGACTCACCCTCACCTGGGGTGGTATGACCTGTGAGGGTCCCCAGCTATGAGCAAATAGTGAACCCCCAAACAAAAAAGTATGAAAGTATAAAAATACCAATAATAGATTTTTATATAAAAAAAATACCAACAATACATATTTATAGCAAAATAAACAGCAATATATTTCATCTATAGTTGAAGGTATATAATTGCATTCAAATATTCAGATGTCAGCATTAAATAATCCATAGAGGTGCTAAACAAAATCAACCAACAAAACAATCAGCATAAAAGAACTCTTTCATGACATTCATTCAGATAATATCCTACAATTTCTTAAAGAAATCAAAACTGTATTCCAAAATATAACTTCAACAAAAATACAATATAAAACACATATATGACTACCTCTAGTAATTATGTTCTTCATATAATTTCAACAAAAATACAATATAAAACACATATGTCACTGCCTCTAGTAATAATGTTCTTCATATAACTTCAACAAAAATACAACATAAAACACATATATCACCGCCTCTAGTAATTATGTTCACACAAACATGTATATGCACAAAAGCTGAGTTTCATCTACCATGTATTCAATTGTGAAAGCAGAATAACATATCATATTTTCATTACTTCCAAGCTCCCAAGAAAACTAAACTTTGGCATTAAATGAGCCAAAAGGAGTTGATATGCTGTTCAGTAAACAAATCAATCTTTATTTTCACTTTGAATCAGGTATGTTATCAAATGTAGTTGCTGCTGTTGTTGAAAGTCCTCAAGTGCTTTGTTTGTGATTCTGTAGCACCTGTCTACAAGGTTTGAAGAAAGATGGTCCTCACTAAAATCTACAGGCTTCATTCACTCAAAGCCATTTTCAGTCATTGATCTGAGAAAGTGGTTGTATACAGCTGAGAAATTCATAATTCAGTGAAATCCCTCTTACCTGTTCGACAACTGGGGCTGTCTTTGTAGTTCTGAGAGACCCCAATCAGAATCAGAGCAGACCTCTCCACTGCAAGTGCCATTGCTTCCAGGGTTGATCCACCTAACAACCAAATATAAACTGATTAGATACACGCTAACAAAGACTGCCTTGATAAAAGGAAACTACCAGAGTTCAAAGATACTTAATATAAAATAAATGACATAAGTTAATAGAATCATGCAAAAGACAGTAAATTATGAAGTTAAGATTTCTTTTTAAATATCTCATTGGTAATGTGTTTCAGTAAAAGTATCATCATTTTATAACACAGTTATTTTAAGAAAAAAATTAAATAAGACAAAGAAAATTATTATTATTATCATCATTATTATTAAAGAAACAAAATGACTGATATAACTCTACCAATATTTTTAAAATCTTAGAGAAGACTGTGATTTAAGAAAAGAAAAGACACAGTATTTAACAATATTTTGATAGTATGTCTGTCTTCATTTTATATTTAAAAATTGCATACAAGTATAAAAAATATTTAAAAAATACAAGTCTTTGTACAGATATTACATGTCTGCAAAGAAACAGTTGTACTGTTAATCAATGTTTTTGTCATTTGTTCATTTTTGTTGATTACCAGTACAAGCATTTTTATCCTAAAAAAGAAATATTTGTATAAACTCTTGTATTTTTTTGTATATTTTTCATATATGCTGTTGAAATATTGTTAAACACTGGGTCTTTTCTTTTACCTCACTCTTATCTAAATGTATTATCATTATTATTATTATTTCCTTGGTTTTTCTGTTGTATACACATTTCCTTCTGGGTTCCAACCAGAGACCTAAGGTCATAAATGGCTTCACAACATTTTCCACTGATCAGTTTTTGTAAAAAAAAAAAAAAAAAAAATCCCTAAGATCACACATATTTTACATAGACAAAGCCCTTCACAAGGAGTGAACTTATTCGTGAGAATAAATTTTTATATCTCCTTAAGACATGGGCTGCAAAGGATCCTTTCAATTATTCTATCAGAACCATTTCCAATCAAATCCAGGATACCAATCACAGCTGGAATTATTAATGTCTCCATGTGCCACATTTCAGAGATTTCCACTTCAAGATTCTTGTATTTTGATATTTTTTTTTAAACCTTCAGAGCTACATTACAGTCTGCAGGAAATTCAGTGTCAATAGGAAAGCACATTTTGTTTTTGTTGTCTTTGATCATTATTGTCTGGGCAGTTAGCTTTGATTGTTCTGTCAGTATGTATTGTAAAGTCCCATAAAATTGTTATAGGTCCTGTCTCTGTAAATGAGACTGGGTGGTATTCATAACAATTTCTTGCAGTTTCCTTTCCATAAAAGTTGCATATTATTATTTTTATTTCCTTTGATTTCTGGCGTTTACACATTTCTTTCTGGGTCCCGCCCAGAGACCTAAGGTTAGAAATGGCATCATGACACTTTCCACCGTCAAAAAAAAAAAAAATTACATAGGTCTTATATCATTTCCCACCATACTTCTCCATATTTGATATATTTCATTGGTGGTGTTCTTTGCTGGGTTTTCAAGTGCAGTGAAGAATGATGTCATGACTCGTCAATACTCTTCACAAGACCATTTTGTTCATTTTATTTTTATTAGTCGATTTGGTATTGAGTCACTTGGTCCAAGGTTGGCAATAATCTGGGTTTGGTGACCTAGTATCTCTTCGTTTATGGAAGAGTTTGTTCCAGTGATAGATTTTTTGTCCTCAGACTGGTTCCTCTTTGAGGGATGCGGCGCTTGTTGACCTGGGTGATGACCAATCTGGTATAAAATTTTATTCATATTCATTGAAGTTGGTAGAGATTTGCATTTTAACCTTAACCGCCAAGGGGTAATTATGTGCAAGTTACCAGCTTTAGGACGACTCTCGAAGACCCAAGAGCACGCCCAACCAATGAGATTAGTACAAATGTGGATTTATTAACATATCAAACGTGGATTATTATTATTATTATTATTTTTATTTTCTTTGATTTCTGGCATTTACACATTTCTTTCCAGGTCCCGCCCAGGGACCTAAGGTTAGAAATGGCGTCATTACACTTTCCACTGACAAAAAAAAAAAAAAAAAATTACATAGATAAAGCCCTTCGTAAGGTGTGGGCTGTACTTGTCAGAACAATTTTCTGTATCTCCTTGAGGCATGGACTTCCAGGAATCCCTTCAATTAGTCTACTGGAATCTTTTCCAACCAGTCCTAGGGCTCCAACTACAACAGGGATTGTTGATGTTCCCATATGCCACATTTTTGAGATTTCTATTTCAAGGTCCTTGTACTTTGACAACTTTTTGAATATCTTCAAAGATACATTGCAGTCAGCAGGGACTGCCATATCAATAAGGAGGCACCGTTTTTGTTTGTGGTCTTTAATAACAATATCTGGCCGGTTGGCCTTGATTGTTCTGTCAGTGTGTATTGTGTAATCCCATAGAATTGTAACAGGTCCTATCTCTGTAACCGGGTCTGGGTGGTGTTCATACCAGTTTCTTTCAGTTTTCTTCCCGTAGAAGTTGCAGATTTTCCAGTGCAGATATTGGTCCACTCTGTCATGTCGGGTTTTATATTCAGTGGGTGCCAACACCGTACAACCTGATACAAGATGATCAATCGTTTCTGGATATTTATCACAGAATCTGCATTTTGGGCTGACACAATATTTTAGTATATGTGCTTGATAATTCCTAGTTAGCAAGCATTGGTCCTGCACAGCAAGGATAAAACCTTCAGTTTCCGCACTACGTAGCCACTGATGGGTACGGGTTTTGTCTACGTCAGCTTGTTTGGTACGGGCAGAGTATTGGCCATGAAGCGGTTTATCTTGCCATCGCTTCTGTAACTGGTCGTTTGCATTCGTCTTACCTTTCTTTTTTAGGTATTTTGCAGTTTCAGCCGGTGTATTGTGCTGTAGTTGCATCTCTACGCCCATTTGGAACTCCATTTTGAATTTGTTGGCTTCTTTCATTACGGAGTAGAGACGCTTACTACTTTCATGTTCCTTGACGCATACCATCGTCCAGTCTTCTGTAGTTTCCAAATATCTTTGGAGGCCAATTGTTGTAGTTTTGTAGGACAGTTCTAGTTGAACTAATCCTCTGCCTCCTTCGGATCTGGGCACATACAGACGGTCAACATCAGTTTTGGGATGATGCATGCGATAACAAGTGAGTAGCTTTCTTGTTTTGGCATCCATTCACTTAATTTCAGCTATGGTCCAGTTAAGGACATTAAAGCTGTATTGCACCACAGGGACAGCCAATATGTTTATGGCTGATATCCTGTTTTTTGAGTTCAGCTCAGTATTTAGTACCAGACGTACACGCCTGTAGTATTCTTTTCTTATTTTTCCTTCATTTGGGGGTGTTGTATGCCATCTCCTTTGCTAATTCCTAGGTACTTATAAGCTTCACCATGCTCCAGTTCCCTAATCTTTGTGACAAAATCTAAATCTATTAAGGGTGTTTCTGTAATTCTACCTTTCTTGAAAGTTACTTTTGCATTATTATTATTATTATTATTATTGTTATTATTATTATTATTACTGTTGTTGTTGTTGTTGCTGCTGCTGTTGTCTTCCTTGTTGGGATCTGTCTACCCAGGCTTTTGTTTTTATCTGAGTGTCAGGATTCCAAAAATTTAACAACATTAAATGAGACATAAAAAGGTGATTTTCTGGAGGAAAAGTAAAAGTGGAACATCAGTTAAAATAATATTTATATATTCTTTTCAGAAATAGACAATAACAATAAAATGTTCAATTTTCCTTGTAGTGAAGTTTTTTTTATAAAGTAATTAAGTATTTTTAGTACAGTGTGAGATGTATGAACAGAATTACTTTATGACAGTCAGTCTAATGTGTTTGTGAAGTTGAAGCTGCTGGTTATTCCCTTCTGTTGTGTGTGTGGACAAGGCCTAAGTCAGCAACTGCTGGCTGCCATGCCCTTGCATGCATGTGTGTGTGTTTGTATGTGTACATCAAACACCAAAATTGTTTTGAGCAATGAGTAGCAGTATGTATACTCCTATTTTTATATCTGTAAAGGAGATCCAAAATCTAATTTCACATGGAGGTGTGAACTTTTTGAATACAAAGTTTTCACTGGCTAGAAAATAATTTCCCACTGGTTCATGAAAAACTTTTCTCAGATTTGCAAAAGCTGGGAAAGGACTTATTATTGTTATTTTTTAAAGGGTCCAAAAATAACACATGGTAGATCTACAACTGCATACACAAGTATTTTGGTAGTATCTGCCAATGATTGTTTATTAAACAAACCATCTGATGAGATTTTATTAGTTGAAAAATATAATTCCTATAACCTTGACCTACCACTTTTATTTAGTTTTGTTTCATTTTCCAGTGAAGCCATTCAATTTTGTGTATCATTTTACCTGACAAAGCAGAACTTTTTCCCATATCCTTCTTTTCTGAAATGTTAATTGAGGAAGTATATATCATTATTATTTGTATTATTGCATGAGAAAGGAGCAAAGTATCAAAGTGATGCTGAAGTACAAATATACAAAGCCCATTGTATTCTTGATGTCAACCAGTCTGATAAACGTATACCAAATACATGTATCACAGCCATATGTATGCCATATGGTAACAAGTTTTAATAATAGCAGCACATAACTTTGAAGGTGTGGGCTCAGTTAGAAATATATTTAAGTAGGGTAGCCTAGTCTGCTCAGATGGTGTCAGCTTGAAAGAGTTCCCAAGTATCTAGATGTGACTCCCAAGTCACCTTGGCTGCCTAATCCTTTGAACTTAAAAGAATAAACCTCTTGACGCCAGGCAATGATGTTCCTCCACTACTCCTTCTCATGAACAGAGATGTACAGTGCATTGGTCCCTAGAAGACACACTCAATCTGTTGAGGTAAGCCTAATGTGTTTGTGAGTTTGAAGACATAAGTTATTAGAAACATAATAACCTTGACCTACCAATTTTGTCTAGTTTTATTTCATTTTCCAGTGAAGCCATTCAATTTTCTGTATCATTTTACCTAACAAAGCAAAAGTTTTTCTTGTATCCTTGTTTTCTGAAATGCTAATTAAGAAATTATATGTCAGGTTCTAATTCTTTTCCAATCAAATATACAAAGCCCATTGTATCCTTGATAAACTATGACAAATTTGCAAGGTGATTTTCTGGAGGAAAAGTAGAAGTGGAACATCAGGTGAAATAACATTTATATATTCTTTTCAGAAATATACAATAACAATAAAATGTTCAATTTTTTTTTATAAAGTAATTAATTATTTTTAGTGCAGTGTGAGATGTATGGAATCAAACCAATCTGTGCTACTGAACAAGATATTTCCTGTAGTTCATCTTAGTTCAGAAACACAAAACATGTACATGTTAACACTATCATTCAATTATGATCAAAATCCATGAGTCATACCTGATATTTATTATTATTATTATTATTATTATTATTATCATTTTATTATTATTATTATTATTATTATTATTACAGAATGCATACCTTAAAGTGTTTGTCAAAGTTGCAGTCATTCATGGTAAAATGCTCTGCATGTTGTGTTGGATATCATACCTGTGGCCATTAAAACTTTTGTTTAATTTTTCATTTGTGCAACCCACATAAATTAAGTCATGTTTGGCACATTGGCTGGCATATATCAAATGGAAATCAGTACAAGTGCCACCTCTTGAAAAAATTATAATCTTCTCTTGGAATTTGTGATGGAACTGATTTGACTCATGTTGTATAATCAGTTTTCCTCTTCTGTGACAGTTTTCTAAAGTACAACAATTGGAGACCCCTATGGAGTTTTGACAGTGATCCTTTGTATTCATTAAACTTTGATGTTTTTGTTTCATTGGAATAGGTGGGTTGGGAAAATTTTCCTTAAACTGCAGATATTTTTTTTTCCAAATATGTTGATATTATTATTATTAGTAGTAGTAGTAGTAGCTGTTGTTAGTAGTAGTAGTACTACTACTAACAACAACTAGAATAAAAATTCAGTCATTCCTCTTAATTCTCCTCACACCATTTGTTGATAGGATTTTTGATTTCCTATGCTAATATGAAAATGAAGATCAATAATCTTTTTTGTTAACATATCACAAAGGATTTAAACATTATTTCAAATCTAGATCAATCTCATGACAAGTATATATATAAGGTGTTTTTGTTTATAGATAATAAAATAATGGAATATAGACAAGAATGTAAAAATATGTCACAAGAAATACACAGGTGAAACATCTAGAAATTTAAACAAAAGAATATATCAACACAAAATGATTTTTTTGCAAAACAACACACTCAGTGCATAAGTCATTCATCCTAATAAGTATAGCCATAATTTTGACTTAATGAACACAGTTTCAATTGATAGAGAGATTAATTTATTAATGCAAAAATCTATAGAAAGTGCACTGATTTCTGAGTCTTCCACAATAAATCTATGTCTATGATTATACAGTAGATTACCTTTCAAGTACCTTTAGAGATATTTTCAAACAACAGCAACAAAAATAAAAACAATTACAACAGAAAGATAAATGGAGTTGGTTTGCTTGTGCTGAGATGCACATTAGACGCAAAATGTTTTAAATTTAAAGTGAAACATCTCTGCATCTTCAGTGTCCACTCGATGTAGAATTATATCCAGCATTTGTTGTATTTGGTCCTCTTGATTAAAAGCATCACTTAGTTTGAAGAAGCCCTTTTGAAATCTGATATATAAAATTTGTATATCATATTCTCCTATATATAATAAATTTGTTCACTTACTTTATGAATGCCTCTACTCAGTGATTCATAGCAACACATCCACTCTTCAGGAGACTTGATGATAAATTTATTTTATATAATTTTTACTACTCAATCTCTTGATATTGAGCATTATAATTGCAATGAGTGCTTGCCTTAAAAACTTTATCTCCTATAATTATCCTAATTGTCATATATATATATATATATATATATATATGTGTGTGTGTGTGTGTGAAAAGTGTGTATATAAATATAAATATATATATATATATATATATATGCGCTCAATGTCAGAGATAGAGCCGTTCTGAACATTTGGGTTGGTTGATGTGAGTTTGAGGACCCTGGGTTTCACGCTTTTGCAAAAAGCACAAAACACAGGGTCACAAACTCACATCAATCCAACTAAATATTTATATATATATATATATATATATATATATATGTGTGTGTGTGTGTGTGTGTGTGTGTGTGTGTGTGTGTGTGTGTGTATTTAGGCAGCATATGTTCATTCCAACATGTTTCATTGAATAATATAGATATATTACATCTGATTATTTTTATATTAATCCTTTCTAGTCCTCTAATTAGTTTCTTGATATTAAGATGAATTTCATCAAGGAAGGCATCATAGTTTTTTCCTTTACAAGTACTCCAATATCATCCTCAAAGGTGAATTACAAATACAAACTTATTGTTATAATAATAATAAAACCTGCATTTTGTTGTGATGGCAATTTTTAAAAAACACATGTGAACATGTTCTGTTATAATTATTTTCAAATTCAAAATTTATCTGTTGTAGCTATGGAATTTTAAATATATATATATATATATATATTCGTTCTTTTTTTTTTGCAAAACAATATTTTTTTTTTTATAATTTCACCCAAGTAAGGTGATAAAGCCACTAAGACACAAGGTGTTACTTTGAAAGAAACTGAGAAAACATTGAAGAGAGAGAGAGAGAGAGAGAGAGGGGGGACATTAAGAGACCAGAATTCAAGGAGACAGCAGGTGATGACTGATATTGAATTTACATTTTTGAAGATCATAGTTGTCAGGAAAGCAAGAAGCAGGAAGAAAGTTCCACAAGCAAAAATTGTGAGAGAAGAAACTATTAGAATAGAATTATGATTACACTTAACAATATCAATAGTAAAATGAACCTTAACTGCCAATCTATTATATTCTATAGGCAAAATGTGTCTTTACCAACTCAGCCATGGAGGCTGCATTGATAGAGCAAAGGTTAAATTGCCTATTTAAGGAATGCATGTTTCTCAAGGGGACTTTTGAGAATCTATATCTGCTAGTTTCAGTTTTGAACCCTAAATATAAACAACAGTAATTTTTTAATAGATTTTTTTATCCAACATCATTTCTCTTTACTAGAAACCTGATAAAAAAAATGGGGATACAGGTTCATTTCCTGTCGGAAGAATAATCTTTCTTTAGGATTTCTCAATCTAGACCAGTTGTTATGAATTTTACTATTTGAAAGAATAAAAAAATTAAAAAATAGAATAACAGCTCAAACACATGCACCCCCTAAAAATTGCATTTATAGTAATAAGAAATACTATTGGATAAAAAATCCATTCAAATAAATGCAAAATGAGTAAAAACAACAGTTAATTGCTGGGATCTGCTGAAGAGTGGATTGAACAATTGTAAAAATGTTCCTCTACGAAAATCTAGAGTCGAGTTTCTGAATGTAACATCAATTCCCTAAGTGACAAATTGTATTTATATATTTCATAAACATAACATATAGATACAGATATGATAATGCACTTAACACTTCTACATAAAGTTGACATAACACTGTGAAAATTTAAGATCAATATTCAGCTAACAATTTATTGGGTTGCAAATTTCTCGATCCAACCTTGTACATATGTCAAAATTAACAATATCTCATAGCATCAACATATTTTTTTTATTCTAAGACTGCGTTGTGCCTGACAAACTTTCTTGCCAGAATCTGTCTTGCACATTTATAAATCTACCATTTGTTTGTGTTTTGGATATTGCTGCCATATCTGGTCTGGAGCTCCTGCAATATATCTCGAGATTCTTGACAAAGATTCAAAGAAGGATTTGTAATGTTATCGATCTTGACCTGGCATCTCGACTTCACTTTCACATGACTGTGACATGGCTTCCCTCTGTCTTTTCTATAAATATTTTCATGGCAATTGTTCTAATGAGCTCTCCTTTTGACTGCATGAATTCAAGCGTACTACTAGATTGGCTTCTAGGTTTCATCATTTTACTGTTGAAATAGCAAAAGATATAACCATAAGTTTTATTATAATAGTTTTTTTTCTTTCACTTCTCACCTATAAAACATTCTCCCATTCTCTTGTTTCCTTGTTACCTACAATCTTCAAAAATTTCAATGCAACATCAATCACCATCTTCTGTCTTCCTGAACCTTGCTCTTTTATTGTCCCTTCTCCTTACTAAAATCTCATTCTTTTTCACTCTCAGTAATCACTGGTGTTTTAGTGGAATTATTGCCTTGCTTGGGGTGAAATGCTTAAAAAAAATACTGACAAAACAAGTGAAGAAATCAATTTTTGATGTTGCAAGCCTTTATCTAATTGCAATAAGTCATTTAATTGGGTGAAAAATCACCTTTTATAAGTTTGCATAAGATTAAATTTTCTCTGTGCATCCACATTTTACTTCAGTAGCCCACATTAGTAATACATAATAGCCCACATTGGTAGCACATAATAAATACTTACTAGCCTTTTATTTATATGATAAAAAAAAATAGTGTTTACAAAATTAATGGCAATATTTAATTTGCATAATAATTTTTGAAAGCATATTTTAGTATATATTCCATCTGTGTTATTTATTTATAATTCAAATGTTAAAAATTACCATTTTACGCTTATTGAAGTTTTATGTTTAAATTCATTGTGTTTGTATAGAAAGAATCTTTATATGTCTTGTCAAAATTCTGTTGTAGGTTAAAAAATATATTTACAGCATTCATAATAAGTATTGTTGTCATCTTCTATTTCATATTACTACAAATTAGTCAAATGGAGAAAAACAAAATTTTCATGGAATCATCTAAATAAGTCAAAATAATCTGTTTAATTAGATTTTTTTAAAACTGTACCAAATTATTTAAAGAAGTGAAAAAACAGTAAGTTTGCTGAATTAATTATTATTATTATTATTA
>CAHIKZ030005532.1:2305000-2385000 GCA_903632075.3 Acanthosepion pharaonis
TGGCCTTGATTGCATTCATGCTGATGAAAGAAATATATAGATAGGTAAATAAAAGTAATTTTCAGAAGACAGAATATTAGTAGTAGTAATAATAATAATAACAATGATAATAATTATAAATATTATTATTATTACTACTACTACTAATATTCTTTTTTAAATTTCTTTTATTTGCTCATGTATATATTTCTTTCATTAGCCTATATATATATATATATATATATATATATATATATATATAGACACGCATACACACACAGATGGGAAAACAATATATAAATTTTTATATATCAGAGCATTTTAGAAAAATCTATCACAAAGTGGAAAGTGGAAATCTTTTTGTGTGACACGTTTTGTCATTTAGGACTTCAATTGGCTAAATTGATGTTTACCTTGATGCAAGGACATATGCGCATGAAGGAGAGGGGAAATTTTAAATTTAAATGTAAATTTTTTTTTTTTTTTAAATATGGGTTTGTGTATATAGTCTAGCAGATCTTATTTAGTTCCACTTTCTTTATCACTTTTATTATTAAAATATCCCACATTGTAATAACAAAAGATCTTCCAAGAAAAGGTGAAATATTGCATGAAATTGGATGTAAATTTACAACAGAGGATTAAAGCACTTTCTATGCACTTTCATCTCACTAAATTGCTTTCTCATTTAATTAAAGAAGCCTTAATGTAAACATCACTTTAGTCCAGTGTTTCTCAAATAGTGTTATGCATCTCATAGGTGCAGCAGGAGAGGATAGCAGGTGGAGCAGAATGATTAAAAGACAATTAAAGAACACAATTTCAAAAAACATCCATATGCCAAAAATAAATGATTTCAAAATTTAAAATATTATGGATTATTTGTAATTATGTGCATGAGTCACAGTATAAATAGTTATAAATAATTATTGACCAAATATATCATTGTAATATTTATGCATTATATCAAGTATTAAGAATATAGTAGCTAGGGTCTGCAAATTGGAGGAGAGAGTTATCAATGAATGTTAACTTTGAATCCGTGGTTATCTCCCTTTAAACCTCTCTGTTTTTTTTTTAATTTTTAAATGTACTTTTTATCATATAAAATTTAGTAAAGCATGAGCTAATTTTCTTCTGAAAATGTGGCCCAGAGAAAAAATGTTTGGGAACCACTGCTTTAGGCTAATGAAGTCCTAAAGGACAAAATGTGGCAAACAAAAATCTTTTCAACTTTGTTATATATATATGTGTGTGTGTGTATATATATATATATATATATAATAACATTTTTTAAACTGCTACACAAAAGCTTTCATATTTCAATACTTTGATTTTACTTCTACAGGCAATGGTAAGTAACTAGTGATTAAATGATTTTTTTAAGGAAATTTAAAAACAAATCATTACCTCTTTTCCAAAAGTTAAAGGTGAGAGGAACATAAGGTCAGAATTAAAATTAGACTTGTGGGTATGTCTCGATTAACCAATTAAATGTCAGATCTATGCTAAATAAAAAAATATATACTCAGAGGGTGGAGGTGGGTGAGTTATTTTTTCAGGTCATGATAAACTGGAACATAGACAGGCCATTATTGACGATTGCGGAAAATATGTCAGCAACAAATATATCTAGGTTGTAGACAAATATGATGTTCAATTTTTTGAAAGAGTGATGAAGGGAAGGATAGGTTGATCAGACGTAAAGTTAAGAGAAAAAATTTTTTTTAAAAGTAAATGCCCAGAACTGTGGATTTTTACTCCATTTGTTCTTTCTCTCCTTTAGATATATATATATATATATATATATATATATATATATATATATATATAGTTTATGCAAAACTAGGTAATCCATATGAGTAGACCCAAGGAGGATGATATCCGGAGAGCTCAATATAAATTCAGAGCAAATATGTTTGAATAAAAACAGACCACTTTAAGGTTCCATGTAATAAATTATTTCACCACAGCCCTTTTAAAGGGCTCTGGATCATCAGACTTTACTTCCAAAGGTTGAAATGAAAATGAATATATATATATATATATATATATATATATATATGTTGACATCAACAATTGAACAAGAGGATAAAGAGGGCTATACATGACAGACATGCTACAGAAGGTGCCACTCAAAATTTTAACAAAGTCAGTGGCAGTCCATTGCAGTTTCATACCTAGATTCTGCCTTTCTTATTCCATATGTGCTGCAGGTCATGAAATAAAAAACTGACACGTTGAGGTCCACCTTAAACAAATTAACACCATCATCACTTTCTTCTGCTCTGATTTTCTTTCACCTCCAACAAAATCTTGCAAAGCCAAATGGCAATAAAGAATGAATTATGGAATGAGGTTTTGGTGACATTGGAAGCTTCTAGTCCTGAACCCACATGTTGGTGGTGAATTTAGTCATCAATGCCATCATAAAGAAAGCAATCAGCAAAGAAGAAATGAAATTCTTTGATGCAGGATAAATCTGCCACTGCTAACATATATATCATAGTTATTGTCTTTCTAACAAAGATTCAAGAGGAAATTTTATATATATTGCGGACTCACTGTTGTTTGGCAAAACCCACTCAAAATAGGTTATCCTGAAATGAACCCAAGAGCAGGATTTTGTCTTGAATGAGTTCCAAGTTTATAGTTTGCTGCCTCTTCTCCACCTGGAATCAGTGAATGTGATCACATGGAAAATCTCTTACCTAATTGTGTAAAATATATATGTATATATGTAACTGTCCTATGAGAGCTGAGAATTTACAGTTCATTCACTAGTGCTTATATTGATAACAATATCAAGTGTTGACAACAGAAACTGCATTATTATATAGTGACAGGCATTATAATATAGTGATACTCTCCTTTGCTGAGTGAACTACAAACAAGACGTGATTGTCAATAATGGGCAAAATGACTATTTACTAGATTGAATTGAAACCAGGGATACAACAATGTGCCCACAACTTTATTTTATAATCAACACTGACCTTGCTTTTAGCCTACCAAGTGGAATGGACACCTATAATCCATTTTCTCCTGAAGCCTTGCAGAGTTCCCTCCCCTTAGCAGAGACGTCATCACTTACTCATATGTTCTACATCCATCCAAACTTTGTAGCCAGCCAATTCCAGTTTTTCCTTGATCATCAACATTATCGGCTGTGCATCCCACTGGTAACTGATCATTATGTGTGGGACGGACATATTGTCTGTTAGAAGAAATAAAATACAGAAAAATAATTAATGGAAGATTTTACAGGTATAAGGGCAGATAAGCAACATGGAAGATTTTATAAATACAAATAAATAAACCTGTGGTTCCCAAAGTGGGACACATGCTCCACTGGGAAGCAATTTGATTTTTAAGAAGGCAATTTGAGAAGGAGGTATTAACAGTGAATTTTTTTCTAGTGAATCTGTGTGAGTATGAGTGTGTGTAAAAGTTAATACATACAGTGCATATGCATACATAAAAATATGTGTGTGTATATGTGTAATTACTTATATACTGTATATAATCTTACTTATTATAGAATGCAGATTGTGTGTGTGTGTGTGTGTGTGTGTGTGTGTGTGTGTGTGTAAGTTTATATATTGGATCGGATTTCCTACATTTTTCAACCGATTTCAACAAAACTTCACAGGACTGCATAAAATTAGCTTGCGGTGGTTCTGACAGCGCCAAAAATTGGAAAAACGCAATTGTTTTTGCATGAAATCAATTTGAAAACACGATAAAACATGATTCTGTCACCAGAATGAAAGGGGGACAACTCATATCGAGTTATACTTATTATAAAACCCAGGTTGTGTGTGTGTGTTCCTTTATATATGGGATCGGATTTCCTACATTTTTCAACCGATTTCAACAAAACTTCATTTTTGGGGGGCAGGTAGTGTTTCTTATTGTCTTGCACACTTTTTTCTTTATTTTTACATTCAGAATGCTTTAAAAATTCCATTTACAAGACAATTCTTTATAAGGAAATTCTATTCAATCGGTAGACTCTAACGATTGAAAACAATGTTTTTGTTTGGGTTTGACCAATTCGTAAAAAACAAAAAAAAACTAATTAAGACATGCATGTCCGTCAGCCTTAAACAATAATGTTTGTCAATTTTATTTTTCAGTCTTTATGATGGTTGATACTTGATCTATCTCTTACTGTTACATTCCCGGGCAACGCCGGGCCCTCCTGTTAGTATATATTAAATCTTTTTAACAATTTCTTAGTAAGTTCTTCCGCAGCACTTGAATAGTCCTTTTGTTCTTTTATTTTTCTCTTTCATGGATACCATGTTCTTTTGAAGCTTGTTTAGATTAAGTTAATGGCATTTTAGGCTTCCTCCAAGTGAATAGAACTTCACATTTCAAATAAAAATTATGTCATGGTGTGGTGAGGGAGGGGTAATCAGGATTTTAGAAATGCTTAGGTGGAGCATGGCCAAAAAATGTTTGGGAACCACTGCATTAAACATTTAATTTAAAGAAGTAATTGGAAGGAGAGTGTGTTTGTTAACCCTAGAACACTAACCATCAATTAAAGTTACACCACTACTAACCATGGGTATATCATACCCGATTTTGAAAATATCAAAAAAAATATTAATTATAAATCTTTATTTGAAATATTTTACACGCAGGCACTTCAAACTTTGTACTTTGAGTTAACATTAATAGAAACTGAAAAACATTATTTAGGTAAGAAAATCAGGTACTGAAAATTGTAATTAAAAATAGGAAAATTTGTGCTGGGTATTATATACCCATGGTTAGTGTTCTAGGGTTAAATCCAATAAATCCTTCATTTTGTAATGAAGAAAGTTTTGTAGATCACCATATTTAATGAGCATCATTTTATTGAATCCAAGACAATAAGCATGCAAATGACCAATATTACGTAAAACTGTATAAAATATCAAATAAAACAATTGTACTTTTCTTGCTCATACTGACATTTTTGGAAATGGTACTGCAAATGTAATCTGTACTGTAATTTACTTTGTACTTATAACCGAGACTTAGATTTCCAACGGTTCATACATAAATAATCATATCAGTTTTGACAGGTACTATGCTAACGGAGTTATCAGCACTGGCTTTTAAAATCCAGTTGAGTTTTTTGAGTTGCTGTTTTTTCTATTCTTTTACTGAAAAAATTTAATGAAATTGGGGCTATCCAATTTATTTTACAGTTTCTCAATTTTTAATTTCTTAAATCTGTAGAATATCAAAAAAAAGTAAATAAAACATATGAAATTGATCTTTTGATCTTCCAAAAACCATAAAATATACAAAGGGCCAGTGACTGTTAGATATAGTCCAAAAAATTGTAGACAGCCCAGAGCTGCCAAATTAACTATTTTCTGCTAGATCTGACTGGTAAGGTTGGCACGTACTTAGTAACTTAACATGGACTCAATGAATTTGTTTCAGATTTTATCTAACTTCATTCATTAAAAATAAAAGTCAGTTTGTTATGGCACACATAATCCAAGATTGGTTCTTTAAATCAAATACTTCTTAAACCAAAGTTTTACTGCATAGATATATGTAGAAAGATTTCATGAGTATATTGTAATGACAAAAGTATGCAGGTGTAGGCTCTAAAAAGCTTTATTCAACTGAGAATACAAGGTTCACATATAGTATCCTTTTATAGACCCAGTAAACAAAAATAGCTCAAAGAGGAGAGTAACAAAACAAGGGGAGACCACTCTTGATTATTCATAACATGTATATCCACAATAGGCCAAAAGTCTGTGGCCACCCTCCAGACTTAATAATTAGTAAGTTTGGTTATTTCTTTGGTTTAATTAACTCCTGCTAGTCTTACATGCTGAAACTATTTAACCTATTAGTTCATGGCATCAAATTATTCAGAGAGGGGATTACCTTAAATTTAAAATTTGCCAGCCAGATTATCATTTGCCAGTTAAGTAGGTTAAGCAAAATGAGCTAAAATATTAGGAAATCTTTATGCAATTATGGATTAATTTTGTTATTATTATTTATCTACTATCTATATTTCTCATGTTGTCTGTGTGTGTCTGTCATGGGTGTTGTTACCTCGCCCAGGCCGCATTTCTCACCCGATTTCGATGCGGTTTTCAACACAAGTTTGCAAATGGCTGCCTTAAGGACATGACGCAGCCCGATTTTTCAGTTCGGACTCAGGTTCCAAAAAAATCGATAATCGAAAAAATCTGCTTACAGAAGGAATTATTGCATTTCAACCAAATTTGAAACCCTCTTAGAGTCTACCTTTAGAAGTGTTGTCCATAAGTTTCATGACCACGGACCTCTAAACAGCGTGGAAAATCAATAAAACCCAAAAGCCAATACGCCCAGATTGCACCTGAACCGCATGTCGGTTTTTAGCGAAAATCGATCAGATTTATGAGGAGGCCATTGGGAGTCACCATGTGAAGTTTCAACTCTGAGCGCCCCCCAAACAGAGTGCAAATGGACAATTGGTCAACCCTTAAAAATGTTTTTCCGGTTGGGTATTTCCTAAATGCAGATTAATTTAAGGTCACGCTATGCACGGGAAGAAACAGGTTAGTGCGTGCAGTGCTGTATGAGTCGTACGATTTTTGAATCAAGCACGGGCAACGCCAGGCCATGCTTCTAGTTGGATATATAATAAAACTGCCCAGGAAGAGAAAGTTCCTCTGGGCCAAAATGAACTAGTAAATTAGTTTTGAAAAAGGCATGTAAACGTTCAATGTGATTCTACAAAATCCAGAAGGCAGCCTCAAAATCCTTGCCCACAGTATAAGTATGGGCAGAAATGAATAAAAGAAAATATTCAATGCATTAAAAACACAAATGAATAACAGAATAAATCTTTTATAAATATGAATGCAAAAAAGATTTTAGAAATATAAATAGATAAATAAAAGGAAAAGGTTTTAGAGTAAGAATTTGTAGCGATGTGAGGCTACAAGGCTGAGGTTGAGAACTTTCAAAATAAATGAATCCAATATTTTCAAAAGAAACAAATTCAACAAGGGAAGGATTTATATATATATATATATATAGTTGCATTGATGTGAGTTTGTGACCTTGCGTTTCATGCCCTTTGCGATTATCAGCCAAACAGGAAACCCAGGGTCACAAATTCATATCGATCCAACTAAATATGTTAGCTCTATCACTGATATTGAGCACTTTCCAATAAGCACCATGCATATATAACATATAAATAATATATATAAAAATTACATATATATATATATATATATATATATATATATATATATCTTAAGAAAGAGAAAGAATAGATGGAGTTAGAATCCACAGTTCTTAGCATTTACTGTTTTTAAAAGTGCTCAATGTAGAGCAAAATAAAATATTATTAAGATATCTTTATTATAATAGATTACAATAAAACCATTTTACATCGCTACACAAAAACTTTCATGTTTTAGAACTATAATCATTCCTCTTTGGCCAATGGTAGATAACATAATACAAATGAGTTAAAACAAATCATTACCTCTTTTGAAAGTTAAAAAGGGGTGAAGACTAATGTGAGAATTAAAAAATATACTTGTGGGCATGTCTGGATTAACTAATTTAATTTTCAAATCTAAGCTAAATTAGAAAAATTAAAAATAGGGTTAAAGAGTGGAGGGAGGTGGGTTATAAATTCATGTCTTGATAAATTGACACTCTAGACATGTCAGCAGTGAACATATTGTAGCAAAATCTAGAGTTCAGATTTAGTGAAGTAAACAGTTACCTTGAACAAAAAATTATTTTTGAGAATTTTTCAAAATGTTTTTTATACTATGGAAATTTCTTAAACGGACCAAATAGATAAAGTTAAAAGAAAATTTTTTATGGAACTTTAATATATGATGTTAATTATATTGAACAGGCAGTAAAGCAAGGCAATATTATAGTTGAAAAACTCCAATAAAAATTGAGTGGACCATTGTATACTTATAAAATAATGACTATGTAATTGAAATGCATAAAATATTTATGGAAAATTCTTTTAGCTATATTTAGCTATATTCTAATGTAAAATTTGTACAATGTCTACATAAAACTGTTAATTTATTTCTTTGGTTTAGCAGAACTTTATTTTTAGGAAACTTCATAATATGCAGCTTTTCTTGTAAACACAGGGGAATGAGTCATATAAGGATTTACAGATTCTCGTTTTTTCTAATAATTTACACTTTATCTTAGGAGTTTTACTAATTTCTTTTAAATGCCCAATTATTTAGAAAAGGATGTTCGGTCACTGTAGGCATGGTTGTTGAAAGAAGATATGTCCTGACACCACATCAGTTTAAAGGAAGTTTTTGTGCTGCCAATATAAATTTTCTTAACTGTTGGATTTTCACTAGATGAAATGGTACATTGGTAAACAATAGAATCAGTAAGACACCTATTCTGTAATGGACTTTCAAACTGAGTGCAATACCACATTCCCAAAACTGACCTGCCGTATTCCATCAGCATAACACTAGACAACATGTTTTTTTTGATAATCAGGCAAAAACTGGCACAGATTAGTTCATAAACTTTTACTCTTTTTAACGTATACAACAGATAGTTCTCCTTCAGATTACCATTTATTCTGGTCTTTTGAAAATTCACTTAATGAAAAAAAAAAGCACCTAGATTTGTTCTTTGCCAAAAAAAGCTAAAAAGTTTTGTGGAGGTGGAATAATTAATTTTACATATTTTTAAAAAATTCTCTTATTTTTACAGTAGACAACACAAACCATGAATGCCACTTGATAGGTAATATGTATATCTCCAGTATCATTAGGAAACATTTTTCAGTCTCGGTAGAGGTTCGCATACACTAGCCAAAAACAAAGCATCAAGGTATTTGCACTGACTTTTCTCTGAGTTTAAAGTATTCAAGATGTAATGGAATAACCTGTCACCCCCATGATTAACTACACTATTGTATGATAATTGTAGTATTAGCCATTTCTTTGAAATATTCGGCATTCATTGAACAAGCAGCCAGTGCTTCTTTAAGATTAAATTTATAAAATCTTTCTCTTAAAACAGTTTTCCAAGAAAACAGGTTTCTCAAATCCACTAGTTGTTATCATTCTTTCCAGTACTGATGGGGATTTCCTTTCTAACATTTTGTTTGAAGTAGTGTGAAATGTCAACATCAGGATTGTGTCATTATTTTCTCTTTCAGTTAAATATTCTATCCATTTTAGTTGTTGCTATTGTTGAAAGTTCTTGATGTAATGAAATAACCTGTCACCCCCATGAGTGACTACATTAAAGGTAGTAACTACCTATAAGTATCTGTAATTCAACAGACTACAGAGACTAGCTAGGATCAGTTGAGTATGACTCAGACTAACGTGAGAACTACCGACCTTCCACTACTGGATTGATTTGTGACGTCATTGTGCATAACTGTTACCTTATTTCTTATTGTACTGGTTTTCTACAATAAACCTTTACTTATTTTATATACCTTGTTTTTCAAGTATATATTCCTATTAGCACAGAATATAAAAATTCACTTGTCTTATATTTGCATTATTTACAGTCAGACTAAAATCGTCATCTTCATTCTAATTATCACAGCATTTTGACTGTTGTGCTGTTTTTCAATAAAGTTAACATCAAAAATCTTCAAAAGATCATCTTTCATTTTCATTTCAAACCACCAAAGCCATTTGATCTTGTAACCATGTCTCCAATAACACATGAAAACAATATTATACTCTATGGAGGTCTGTATACATTTAGTCAGGGCTAGCTAAAACTGAAACACCTGACTGCCTGCATTGATTTTATCTGAGTTTAAAGCATTCACTTACCTTCTTATTGATTTCCTCTTTACCTGCTAATATTTGCTTTGAGTTGATTACTTGCCAATCAATTAATGCTGTAGCAAATGGAATCTGACATTTTAATTAACTAAGATGTTAAACCATTTCAATCTGGCTTGTAAGACATTAGACAGATAAAGCTGGAAGCAAGGCAGTCAAAAAGAATTTAATAACTAAATAATCCATGTGCCCTAAAAAGTGTCCATGCAGGTATGGAATTTAAAAGTTGGCATGTTTGTGTGCATTTTAGATGGATGCATGTTCTTCTGTAAATAATAAATGAAAAAGCTTACAAAAACTCGTGTTTCTAGTATGGATTGTTTATTTATTTTTTTTTTTTGTAGTAACTGTAGTTAAACAAAGTTCTTAATGTCTCTTTGGTATGCCTTTTTTCTTTTTGTCAAGGAGTTAGGGTAAGTTAGTATAAGCTAACTAATGGTTGAGCTCAAGTCAGCCTTGTGCAGAGTTGGAACAAACAAACAAATAGCTTGACTTACTTCATCGGTGGTGGTTTTGGAAGCCATGTGCAAATGTCATGCATTAGAAAGTGGAAAGAGGGAGTTAGTCGTCAGTGGACCAAGTGAGACCATCCATTTTCCACATCTTGGAGCAAAGGGGAGAACCAGCTTAACCAGCACCACCTAACAGTATCTGATGAAACCAAGGAGAGTAATCATATTTCTGCTTCCTTTATTGCTAGCATCATGTGAAAAGTTATTTCTTTTTCTATTAGAAGTAGGGTGAAATGTCAACATCATGATTGTGTCATTATTTTCTCTTTCAGTTAAATATTCTATCCATTTTAGTTGTTGCTATTGTTGAAAGTTCTCAAGTGATGTGGGTTTATTTTTTTATTTGGTAAACTTCTTTCTTTGTGATTCTGTAGTACCAGTTCATGAAGTTTGAAGCCATTTTTAACCATTGCTCTGAGAAAATGGTTGAATACAGCTGACAGTTTAGATATTTCTGAATGGGTTTGGCACAATGTATGACATTCACATGAACATACAACTCAAATAATTACAATTATAAATAATTAGAATTACAATTATAAATACTATAATTATAATTAGAGTGTTTAATTAAATAATTATATTACAATTGTAAAAATGAAAGTATAATTGCATCCAACAGCAAGGCATCTGATCAGGAGGTTTTGAGGAGTGTGGAACCACCTCTTAATTGCTGGTGTTCCCAGGTCCACCTTGACCCAAGGTGGTAGCACCTATTAGGGTCCCAGCTATGGGCAAATAGTGAACTCCTAGTTTTTCCAGATCTTACCCACATCCTGGGTATGACGATAAACTACATCTGCATCCTGGGTATGGCAATAAACTACATCTGCATCCTGGGTATGGCGATAAACTACATCCGCATCCTGGGTATGACAGTAAACTACATCTGCGTCCTGGGTATGGCAATAAACTACATTCGCGTCCTAAACTACATCCAACAACAAGGCCTCAGATAATGTTTTCGGAAAAATAATGTTGCCAGCTATACGTGTTTGAAACAATAATGTTGCCAACTATGCATTTTTGAAACAATAATGTTGCCAGCTATACGTTTTTGAAACAATAATGTTGCCAGCTATACGTTTTTGAATGTCCTGGGTATGACGATAAACTACATCCACATCCTGGGTATGGCGATAAACTACATCCAACAGCAAGGCCTCAGATAATGTTTTCGGAAAAATAATGTTGCTAGCTATACGTTTTTGAAACCATATTGTTGCCAGCTATCTGTTTTTGAAACAATAATGTTGCCAGCTATAAGTTTTTTTTTAAACAATAATGTTGCCAGCTATACGTTTTTGAAACCATAATGTTGCCAGCTATACGTTTTTGACTTTTAAAGTCACTCAAAATCATTTTCGGCATAAAGTGACCGCTAAGGTTGAGATGCCGTTAAACAAAACACTCAACTAAAGTATAATTATTAGAATTATAAACAATTATATACAATTATAAATAATTATAAACAAATATAATTATTACAATTATAAATAATTATAATTACAACTATGAGTATTTATAATATTATGATAAGTAACCACATAATTACCCTCATGCTGGCAGTTATCTCCCTTGACTAAAAAACTCTTCTAGTGTAAACCACTATAAAAAGTATTTATTCTTGGACTAATCTATTGTAAGATGAATAAGGCTTCCTAAGCTACAACGCTCTCTAGTGTCTTATTACAATTATATTCAGTTACAAAAAAAATTATTGCCAAGTTAACTTTTTGTTGGGTATCATAACAATAGAAAACTATGAGTTTGCAATGCCACTGTCCTCTCTGTGCTGAGACCCAGCCTCTCAGCAAGACCATCCCTTACCGTGTCTATAGCTTTAAGTTCCACACCCTCAGAATCATCAAGTGGGTGAACTGGTCCAACCTTATGTTCAATGAGGAGCTCTGCCAGAGGACCAGCCAGCCAAACATCCTTTGCACCATCACTCAGGGCTCTGTTCACTGACAATGGTTGCATCCTACAATGACCTGATGTCCACTCTACCAAATTCATCTACTGTTGCAAACCTTTCCCCACAACATCTACAAACTGGCAATGATCTTACGACAGACCACACAGCCTTTGGAATGATATTGTCCACCAGGAGCTCCAGCAGATTAATTTGGTGCTGGAGGATGTTTCAACACTCTACCAAAACCATGAGAGCTGGAGGGATAAAGTGGTTCTTGTAGACTCAACATGAGCTCAGCATGAGATTTAACAGCAGCAATTAAATTGACCCTATATTTAAGCAATAAAACACTAGTCTAATGGATATAACATTTGCTACATTTTTTTCAAGCTTGGAATTTCAAATACTAGTGAAAATTATACAGTTTCAATCATAATTTTTATTTTTTTATTTTTTTTACAGTAAGGTTCATCCTCTACAAGGCCCAAAGGTCACTCAAGGTAAAGGGTTACATTAAGGAGCAGTTTATATAGATAAGAGGGGGAAGATAATGGTTAACTAGACTTAAACAGGTTAAGATTGTAGTGATCATGGAAACATCCTCTTGGGAGTCTGTTCCACGGAACAGTGGTTTGTGTGAAGAAGCTGTTTGAGTGGAACTTACTTCTCACCAATTGAATATGAAGAGAATGTAGGTAGTTTGCTACTATGTAAGTGGCATGGCAGGTCCTAGCAATGAAGGTTAGACATGGTGGAACTGAGGAATGTAGTTTGTCCAAGCACTTCCCATAGAATAAGCGATAAACAATGTTTCAATTCAGCAGAGATTAAAAAATTTACAACTGAAATGGTTTAATTAATATGTTCCCTTTATATTTTTTAGATGTTCAATGGTGTCTATGATTCATTATGCCTGGTATTATATAATCACTTTTTACTCAATATCTTTTCATGTAAAAAATGTTATATGTTTAACATAACAGAAATATTTCTTGCGAGAAAAAGATTAGCTGCAGAACAACAAAGATGGCAACAACAAAGCTTTTTTCAAGACTAAGTCAACTTAATCTTCAAAGAGGCTTTGTTGTCGCCATCAACATTTAATAGACAAAGGTATCTGAGTGCCTCACAAAAAAAGTTTGAACAAATAAGACTGCAATCTAAGAAATGTAGTGTTAAGGGAACTGATTAATTAAATGGTTTATTTTGCTCAAGAACTAATTTTGTCTAAATGCAGATAAAATTTGAAAAGATTATTAAAATGAATAAGGGAAGTAATCACTTATAAATTCAGTAACTTAAGTTGATTTATCTCCCTTCCCACTACAGATAGGACAGGAAATATATAAATAAATACACATTGATAATTTTTAAATGGTTTTATTGATCATATTATTATAAATATTATATATTTATTTAAATATTGTTATTTAATTAAAATTAATAAATTGTGTTTAATTTAAACTTAATATTGTATTTAGCTGCTTATAAGGCTCATGTTTTTTCTGATAAAATATTTCCAACATGTATCTTGCATCCTATAAATTAGAGGTCAGTGACAGGAGTTGGGGGTGTGGGGTGAACATCAACTCCCCAGTTACATCTAATTCTGAGCCCTTAAAAGTAATTTCAGTGTTTCAAAATTAAATTAACAACATTTTGAGAGAAACTATTTATGTAGTTGGGATATTGAGATATTGACATAAAATGAAATTCCTGCTTAAGTAACATCTACTAAGTTTAGGTTTTAGTGGCATTATGCACTCTAGCTTCACTTCTAATTATAACATTCTAAATAGTTACCAAAAATTTGGTACTTCTTGGTCTGTGACGAATTTGTCATGATTAGTCAGGTTTTCATGCTGAAATATGCTACTCAGTGGATAAAGTTGGGGATAGTGAGGAGGGCCATGAAGTATGAAGGAAAACACTTTTTTTTTCCACTTTCATTCATCAAAGTTTGGAATGGTTGTCTAATGCATTGGAACATCTTATAAGCAACGAAATCTGGTAAATTGTATTTAATTTAATCCCATGTTAAATTCTATTTTTTATTGCCTTCTCTCCATCTTCCTCCATTATATTTGTAACCCTAATCAGCACTCGTTTGACGACAGGAGGAATTATCTGCTTATTGAATTCTTCTTGACTGCTTTGCTTCCAGCTTTATGCATCCAATGTCTTATAAGCCAGATTGAAATGGTTCAATGTCTTAGTTAATTAAAATATATGTCAGATTTCATTTGCTACAGCATTAATTGATTGGCAAGTAATCAACTCAAAGCAAATATTAGCAGGTAAACAGGAAATCAATAAGAAGATAAAGTGGATTAAGCATTAGTTTGTGTATGCAGTGACATAGTAATTTTGATTTCAATCCCAGGGTCAGGTAATACAGACTTAGATTCAGTAGATGGTTGGTTGATTTGCTTTTTTTACAGCTTATCAACCTATTGCAGGTTATTTAAAGCCAGAAATTATATGTAGATTATAAGATTTTTTTTAGATAACAATGATTTACTGATATAAGTCCTACTAACTGACCTATAGCTGGGGGAGAAGAGGTGGATTCATACCTTTCCCAATGGCATTTGCATGTGTGTAAATGAATATAACAAACCCAACTGGAATTGGAACTTGGTACTCTGATTAACACTTCCAAGACATTATCCATTACACCACCCAGACATCCAAGCTTATATCCCTTTGTATTCCCAGGTAGTCATCTATCTATCTAGGTACTGACCAGGCTCAACATTGCTTAACTTCGGTGATTGTACAGGAAATGGTAAGTCATCTATCTAGGTACTGACCAGACTCAATATTGCTTAACTTTGGTGATTGTATGGAAAATGGTATGAATATAATGAACCAGACTGGAATTAAAAGTTGGTTCTCTAATTTCCAATTGTTATCTATTACACCTCCCACACATCCCAGCTCACAGTACTTGGTATTCAGTCACCTATCTAGGTACTCAACAGGCTTGATGTTCCTTAACTTCGGTAATCATACAAGAATGAACGTTTCAACATGATATGGCTATAAGCCTAAACTCAGTAGAAACAGGGATAGCAATAACTGAGCCGTATTAAAAAGAAAACAAGATATCCCTAGACATGGACAGGGGAACAAGAATAATCTAACCACATAGATTAAATAAAAAGTTCAGCTCAAAATTCCCTGAAAATTATCAGGATTAACAGACACCTGAAGAAGGCTGGGGAGCAAAATGTCCAAAATCATTTATCAGTGATCAGGATTTGCTAAAAAGCTTTACATAATTAATAGGTCTACCATAGATAGAATTTTTTTATTTTATTTATATTTTATATCAACATTTTAATATAGAATTACATTGTAAATGATTTCATTATAGAAATACACAACAAATTATTCTATTACAGAATTGCATTGCAAATCAGGAACACTAGACTGTCAGCATTTTTTCTGAATTTCTAGGATGAAGAGTTATCATTATTTACACTATTTATAGTTAGACTATAGTCCTCATCTTTGTTGTTGTTATCACAATATTTCGGCCATTGGGCTCTCCAGCCTTCATCAGGTGTATGTCAATCCATGTAACTTAAAGGGAATTCTGAACTGAGCCTGTTATTTAATCTAAAGGGGTAGACTGTTCTCGTTCCACTGCTCATGTCTAGGGATATCTCCTCTTTTCTTTACAATGATGTTCACCCAGTAAAAGGCTGAAGAGCCACTCAAGGTAGAGAGTTACAGTGGTACCACCCCAAGCAAGGTGATAATGCCACCAAGACACAAATTGCCACCGGAAGTGAAAGAGAGGGAAAAAAATTGAGAGGGAACCAGAAACTTAATCCTAAACAGGAAACAAGGGATAAACCTCTACTCCAGTTCAAAAAACCAAGGAAGAGTGTGAACCAGATGGTAGACAAACCTATCTAATCTTATTGAAGAAAAACGTAAAAAAAATAGTAAACAAAAATTCAGTTTTAGGTGGAGATATTTTTAGTATTACTGAGTTATTGCTTGCCCTGTTTCCACTGAGCCCAAGTACACACTGCCTGACCCAAGGATTGAACTTCAATTAGTACATCACTAAATTCCCTGTAGGTTATCTAGATCAATATAAAACAGTCAAAACTTTGTAATAACAACAAAGACGTGGACTATAGTCTGAATGTGAATAGTGTAAATAGATTGTTTGCAATTACTGTAAAACATTACAGACAGAATGTATGTATATATGTAAGTTCTGGAGAACTTAACCCTGTTAGGTATTGCTGGTTCTGTAGAAAATATGTTTTTACAGAGTTGCTAGCCCCATATCCAAATAAATTTGAATTTAGACTTGTTCTTTTTCTAGACTGGTTGCCAACCAAAAGTAGAAATCCCAGTTTATCCTGCTATTAACCCCTAACTGGGGGAAGATGTTATGGATTCATATCTTTCCAAGAGAGTTTCAGTGAAAGTAAATGCAATGGCCTCAGCTGGAATTTAAACTCAACATGCCAATACCACTTTCCAAGCAAAGTTGTCAGCTCCATGACCAACCAGTTTTGCATTTAGTCTAATCCTTCTGTCTTTTCCTGATGTTAAGTATGTTTCTTTTTTGTTTCCATTTTCTCCAAAACCTTGTCATTGCTCGCATGTTCGGTTCATGGCATCTTTCTGTAGAACCACATTTCTACCAATGAGTGTTAGTTGCAGGCAGATTATTCTTAAATAGTACAGTTGCAAGAACTTTATAATACCACCTTGTATTTACATGATTCCAAACATTTTTAAAAAATCCTTTCATCTCTGTAGTGAATTAACAAACATGCCCATATGCACACACACATACTTTAACACACAATCATACACTGGTCCAAACAGTAGGATTAAAGTGTATGCGTGAGTACCAGATTGATCACCAGACCCTCTAATCTTCAATTTTCTTCATCATTTTTGGGAAGATTGTGCAGCATTCGCTACCATACAGGATGACAGATATCACATAACAGTTCAGTTCTCTTTGATTCTAATGAAAGTTTTTTTGTCTCTTAATACTCAGCTAAGCTTTTGGAATGCATCTTTCACCATCCCAATATATCTTTGGATCTCAGTGTCACACTTTCTGTCCTCTATTGCAACACTTCCCAGATATTTAAATTTCTGCACTTTTGATTTTAGTATGAATAGCTTATCAAAAAACATGCAATAAATCAATGCCTGAGAAGCACAAACTTTCTTATATAAATAAGATTGGCAAGAGAGGGACAGAGAGGAGTCAACAAGGCGATAGTAGAGGTTTGTGGGGACACAAAAGGTGCTTATCTTCCTTTGGTGGAGATAAGTCACATGTGTCATGTGATAGTCACTTAATGATGTCACTCCATACAGTGACTATAGCAGCAGTCAAATTCAGTTTGTTTACAGCAGCTAAACCATAAGGTTGTTTTTTTTTTAGCTTGGGCCCTCTATGGCATGGGCAGAGGCTAAATCTGCCTTCTCTGCAACTTACAAGTTCATGGTGCCATTTCCCTTTGGGAATATATCTTTCCTAGATATAGAAAGAAACTCCAGCTCACAAATTTGTGTATTTAGGCAGAAAATTCTTTTTTAGGCATATCTGATTGAATAAATTACAGACATTATGTCTGCTAATTTTTAATAAAATTCATTCACACTCATGAATAACCTTCCATGTATTGATGCTAAAGGATGACAGAAATGTGCTATAGCTGTTTAAATATTTTTTATTTTCATTTCCTAAGTACTTTCAATCTTCTTCCAAGATCATCTTCAGGGGTGCAGGTAGTAGTACAAAACTATATGTTGTCCATTAGTACAAGTATTTATACTTGTACTAATGAATCAAATATATATATATATATATATATATATATATATATATATATAGAGAGAGAGAGAGAGAGAGAGAGAGAGAGAGAGAGAGTTTTGTGTATGTCTTATGGATATAAAAATCTCTCTGAGAAAAAAGTATGTTGGTCATTTCTTTTTCTTTCAGCCATTCTGTTGCATCTGTGAAATATGGTGCTATTATATCATGGACATAATAATGCCCATAACAGAGAAAATACAAAGAGGAGAATAAATCTTTCTTCCAAGCTCTTGCCTGCTGCAGGTTCATTATAAATCATTTCCCTCTTTCAATGCTACTACTTCAGCCACTAACAAGCCTACAATCAAGTCCAAATAGACAAGGATATAGTGCATGAACCAAGGTTTCTGAATTTACTACAAATTACTGTTAGAAAAATTTTCCTGTCCAAAAATCATCAGAATACATAGAAAGTATAATAATTCCCTACTCTTTATGTACTTTTAAATTCTTCAATCTGTTTTCATTAAACTCATTATTAGTTATCAACAGTGTTAGTTTGTGCTGGAAAACAAGACAGAGATGTTACCATGGCTGTGAAAATTTCACATCTGAAATCTCAGTGGCATCACAACAAACACTGGATGAAATCCCCATAGAATCTGGTTACACCAAGTCAGCTTCCTGATGTCTACATATGATAGACATGAAGATAAAAAAAACAAACTACAAACTGATGATGTAAAGAATACTATGTTTTTGGTAGCTCTGGTACAGGGAATGAAATCAATGAAATAAAGATCGACACTATAGAGTCAGTGGTAGCATCTTGCTCTGGATTGCTTAAAAATCCAGATTCTCTAAGATTCTCTGGCTAGAAAATCATTATCTAAAATTTAGGATTTGAACCATTTAAATCATTTTGCATTATGCAGTTGTTCTGTGACTGCAAAGCCCATTTTGCAAATATTTTCCAACTGACGAAAAATCATGGAGCATGCCATTTATTTGAACACTCAAAGCACAATTGTTTATTTCTAGCAGAATTGAATTCTATGCTGAGAAAGGAAGACAAAATAAAAACATTGAAAATATATTGCATCTGGGGATATTGTGTCAGTACTAATCATTTTTCAGAATGCAGGAGCAAAAAAAAATAAAATTATAGAGTAAAAGTTGTCACACCTGGAGTATAAGGAATGTAGACACTACTTGACTGAAGCTCCCAGAAGATGCCACGCCCTGCATGCCTTGTGGACTCACTTCCATGCCTGATCACTCGTTGCAAAGCTGAAAGAAATTAAAAGAAAAATGAGCAACTAAAATGAATTATGACAGAATGAAAAGATGATTTGATGAAACTGAAAATTGAAAAACTTAAAGTCTGAAATAATGAAAACAAAAGAATGTAAAATGAAAAAGTGAAAAATAAATGAAAAATGAATGAAAAATGAAAAAACTGAAAAATTAATGAAATATAAGTGAAAAACTAAAAAATGAATGAAAAATGAAAAAGTGGATAATTAATGTATAATTAAAAGGTGAAAAATAAATGAAAAAGTAAAGAATAAACAGGAAAGTGAAAATTTAACATAAAAGTTAAAAATAAATGAAAAAGTGAAAAATAAGCATAAAAGTAAAAAATAAACGAAAAAGTAAAACACTCATAAAAAATTAAAGGAATGAAAAAAGAAAAAAAGAATAAAAAAGGAAAAAGGAAAAGAAAATAATTAAAAGAATGGTAAAAGACAATATTTGTTAAAAAAATTAATTTATCATCCACTGTAATGATCACAGAGCTGACCCAACACGACATTACAAAACTTTGCATAATAATTGAACATGAATAAATAGCATAAAACTTATTGGAAGACTGACTTAGTAGGCTGCATACCAATGAGTGTTAGCTGCAGGTAGATTATTCTTAAATAGTACAGTTGCAAGAACTTTATAATACCACCTTGTATTTACCTGATTTCAAACATTTTTAAAAAAATCCTTTCATCTCTGTAGTGAATTAACAAACATGCCCATATGCACACACACATACTTTAACACACACTCATACACGGGTCCAAACAGTAGGATTAAAGTGTATGTGTGAGTACCAGATTGGTCACCAGACCATCTAATCTATCTGCTGCCTGGGATTGCAGTAGGATTTAGGCTTCTGACAAACCCTACATGTGTGGGAGTTCCAGACTAGTCACAAGACCATCCAATTGCAACCCTTCTGCCTCAATGAGAAATGTAGGGCTCTTCACCTCTTTTCACCTCCAACAAATGAACATGCAGCATGCAACTGTCTGTTCATCTCTTCAGGTAACACATGCTGGACTTATGAAAACAGAATTTTCATTGCTCTATACTTAAGAAGACATTTGCAAAAAGTAAAAGCTTTGTATGCTGTGTATTGTTTATTCAATATAATAAATGTTATGTTTGATATATGTTTGGACTATTCTCTTTCTTTTCCCATCAAAAGGTGTCAACTAGAGTCAGGATCATTGATTCAATGTGAACGGTCATTTCCTTAGCTGCATAGTATATGCTTTGCCATGCCTACATACAGTTTTGAATTTAGATTTTTTCAAGGCTATAGAACCCAGTCAGTTCTATTACTTACCCATAGCTGGGGTGAGAAGATTTGTATTCATACCTTTTCCAAGGCTATTAGTACATAAGTGAATGTTATGAATTTGACTGGAATTCAAACTCGGCTCTCTGATTCCTCAATACAATATGCAATCCATTACTCTACCATGTTTCCTGCCCTTTTCCCATAATAATAATCATCATCATCCCCTTGACTTTTGTAATTGTAGGGGAGATCTGAATGCAGAAGCCATATTGAATCTCCTCCACAACAGTCTATCAATGGCAGCCATCAGCAATTCTGGTATAGTCATACTTGTCCATTGTTTGACATTATCCAACTAGTTTTTGCGTTGGCGTTGGCATCCTCTCCTATGTCCACATTCAATGGTGCCTTGCATTATGGTCTTGCACAGGCTGTTTTGCCTTGTAACATATCCAAACATTGTTATTTTCCTCTACTTGACAGTAGCGAGAAGAGGTTCCTGGTGGTCCACAAAACTTTCAACCCTTTTCCTCACAAACTCATTGGTTTTATGTTTCCAATAGAAGATGCCAAGGAGTTTTCTCATGTATTTGTTCCCAAACCTTTAGATCCTTTTCTGTGTTTCTTTTCTCATAATATATACTAAATAAACATTATATCTCCTTCTTTAGCTTGTTAGGTAAAATAATAGAAAATAAACACTTACAAAATATAGTGATTTAAAAAAATTTAACATTTTTTTAAATAAAAATAAAACATTTTTTTTAACAAGGTACTTACATTTTCTTTTACCTTGTAAAATCAAACTGTAAAAAATAGACACTCAAAGAATTGTAGTGATAAAAAAATAAAAAATGTTTCCTAATAAGGAAATGGCTAACATTGCTATTACTATAACCAATGTTGAGAAAAACCCGCAATACATAAGATTCCTATGTTTGTTGAGATGAGGTGCCTGTTTCAGATTGAATAATGTAGAATAATTTTTCAAATGAAGTTCACACTCTCTGTTCAGGATCTTGACATTTTCATTTAATCAGATAATTAAAATCTCACTAAATTGAATTAATGCTTCACTTCTGAGCTCATGAATATTGAATGAAAGTTATGAATACAAGAATATTTGAGAAGACTGCATTTTCATCTGATATTCTTGCACTGTAACAGAAAACCAACAAAGTCTGATATCATGATATACTGCTGGGGTGTCCTAGGTTAGTGATAATGATGTTTCCATTCAAAAATCAGGCCTGATCCCAGAGTCAATATCTAACAATGATTTTCTTGGTGACAAATCTGTTGTTTTTTGTTTTTTTGTTTTTATTTTTATCAATTTATTGATAATGCCACTATGATGCAAGGGGCTACTGGAAGTGGAAGAGAAGGAAAAGATTTTAAGAGTCAGAAAACCAATAATAGTATAATATAAATCATAAAAATTTCAGAGTTGAAGTAGAATTTAGAAGGAACCAGAAATCCAATCCTAAATATGAATGAAGGAGTGTGAACCAGAAAATAGGTGAACCTATCTACTCCTATTTTTTACCAGAATCATTGCTTTGAAATTGTGTATGAAGAAATGCTGAAAAGCTCTTGGCTTGACTCATTTCCCATGATAAATATCTCAATGAATCAAACATCACATCTTTTTTTGAATGTTCAAAGAAAATTGAGAAATGATATGCCGAGTGTGTTAAATTGCAATATAAATATGCAGAATAGCATGCATCCTCAATTCATTCATATTCCATTTGCAAGAAAGAAGTTCTACTCTGACAGTTTCTTTCCCAGAACTGCTACCTTGTGCAATAGACTTCAGTGAGGATACTTCCCTGAACACTACAATCTAAACACCTTCAAGTTTAGGATCAATCATTATCTATCCTCCATATTCTCGTAATCTTCATTTCGTACTTCCTTCTCTTACATTCATATTACACATCTCTTTCTACTGTCTTGAGTGGCTCTTGAGCTTTAGATTGGGCTAATATTATATATATATATATATATATATATATATATATATATATATATATATATATATGGGTATGTGGCCAAATGGTTAGAACATTCGCATTCTAACCATGAGATCCAGATTTAAATCTCACCATGGTTGATTTGTCAGGAAGGAGACTTCCTTATGTTATCAGACTGGAAGGACCGATCCCAGCATGCAGCACCTTTGGAAACTGCCTGAAAATCATACCAAGGTTTGACCCAAGCCTTGTAAGTGAAATTGGGTAGGTGGAACCCTTGGGGTCTGTCAATAGCTTTGCTAGCACAAAGTCACAGGTCATCATGACCGAGGGCTTGAGCATGCTGGCCTTGTTCAAATTGTTGATCGTGCTAGATAACACGCTCCCTCCCAGAAATTGTAACTAAGGTCTGCTCAACATAGTTGCAGTATAAACCACAGGTATGCTCTGTGGGTGTTGAATAAGCACAAATGCACCTGAGCAAGCATCTGCAATAGTGATTGGCTAGCCACCCTAGTAGACAGGTATCCTTGAATATGAGTGGCCAGATATATATATATATATATATATATATATATATATATATATATATATATTTACGAATAAAGACAAAAGGAAAACTTAACTTCACCACTGCATTTCATCCTCTGATAGACTTTATCAAGGCAAATGTAAGAATTTTATTTTGCCACAAGTATTTACAAACAAAAATAAAAATGTTGTTAGTTTTTTAATTTAAGAAACACTCATATTCATCAGGTTAACTTTGTCAGAGAACAAAACTTGTTGGCTAAGATAAGTTTTCCTTTTGTATTGTCCATTTAGTGATATATTTTTAGTTATATTGTATCCAAGCAAAATTGACAATAAAATGAGACAAAGAGGAAATCTTTGACAGACATGTTGCACCTACATGTGCTAGGTAGACATCTTCAGGCCAGAAACAAAAACAATTCGCCCTTGCATGGAGTATTGCTGCCATATATGGTCTGAAGCCCCTTCTGTTTGCCTCGGGGTTCTTGATAGGCTCCAGAGGTGGATATGCAATATAATTGGCCCTGCTCTGGCATCTCGTCTACAGTTACTTTCTCACAGACGCGTCATCGCCTCTCTCTGTCTGTTTTACAAATACTTTCATGGCAATTGCTCTGAGTAGCTGCATTTGCTGGTTCCCAGATTTCATGAATTCAAACGCCCTACGAGGCTGGCATCTCGCTCTCACCCTTTCACTGTCGAAACTCCTAAATGTAGCCATCTCTTCTACTGCAATAGCTTCATGTCTCGCACCTCTCGCCTGTGGAACTCCCTTCCCTATTCCAGTTTCCCTGAGAGCTATAATCTCCAGCTATTCAAATGCAATGTCAATCGACATCTCCAGTTGTCTTGATTTATCCACTATCCTTCTCCTCCTCCTTTCCTCTACTACTCCTATCTGATCTTGCTCTAAATCTTCTGTAACCCCTTGCGTCCTAGTGGCTTCCCGCCTTGCTTGGGGTGAAAAGCTTAAAAAAAAAAAAAAAACAGTGTGTAAGGAAACTAAATTGAGATAATTATAATCCCAACAACTCTCACAAAATTAAGTACATAATTCTGCCCACCAACTAAACAGCTACCATTGAAGATAACTTATCCAACTTTGATTTAAAATTCAACACCAGCTGTAAAATGATAAAAAATATCTGGCCCCAAACTAAATAGTAACAACAACAGGGCAGAGGCAGGAATATACAAAATAGTTTGCATAAAATGCCTAGTAATATACATCAGTGAAACAGCTAGAAATCTAAAAAACAAAGACTATATGAGCATCGCAGAGATATGCTGCATAATAACACTCCAAAGAGGAGGTCACTGACCTTTTTTCTCTGGGACGCATAAAAAAGTACATTTAAAAATAAAAAACAGAGACAGAGGGGTAAAGGGAGATAACCACAGATTAAAAGTCAGAACATTATCACTGATAATTTTCACCTACAATTTGTGGATCCTAGTTATTTTAATACTTGATATAATGCAAAAATATCATAATAGTAAAATTGATTAATAATTATTTATAACTACTTATACTAGAATTCATGCATGCAATTGCAAGTAATCCATAATAATAGTTTAAATTTTGAAATCATATTTATTTTTGGCATATAAATATTTTGAAACTGTTTCTAAATCTTTGATGTTTTTTTCATCATTCTGCCTCACCTGCTATCCTCTTCTGCTACACCTATGAGGTGCACTGCACCATTTGGGAACCACTGGATTAAATGAAACGTTGTAATGAATATGGTGACAAAGATGAGGACAATAGTTCAAATAATGTAAATTGTGTATGAAGGGTTTAGTTCAAGATTCCCTGAAGGCTATCTGGATTAACAGACACCTAAAGAATGCTGGAGGGCACAGTGGCTGAAACACAGTCATAATAATAACAACAAAGGTGAGGACATTAATCTGATTATAAATAATAAATAATAAAATTTTCACTTTAGCTCTATATTTGGGAACCACACAGAAAAAAAAAATGTATTTTGATGTTAGTCACTAAAATAATATTTAACCAGCAAATATTTACTCCTATCTTAGTACCAAAGTGAACAGATCCAAAAAATAAACCTGTCAACTGTTCTCAAAAAGGACCTCCAATCCATGATTAACTAGGGCAAGAAATGCCTCCAAAATAAAACCGCTTTCATTTAATCATGACAGAGAACATTTTCTGTCTGACATCAGCATGGCTGATGCTAAACTACAGGAGAGCAACATATTGCGCCTTCTTGAGCTCACTGACATGAAGTGGAGAGACTATATTAAATTGATTGCTAAGTTTACTGCTAGTAAAGTTGGTTCCCTTTTATTCAAAATCTTTCTTGTCAGAATCCATCATACACATTTATAAATCTACCAATCATTCATGCATAAATACTGTTGCTATATCTGTTCTGATGTTCCTTCTGCATATGTCAAGATTCTTGAGAAAATCCAAAAAAGGGTCTGTAATGTAATCAAATCTGACCAGGCATCTCGACTTCAGTCACTTTCTCATCAACCTGATGTAGCATCCCTGTTTTCTCTACAAATATTTCCATAGCAACTGCTGTGATAAACTTTATCCTTAGTCCCTTAAATGCATGAATGCTATTAGATTGGTAACTAGTTCTCACAGTTTTACTCTTGAACTAGAGAGATGTAACCATCTCTTATATTCTAAGTTTCTTTTCTCACACTTCTGAACTTTCCAATTTCTTGCTTCCATGCCACATATGGTCACCAAAAATTTGAATGCAATGTCTATCATCATCATCTGTCTTCATGAACCCTGTTCCTTTATTTCTCTCTCCTCACTAAAGTCTCCTCTCTCTCTCTTTCACTTTCTGTAAACCCCTTGCATTCTTGTAGTATTATCATCTTGCTTGGAGTGAAATGACTGAGAAAAAAAAGTATGTTTTTCAGAATCATTTTCTTTCTTAATGCTTCAGTCTGTTGTTGTTGAAAGATGGCTAAAAACAAAAATATGAATATTTGTTAATTTGGGAATGACTGACAAGATATCTAGAGAATTTTTTTGTCTTGGAGGGGGGCTGATAAGATAGATTGCTAGATATTTCTTTGTCCTTGGTTTACCTAATCTGTCTGTAAATCAGATTGTGATACAAGGAATAGTGAAAGTAATGAGTTTCTTGGAGTGGATGACAAAATATCTAACATGAAATTTCTTCTGTTCTTGAAATTATTAACCCTGGCACTAAATGGAATCATCATTCAAGACAATTTATTGATGATGATGAAAGTAGAGAAAATAGAGAGTTTGCAGGAGTGAATGACAGGACTTTGAACACAAAAATATCCTGATCCCCACTGACCAATTTTTATAATGTAAATAAACTGAAATTCTAACTGATCCTCAATCACTTTTCCCCTTCTTTCTTCTACTGAATTTAAGGGCACCAAACTCTTTAATTTTTATATAAGTGTTATACTGTACCTATGGACTATAATGGGTATGTCCCAATTCTTATAAATACAGTGGAATATACTGTATGTTGGATTCACTTGGGTTTCACTTCCAAGTGTGCATGTCAAACTCTCTACCTTCGAGTAGAGAGTAATCTAGACAAGGCTATTTCGGAGGACAGAGTCTAATCTGGGGAGACAGCTACCCAACCCCATGTATGTGGTGTCTACTGAAAATTTTGGGCTGAGCCTACAGGCTCGGATACACCACATAAATTTCAGCTTTGTGACATATCTGATCACATGTGGAGGTTAGTGAATATCTTCACTTGTGATTCACCTTGATTCACTTCTAACTCACCACTAGCAGTTGATTACTTACTACATGCACCTGACAAATCTTTTTTGTTGTTTCTGTTATAAATATTATCATTCCATTTCCAACCTTTGTTTTGGTTATTCTTATTCAGTAACCTTTTCCTAGGTTACAACAATAAGGAAAGTAGTGAGTAACCTACTTAACCAGTTTGTTGAAATGGATGGCAAAACAGGGAATGAGACTGAGAGCAAAAGGACTGGGAAGGATGTTAAAAAGCCATACCTTACTAAGAGTTATAAAAGATAGAGAGGTTGTGGAGAGACATGATCAACCTACCTAATAAGGTTGTGTAAATGTATGGCAGAACAGGGAATGAGACTGATAGCAAAAGGACTGGGAAGGATGTTAAAAAGCCATACCTTACTAAAAGTTATAAAAGATAGAAAGTTGTGGAGAGCCATTATCACCAATGTCCCTGCACATAGTACAGCTTGCAGACTGCATGTGGCCCACAAGATTAGCAAGTGCAGCCTGTGAGGGATTTTCAAAATTGTAATTTTTTTGTATTCACCAGAATATATTCATTGACTGATCAAATTAAAAATTCAATTTTGCAGATGCCTGACTTTATCCAGCCAATACTTCACTGTCTTTGTATCTAATTAATCATTTTAACGCTCCATAGAAAAAGAAAAATTCTCACCAACCTACTCTTTAACAGAAACATCTAAAATGGTTATCACATGCAACACGAAGAGAAAATAATGACATAATAAATATGTTGACATTCTACACTATTTCAAATAAAAAGGCTTATGGCCATATCACATTGAAACACCGGTTCACCTACAATCACTGAAGTTACACAATGCCAAATTTGGTCAGTATGTAGATGGGTGATCGCTTGGGAATACTAAGTCCTGTAAGCTTCGATGTGTGGTGGTGTAATGGTTAATGGTTTGGAATTGTTACTCAAAGAGCCAAGTTCCAATTCCAGTTGGGTTTGTTATATTCACTTACATGCAAATACCCTTGGGAAAGGTATGACCCCCACCTCAATTCCCCCCCCCACCACCTATGTTAAACTTATATCAATAAAACATTATCTCAAAAAAAAAAAAAAATTCATCTAATCTAAAAGGTTTTATAAGCCTTAGAAAATGAATCAATAAAAAATAAATAAATAAAAAGGTTGGGAAGAAATACTGAAAAGCGCAATAACAGTTAGTGGACTTGAGAAATCTATTTTCCTGAAAAATTCTTTTATGAGAAACACTTTATAAATTTCAAAACTGACAGTAGTACTGACTGTTCAGTCAATGAATGCTAAATGTTTCTTTATAAGGAAACAACTAACATTAACATTATCATTATCATCTCACTCATACTTTGTAATTTACTCTAAATATTTACTCTGGCAGCCTGTGGCTGATTTTCTGTGATCAATGTGGCCTATCAGATTTTTTTTTAATTGAACAGCTCTGCCATAGAAGGAGAATGCTTATTTGCATACCCAAACTATAATCACTAAATTATATATTTTGATTGGTTGCTTTTTACGGCTTATCAACCTTTTGCAGGTTATTTAAAGCCAGAAAATATTTTTAAATTGTAAGAATATTTTAGAGATAGTAATGATTTACTGATACAAATCTTACTAATTAACCCATAGCTGGTGGGAGAAGAAGTACATTCATACCTTTCCCAAGTGTATTTGCACATAAGTGAATATAATGAATCTGATTGAAATTGAAAAATGGTACTCCAATTTCCAATTCTGAGCCAATACCAATTAAACCACCATCACATCCAAGCTTACAGCATCTGGTATTCCCAAGTGGTCACCCATCTAGGTACTGACATGGCTTGATGTTGCTTAACTTCAGTGATCATACAAGGACCAGTGTAAATAAAGTATATACAAAAATCAAAAGATAACATCACTAGTATAAATTCTCCTTTTGAGTCAATGGTATCTTAAACTGGACTCGTGCCCATCAAATACAAACCTTATGTTTCTCTTTCTCTATTTCTTCTATATATTTTTTTTTTTTGCAAGAAGCAAATCATGATGCTGTTCAAACTAGTTTTTATTTAGAAGTTGGCAGACATTGCTATGTTTTTTTTAAACCCTTCCTACAAGTGAGAGTACTTGGCACAAGTGAAATCTACACAACTTGGATAGGAAAACAATGGCTTGTATAACAACACCATTGCTGGCTTATGTAGCAACAAATATAATTGCCTTTTATCATTTTTAAAAGATTAATTTCAAAGAAAATTCTTTTTTTGAATTTAGTATTTCACTTCTGAGAGATTCTCTTATCATTTCAAACTAATGTTCTCATCTTGGTTGATATAGATGTTATTATAGACATATTTCGACTAAGTACATTCTGGTCATCATCAGGTTTTCATTAAGTAGCTAGTATGGAATATATGTTGATTATATTGATATTTTATCCCTGTGATGTCAAATATTGTTAATTTCTGCTGAATTGGTGCTTCCCTACCTGATCCAAGGATTGAACTTATTACCAGTAGATGACAATAACACATGTCTAACCAATTCCTATAACCACTATGCCACCATCCCAAAGGACATTAGTAGTGTGTTTGAGAGCTTTTTTATATTCAATGTTAGATGGTTTTGATATGATGTCATGTTCATATCGTTTTTCATAATTTAGTATTTCACTTCAGAGATGAATAATTGTCAATTTTTTTATATTATTTCAAACTAATGATTGACACAGATGTTATTATAGACACAACGTTTTGACAAAGTACTCATGATCTGGTGTCCATTGATTGGCTGACATGGCATATTTGTTGAATATTGTGATATTTTGTCCTTGTGATGTCAGTTATGATGACCAGAAGGTACTTTGTTAAAATGTTGTGTCTATAATAATATCTCTATCAACCAAAATGAGAAAAATAGTTCAAAATAATAAAAGAATAAAAGTTTTTTGTCATTTTTTCTGATGTAAAGGAAAATTTGAGGTGGTGTAATGTTTATCAGTTCAAAAATTGGAATCCATGAACTGAGGCTAAATGTGACTTTATTTTATTTTTAATTGAGCAGCTCTGCCATAGAAGAAGAATGTTTATTTGCATACCCAAACTATAATCACTGAATTAAATATTTTGATTGATTGCTTTTTACGGCTTATCAACCTTTTGCAGGTTATTTAAAGCCAGAAAATATTTTTAAATTGTAAGAATATTTTGGAGATAGTAATGATTTACTGATATAAATCTTACTAATTAACACATAGCTGGGGGGAAAAGAGGTGCATTCATACCTTTCCTAAGTGTATTTGCACATAAGTGAATATAATGAACCTGACTGAAATTGAAAATTGGTACTCCAATTTCCAATTCCAAGCCATTACCAATTAAACCACCTACACATTCAAGCTTACAACATCTGGTATTCCCAAGTGGTCACCCATCTAGGTACTGACATGGCTTGATGTTGCTTAACTTCAGTGATCATACAAGGACCAGTGTAAATAAAATATATACAAAAATTAAAAAATCTGTTGAAACTCCTAAATGTACCGTCTCTTCTACTCCAATACCTTCATATCTCGCACCTCTCGCCTGTGGAACACCCTTCCCTATTCCAGTTTCCCTGAGAGCTATAATCTCCAGCTATTCAAATGTAATGTCCATTGACATCTCCAGTTGCCTTGATCTATCCACTACCCTTCTCCTCATCCTTTCTTCTATCACTCCTATCTGATCTTGCTCCAAATTTTCTGTAACCCCTTGCATCCTAGTGGCTTCCCACGTGAAACACTTAAAAAAAAAAAAAACTAGTATAATTTCTCCTTTTGAGTCAATGGTATCTTAAACTGGACTAGTGCCCATCAAATACAAACCTTATGTTTCAGGGGTTAAAAGGCAAGTGGTCATATGTACATGAATCTCATACATGACATCTAACTCATTCAGAAATGTCTAAACTATCATCTATATAACAACGTTAGATCAATGATTAAAAACAGCTTGAATCCTTTAGGCTTTAAAGAAGACAAATATTCATCAGACCTTTATAGACTAGTGTGAGAAAATTGCAAAGAAAGATCTTTACCAAATAACAAAATCCACATCATATAAACACTTCTAACAGCAAAGAATGAGTAGTACATGTAATAAGAAGAGGAAATGATATAATCAATGTGATAACTTTCTGCACAACCAAAAACAGTTTCGACAGGAACTTCCATTAATACTAGAAAGAGTGATAACAGTTAATAGACTTGTGGAAGGACTGACCGCTTTTGTTGCAGGGTGTGGACATTTTTCTGTAAATGACTCCTGGTATATTTGTCCCACAAACAATATTTGGCAGACTCATGTGAGTTCAGGTGATAAAAAAAATGAAAAACATGGAATTTAAACAAACAAATATCAATTCATGTATGAAGAAAGAAAAATTACGTAGTTGAAAAGGATAAAATAGACATGAAAATTATAGCTATTTAAGAATTGTGCGAGTTTGTGTGTGTGATACATATGCGTGTGTGTGTGTATGAGTTCAGTCAATGTATGAGGTTGCATCAGAGCTTTCAGCTTTGAAAAACAGAATTTAACAGTGTAATATATGGGTTGACATCTAAACCAGCTCCCTCACTAGCTATTCTGCAGATGAACTTCTCATAGTATCAATTGACTAACATGTGTGTGTATATATATATATATATATATATATATATATATATATATTTAAAGATATTTTCGTAGGTACAAAATTTAATGATCAAAATAAAAGTATAAAACTTAATATTATGAGACATATTAAAAACGGGCAAAGCAACCGGTTTCGCTCCCGCTCATCAGGCTTCAACGGGAGATTCAATTTAAAATTAACACAGAAAAATATACAATAAAAGGAAGTTGTGGGAAAAAAAAAATAGCAAAAGGAACTAGAGACAAATCACAGCGAGCCCCAACAAACACTCATGTTGTTTACACAAAGAAGGCTTACGGGACCCGATGTAAAGTGCCTCCAGAACCTTTAGATGAAATAAAATGTGCGACCGAGACAACACGGTGAACCAGTCAAAACTACAAACATATTTATAAATATTTATAAATACATTTGTAGTTGCAGAGCTGACTACACAGGGAGAACAACTCAACTCTTAGACATGAGAATAAAACAACACGTTCCTACAAAAATTAGAAATCACACCTTGCCGTTGAATGGACTCGTCCCGAACACCTATGGTTCTGCCATATGCGAGCACCTATTAAAGAACAGAGATTGTGCGGCCAAATTTCGCCCGTTTTTAATATGTCTTGTAATATTAAGTTTTATACTTTTATTTCGATTATATATATATATATATATATATATATATATATATATATATATATATATATAAAGCTAGGATGGAATCTCAAGCCTTGAATGGCAATCTTTCTAGAGATGGGGTTTTGATAAAAACACTCAGTATACTTGAACTACCGTGAGTGCCTGAGTTGAGTTTCAGGAAGAGAATCCGGACAGTAAAACGTTGCCTCAAATCCTTATGACAAGTCCTTTTTCAGGAAGAACCCACTCTGCTTTGTGCAACATTAATCTCAGTCCTGCCTAAAAAAAAAAAAAAAAATATGGCTAGGTATGTATGTAATATTTGATTCCAGTTCAGAAATATGAGAGGCCAGAATCAAATTTAATGTCAATATAGAACCTTTATTCTAAGAGGAGTTGATCTGTGGTGACCACAATATGTACTAGACTCACCCTAAGAGGTACCAATGTAGGATCTACACTCAGTGTCTCACCAGAGAATCAAAAGGTAACCTGTAAGGTAACCTCATAGCCACTAAGTGCAAAATCAGGCTTCAAAGGATGTCATTGGCTTTCCTAACTCAGGAAAAAGCAGGTAAGTTATATAAGTGCCCCACACAAGAGAAAAAATCTGTAGTCTCTCACATAATTGGAAGAAAAAAATCCATGTTTAAAGAAAGTCCCCAAAACAACACACCATCATACAAACATTAATTGATGAAGCCCAAAGGTGAATAAACAATATTTCTACATAAGAAAAATTCATGTCTATATTTCTGAAATGAGGTATTATAACCATTTACATTATTTACATTGTTAAGACTGTTGTCCTCATCTTTATTGTCATATTCACAACATTTTTGCTGTCCAGCCTTCTTCAGGTGATATATGTTGAAATTTCAAACCGAACCCTTTATTTTGTCCACTGGGATAAATTGTTCTAGTTCCACATGCTATGCCTTTTCTGGATATCTGAGTTTCAATTACACATGGCCCAGTGGATAAAAGCATTAGTTGAAGTAATGCAGTGAATTGATCCAAAGAGTTGTGAGTTCAATACCTGGCCACAGCAGAGGTGAAAAAAACTTGGAGAGTTGAGTTACTAGAGGGAATTAATTAAAACTGAGATATGACATGACACCTGGAACTAGAACAATCAAGCCCAGTGGATAAAATAGAGGGTTCGGTTTGAAATTCCAGTGTATATCACTTGAAGAAGTCCAGAGTGTACAACGGACAAAATGTTATGAATATGACAACAAAGATGAAGACAACAGTCTGAACAATCTAAATAGTGTAAGAAAGATTTAGTTGTATATTCTTATTAGACATGACATGACTAAGATAACATTTAATTATCATAAACAGATTTTAAATTCCAACCGAGTCTGTCTATATCACTTCCATACTGTTGCCCTTAGGAAAGGTAGCAATCTAACTCTACCTGTACTCAGATCCCAGTTATTTTATCTATAGTCTTGTCACTTGTATGCTACAATAATAGAAAAGAATTAGTGAATATATGAATAATTTCCTTTCACAAAATTACCTTATCTCTTCTTGCATGGGCAACAAAAAGGCTGCTATATCCATTGTGAGCCTTGACAGATGAAGGCTAGTGTCTCATATGATCTCTACTGCTGTCATAAAAGCATGTATCTATTTTATTATTTTCTCTCAATGCCACCAGAGAAACCAAATCTAAATAAATTCTGAAACTCAGGCAGTTTGATAAAACTGATTATTTTTAGTTTTGGTCGAGGAAGATTATGAACTGATATTCAGAAAATTAATATGGGTTGTTAGTAAAAATAGTTGCTGATAACACATTTTTTTTTTAAATTAAGAGAAATATTTAAAACTTCTTGGATTTGACCAAGAAACAAAAGAAAGAGATCATCAAGTGAGGCCAGTTATTGATTCTAGGTTTGTTTTAGTTTTGTTTTTATGTATTTAGAAAAAGTTAAGATTTGGTAGGAAGTAATGCTTTGACATTCTCTGATGAAAATAAATTTATCTGATGCTTAATATTTTATTTTGATAAACTTTACTTCCAAATATTTAAGTCATTTCTAGAAAAATGAATTAAAATGAATTCATACTTCTAACAGCAACAACAACTAAAATAGTTAGCACATGTAACCAGAAAGAAAAATAACTCAAGTATTCAAGATGTTAACTTTCTTCAAAAAAGAAAAAAAAAAAATCAACATGCTCTACCAAATGTTCCACAAAATAAAACTCAAGATAAACCTTTCCAAAAGAGAAATTATGATATGGAATTGAATGAAAGCAGTAATATCACCTACCCTGAATCCATCATAAAAAATTCAAGATCAGGAATTAGTAAACAATTTAAATATCTCAGTGTCTGATTCTGTTATAAAAAAATTTAGTATAGGTGAAGAAATTGAACATAGAATAGGCTGTGCTAGGGGTAGTTTCATCCAACATCACAAATTACTATAGAACCAAACAAAGAACTGTACCAAATCACTTGAGGACTTTCAATAGCAGCAAGAGCTAAAATGGATATCATGTGGGAAAACAATGATATTATTAAGATTAACATTCCACACTACTTCAAACAAAAGGTTAGGACAAAAGACCCTATCAACACAGGAAAGAGTCACTGGACTTGAGAAACCTATTTTCCTGAAAAATTGTTTTAAGAGAAAGATTTTATAAATTTCAATTGAAAGTAGAACTGGCTGTTCAGTTAATTATGCTTCCTTATAATGAGATGGCCAATATCATTACCATTAGACAAAATGTTTGATTTTCAACACAAGATTAAGAAGTAAATTCCAACCAATACTAGAAGTTACAATAACAGTGAACTTGGGAGATATATTTTCCTGTATGTGTGGCCAATTTAAGAATTTAATATTGTTTGTTGATCATTAGTGTTGGAGATACAATCACCCAAAGGACATGAGAATTCGCAAACAACATTATTTTTTAAATAGGGTGGATTGATAAGATACTGAATTATTGTATTGCTAAAAATTAGATTAGACATATTGAATGTTTTGTGATAAATCTCAGGTAACATAAGGTATACAATAATCAACAAACAACATTAAATTCTTACATTGGTCACACATACACCACACTCTCCCATAGGTTGACTTGTCAAAATTTAGTGTATGCATCAACATAGCACAAACAACCAAAATCATATTAACATAAGACAAATGCTCAAAACCATTATTATACAAAAGAAACACCCAACATTAAATGAAATAAATTGTACCATAGTAGATTGTATTTTAAAGTCTGTATAAAAAAACAATATATAATATAAAATGCTTCCAGCAACTGAAACTAAGGCAAATCCTTAACATCTCTTGAGATAGCTACACCACCAACACAGAAATGCTGGACAGAGCCTCAGTGAGCAGCGTCGAGGCCACTATCATCTACCACTACCTCCACTGGGCAGGACACATCCACAGGATGGATCCTTCCAGGCTCCCCAAGAAAATCCTATATGGCGAGCTGGCCATTGGGACCAACTAAAGCGCACCCTGACACTTACCAACATCAGCTCTTCCTCGTGGGAAGAAACTGCCAGGGACTGAACAACGTGGAGGAGATCAATACATGATGGCATCACAGACTTTGAGGAAAGGAGGAGGGAGAATGAAAAGGCATAGTGATGAAGGAGAAGAGAGCGCTGTGAACGACCCCGTCCTCCCCCTACCCACCCCTGTGAGCACTGTTCACGAATATTCCACCACCGACTGGGCCTCACAAGTCATGTCAAACATAAACATCAACCGTGAAGATAGGACTTAAAAGATTGACAGAACCCAATACTCAGACATGACTGGGAGCCGACGACGATATATATATATATATATAGGGTGAGTGTGATGGGTATATGTTGCCATTTTGTATTTTTAAATTCACGCAAGAGCATTGTTTATTTTTGATTTTGTCGACTACACAGTATAGTAGTGTCAGTTTGGCATGGCACCACCTGTGGAAATGGCATGCTGTACAGCTAGGAAAGCCAGACATTCCAATATAAATATTTCAGAGTGTTTTCGGTGTCAATCTGAGGACAGTGAGAGGATTCAGAATGAGCTGGATGAGTCTAATGTTGATTATGAAAGTGTTTGAAATGATCACTAGTGATGGCAACATTATGCCTTCATTCAGCTTCCCACAGGACCTCAGACTCAACATGGAGACCTACGTCAAGTACCTTGAGGAGGTAGTGCCACCTTGGGTCAAAGGGGTGGCTGCTGGAAAACTCAGCACTATGCCACACAAGCAGTAAAACCCAGTTATGGCTGTCAGACAATTTCTGCAATCACTCCTTACATCTACCCACCTAACTCTCCAGACTGCAATCCCTTTGATTATTATTTGTGGTGCACAGTTGAGCAACAGACCAACAAAACTCCTTGTAACACCAAAGATGAAAAGATTATAGCAGCATTCACCAACTTCAACAAGGAGACCATTCCTGAAGAGTTACAGGAGATTCCAAAGTCATCTGGAGTTTGTGGTTGAAGCCAATGATACTTTTATTGAATAAATTTACTCTCGAGTATTTTTGTGTAATTTTTGTAAATATATCTGTTAAAATGAGATATCAGTGTCAATTTCATTTTTGACAACAATTTATCCATCGCACCCTCTGATTGTGTAATATATGTATGCATAACTACATGATTTGATACATGCACACATGTATGTATATATATATATATATATATATATATATATATATATATATATATATGCCCACACAAAAATAAAAAATCAACCTAACCCTAATAATATTATCATCCCAATTAGCACATAAATTAATTATGTCCAACTTAGCATAAAAATAATGAAAAATGAGAAAATCCACAGTCAATCGCTGAAACCTGTTTCTCCTTTACATATTATCTGATAAAGCAATTTATGAATTTGGTGTCATAGTGGGGTTGAGTTCAATCCCTAGGCCAGGCAGTGTGGACTTGCACTCAGTGGAAACAGGCAAGCAATAACTGACTAGTACTAAATAAAAATAAGAACTAGATGAAATATCCCTAGACATGAGCAGCAAATGAGAACAGTCTACCCCCATAGATTAAATAAAGGATTCAGTTCAGAATTCCCTGTAGGTTACCCAGATCAATATACACCTGAGGAAGGATAGAAGGCACAATGGCTGAAATGCTGTGAAAACTATATAACAAAGATGAGGACAATATCCAAATATAAATAGTGATAACTCCTCATTCCAGAAATTCAGACAAGAAAATGGATAGTTGTTGGGAAGAAAATCAAATAATATTACTGACTCTTCTTTGGATTTTATCAAGGAACTCTAGCAGGAGCACCAGACCATATGCAGCAGCAATATTCTAAGCATGAATTGATGGTAGACTTATAGATATGTAAGATACACTCTGGAGAAAAAAACCATCTAGCACAATGCAGTGAACAAACCTTCTTGGCAGCTGACCTAGCAATAAATTCAATATAGTCTTTCCACTTCATGTGAGCTGAGAATATTAGCCCAAGAAGGCACAGCAAGGCACTCTCCGGGAGGTCAGCATCAGCCATGTTGTTAGAAGGCAAAAATGGTTCTCTCATATGATTAATAGAGACCAGTTTAGATTTGGAAGGTGTTAAAACTAACAAGCTATCCTTTGCTCCAATTAGCAAACAGACTGAATGTCATTTTTGATATCAGTGACCATTTTGACCTTATGAAACTGATCAGTCTTAGCATCGAGACAGGAGTAAATGGTTTTGTCATCAGTTTAGATACAAAGTTAAGAGCTGATGCCATCAAGAATGTCATTAATGAAAATCAAAAACAAAGTAGGAACAAGGATGCATCCCTGGGGAACCCCTGCAATAGTATGAAATGAACTGGAAGAGTAGCCATTCAGGATTTTGAGGAAGAGGTAATAAGTATCTTTATCAGATGTTAAAATTATTTTTCTTTTTTTATCCCATACTGAAGCCATTAATACTGGATTTGCAATTAGCCCACTCAGTTTTTTTTTTAAGCGATTAGTTCATATACTGCATTGTAATACTATTACTTGTGCAATGATCAGTGATATTGTATATGAGACTGAATACATTATCTCCACTTTTGTTCTGACATACTTTTTCTTTTTTTTAATTGGTATCACCCCAAGCAAGGCAGTACAACCACTAAAACATTAGTAATGAGCAGAAAGAGAAAAGAGTAATCAGGAGGACAGTATATAGTGATTGATATTGCATTTAAATTTTTACAGATTGCAGTTATCTGAAAAGCATGGGGCCAGAAGGGAGTTCCACAGAGGAGAGGTGTGAGAAAAGAAACAGTTAGCATAGAACTTACAGCTACATCTAGCCACCTCATCTACAAATTGATGAGATCTCAATGCCAGCCTAGTACTCTACTTAAATTCATAAAGTCTACGTACCATAGCAAAGAGTTCATCCAGACAATTACCATGAAACTATTTATATAAAAGGCAAAGAGAGACAACCTTACAGTGGTGGTTAAGTGAATGAAGCTGAGCTGCCAGATCAGGACCAATAATATTCTTGACTCTTCTTTGGATCTTATCAAAGAGCTCTGAGTCAATAGCAAAGGCCCTGACCCATATACAGCAGCAATATGCTAGGCATGGATGAATGGTAGACATAATTATGCAAGATAAATTCCAGAGAGAAAAACTGTCACACACAGCACAGTGAATCAACTTTCTTAGCAGCTGACATAGCAATGGATTCAATATAGTCTTTCCACTTCATATCAGCTAAGAATGTTAACCTGAGAAGACACAACAAATCACTTTCTTAAAGGTTAGCATCAGCCATGCTGATGAAAAGCAAAGAGAGGTTTCTCAAATGATTAATGGGGAGAAGTTTAGTTAAAACTGACAAGCCATCTTTTTTCCAGTTAATGATGGTTTTGAGAATGTTTTGTACATTAGCTGCCATTTTGACCTTGTTGGACTGATCAGCCTTACTATCGAGGCAGGAGTAAATGGTAATGTCATCAGAATAGATGCCAAGTTGAGAGCTGATGTCATTGGAAAGGTTGTTAATGAAAATTAAAAATAGTGTAGGATGGATTACATGTTAGTACGTAAGGATCTAGGTGAGTGGCTGTTCAGGATTACTTTCATTTCATGATTTAATAGGAAAGACTGGGTCAACTTAAAAATGTATCCAGAGACACCATAAAGAAAGAAACAGTTCAGTTCATACTAGGAGGGTCATTGAAGCCACCAAGAAGAGGGTGAAGAGAAATCCATGAAGAAGCAGGAAGAAGATGGCAATAGAGTTGGATATTTCAGATAGGTTACTAAGGGGGATTGTGACAGAGGATTTAAGGTAAAAACCGGATATAATGAAATATGCATACACCTATGTTCCCCCTCACTGGAATATGATTGGCTGGTGTCCATCATAAATACCGACGGACATGTAGGAGAGACAGAGCCTTAGTCTGAGAGCTAAGTCTATAACAACGCCCATTGGACTACACCATTGATCTACACTTCTTAACCTGTGACTACAATGCATACCAGGCGACTACTGCTACTGTATTCTACTTGGTTATAGTAGCCAAAACTACTTAGCTACTTCATTCAAATATATCCCTTTCCGAGACATATCAAAACCATACAAGATTCAATGATGACAACTGCTCTCAAGTGCCTCCAAGTAAAAACGGCTTAGCAGAGAGAAGAAAATGTTGGAGGAGATGCAGTGTACCATAGACAAAGTCTTCATTAGTCAGACAGTTTTTTTCTCAGTGTAGGGACTGTGGACAACTATGAAAAAGATATGGTTTATGCCACTTCCTCAGGAAAGATTCCTGAAAGTGTCAGAACACATTTCAAGCAAAAGTACTGTTGTTTCTGATGACTTGAAACTGACCTTGCTGTTCATTTAAGAGGTGAATGGGAATAACAGAGTTTACTAGCAAATATTGTCGGGGTGGAGGGGGAGATGTGTTGCCCTGGTTGTAAGCTACATTTGGAAGTTGCTATGTCTTCACTCAAGACAGAGTTCCTGCACGCTCTGCCAATTTGAGGCAGAATTGGTGTGAGAGATATTTCTATGACTGTTTTGACAAGTCCATTTGTCTCCATCATGCCCTGATATTAATCTAGCTACCTCCACAAATTGGGTATACATAAGGTTTAAAATGAATTTTTAAAAATAAAAAGCTTTCCTGAATCTTTCAATTTAGCCTTAAATGAAAGCTAAACGATTAAATTTACTATATCTGGTAAGCAAAATACTTTGGTGTATTTCAGGCAGAAATTATATTGATTGGAATAGGCTTGCATTTTTTTTTCAGTAAAATCAATAATGTCAACCATTTTTTAGACATTTGTAAACAAAACTTAATTTTCCGTTTTAAATTTTTTGCAAAAATAAAACATATATTTCTGAAACATTATTTGAGAAAAATTAGCAAATTTAAAGTTAATTTAATCTGATTTGAAGCAAATATTACTTACTTATAGAATACTTATAAAATATTGTATACATTTTCTAACCACAGGGTCTAGTTTTTTTGATGTGTTAATCAGTTTATTGACAGCGAATTGACTGCCAAACATGTTCATAGTTAATTATGGTGTAGCAGATGATCAATTTCATTAGGGTTTCAGGGTTTTTTTACCATAACGGGGGACAACCCTTAAAACACATGATCTTTTAAGAATAGATTTATCAGTTTGTACATACATCCTTCAGAAATTCTGCATCTATATACATATATAAAAACAAAGTGAAATTCTTTTTAAAATAGTCAGGGTCTTCAGATTGTAATATGCTTTAAAATATATGATTAGTAAATATAGTTTTACTTAATAACAGTATTCCCAAAGAATTATCTCATTGAAATTGATCTTTAAAAGATTCAAAAACTTTATAAATTATTCAATTTTAAATTGTAAAAAATGAAAACAAATCTTGTAAAAATTAATTTTTCATTGAGAAAATTTTTTTCTTCAGACAATAATCTTTAATATATATTATTCATAAAAGCAATTAAATGCTTCTCTAATTAAATAATGTCTTAGTTTTATTGTATTTTTTATTTTTTGATTCAGAACAGATTTTTGTTAAGACCAGGTTTAATTTTGCAAAAAAATTGGGGATCTAAATTTTTCAAAAATTTCTGCTTTTAACTAATATAGTCACTAAAAATTAATTAATCAATGAATTTCACAAGTTTTTATAAATTAAATAAGGGGGAGAAACACATGTAAAATAAAAAATATTTTTACCAAGATTTTCTAATAAAAATTTCAAAAATTATTTTATTCATTTGTGAATAAGTTGTGAAAATTTCATCAAAATCCAACAATTATTTGACATTTGCAAGAATCTCCAAATTAATGTGACTTTCAATGCAAAAAAAGAGGGAAAAAATTTGCTATGCTAAAAGTTGGTACAACTTAAAAAGTTTTTTAATCAAAATTTTGAATGCTCTAAAAAGGCATAAAAAATTAAATTAAGTAATCAAAAAATACTTTGATCTTTCCTCTTAATAATCACATGATTTTGATGATAAAACAATGTTTTTATTACGTTCAGAGCGTGTTTTCATCACGGTATGCTGATTTTTAGCAATATTCTGGACGTACCTATATTAATCCTATGGATTTTGCAATATGGCCCATATTGGAGAGCAATGTTTCATATATCTCATACTCAAATGCCAGACTTAATCTCTTATGATGTAATGGCACAATTTGAACAAAGAGGTGGTGAAGAAATGTACTGCATTTGAAAAGAGATTAAGGACTATGGTGAAAGCAAAGGGTGACCATTTTGAATTGTAAATATATGTAAAATATTGTCAATAAATACAAAAATCAGCCTAGAGACCTTCATTGACCAAAAGCTAAAAAATTTTATTCTAGGATAAAATGAATAATGGATAAATATATATGCTACACCTGGTAGAACCATTAAGCTTTTCTACTAAGGATCAGTGTTTATGCTTAACATCCTACATCCTTCAGTATTGAAGGTTTGGATTACTTGACATCACCTAATCCTTTAGCTACCAGTTGCTTCTACCTTAAAAAAATAGTAGAAATAATGGTAAAACTAACACAGGGAGTACGTAAGCAAAAACTTGACAGAAAATGAAGCTAGAAAGAGAAAATAACAATTTAAAAAAAGAAGGAATTAAAATAAATATATGAAAAGAAAACAAATAAGGAATAAGGAAAAAATAACTGTTTCAGTTTTGTACCAAAAGTCAGTATTCAGGCATTGATAAGAGATGAACAGGATTTTAAATGCTGGCTTTTCCTATTGTTTCCTTCTATTTGGTTTTGTGTTGTACTAAACTAAGAAGAAGTCTAAAAACAGATGATAAAAGGAAAGAGAAATTTTAGAGTCTCCTTGTTTTGTGTGTCTACTGGGGTTCAAGTTCACCCCACGTCTCAAATGGAGCTCATATATGAGATCCATTGCTAAAGATACTGAAAAAAAATGCTTGGCTACTTATAGTGCTCCAGGAAGTATCTGACTCCTCCTGCCATGCTCTATCTTTACAAGAACCAGATCAGACCAAAATATGGAGTACTTCTGCCATATCTGGGCTGGAGCTGCCCAATCCTCACTTTCCAGCCTTGATAGAGTTCAACGCATTTATGTAGCCTGGTGGAGAATTAATTATTTTCCAACCTACAACCCCTATCCCACATTGTAAGCCTATTGCTGCTCTGTTGCTATTTCCATGGCAAATGTTCAGATGAGCTACATTCCTTAGTTCCATCAGTTCAGACCTTTACAACTGAGATGCGCCATATCATGTATACTGGGGTGAATTATCCTAAATTCCTTCATATTTCATTCATAAGAAGGAAATTCCATTCAGCCAGCTTCTTCCCAAGAACTATTATGTGGTGGAACTGCATCCTAAGAGGATGATACTTCCCTGATTGCTACAATCTTAACTTCTTCAAGTCTGGGATCAACAATTATCTATCCTACATATCCTCATAATCTACAATTCCTACAATATCCATACAACCTACAATATCCATACAACAATCTCATTCAGAAACCTCTACCTTCTCTATCTAAAAAATAATTTAGAATTTAAGGAAAATAAGAAAAACAAAACAAAAAAATTGTAAAGGAAAAAAAATCCAAAGAACAAATAATGCAAAAGAAAAAAAATTCTAAGAAATAATTATTGATGATTTGTTTTTTTATGGCTTATCAACCTTTTGCAGGTTATTTAAAGCCATAAAATATTTTTAAATTGTAAGAATTTTTTTTTAGATGATAATTTGGATATAAATTGGGGGATCAATTCTATATTACAATCAATATATAAACAGATCCCTCATTTTGTGGCCACGTTAGATTCTATACATTTATATTCCAGAGAATGTAAATAAATTTAAAAGACATGTCTGTGTAACTAACCAGTATTTGATTGATTTCTTCATTTTTCTGGCTTATCAACTATTTGCAGGTTATTTAAAACCAGAAAATATCTTTAGATTGTAAGAAATTTTTGGAGATAATAATGATTTATTGATACAAGTCCTACTAATTAACCCATAGATGAGTGGTGAGAAGAAGTGGATTTGTGCCTTTCCCAAAGGTATTTGCACATTAGGCTCTCTGATTTCCAATTCCAAACTGTTATTCATTACTCTACCCACATATCCAAGCTTATAGCACCTGGTATTCCCAAGCAGTTACTCATCTAAGTACTGACCAGGTTCAACATTGCTTAGCTTCAGTGATTGTATAAGAACCAGTAATTCAAAGTAATATGACCATAAGCCTTAAGAAAGAATGAAGAAAAGAAATGACTAAGAAATATAAATAAAAAATGAATGATTCAAGGAACAGCATGATCCTAATAACCACCCACCACTGACTGGTAACACCTAACAATGGCCGACCCCATCAAATAGCTCTTCTTATAGTCACTTGTAAGCTGTAAACATCTTAACCTGAGTATTCAACTAATTTTATGTGATCAGTTGGGTGATAATTAGTAAAATCTGTCTGGCAGTAATGAGCAAAATTATCAATACTTCACATTCAGATGGCTTTTAAGACATGCAAAGTGGCATCAAGTGATAATTAGATGGACTGAGGGAATAAAATAAAAAAAAAATAAGTCAAAGAGAAGTGTTTAAAAATTAATGTAGATGCCTGTCAGTAAGATACTGGTTAGTAAAGAGGTCTTGCAGATAATTACTAGTGAGTTTTATCCTCACTAAGTGCATCATACTTGTAGTCTTAATAAAACTAAATTTAGAATAAAAATGTACATCAAAAGAGGAAAAAGGAATATAAGAGAGGGAGAGAAACTAGGATTTATAAGTGCTGAAAGTAAAAAGAAAAGAAAGTGAGAAGAAACAAAAGAAAGAGTAAGTAAAAAAGAAAAAGAAAAACGAAAAAGAAAAAGAAAAAAGAAAAAGAAAAAAGGAAAAGAAAAGGGAAAAAAAGAAAAAAGGAGAGGAAAAGAAAGAAAAAGGAAAAGGAAGAGAGAAGGAGAAAGAAAGAGAGAAGGAGAAAGAAAGAGAGAAGGAGAAAGACAGGGAGGTGGTAACCAAAGAAAGAGAAAGGAAGAGGGGAAGAAAAAGAGAAGAAAAAGGAAAACAGTGCGAAAGATAAGCAAAGAAAAATATAAAGAAAGCAAGAAGGAAATGAACAAGGTGAAGATTGAAAAAACAAAGAAAGAGAAAGTAGAGAAGAAGAATGAAAAAATCTGGAAGAAAGATGAAAGAATAAGAAAAAGGAACTGACTAAGAAATGGAAAAAAACAAATCCGTGATAAAACAGTAATAAGGGGAATTGCATCAAAAATAAAAACAGAATACAAAAGGCACTCATGAATGACTCTAAGGGAGGCAATGACCAGACTGGCTGCAGACTAAAAACTGGACTAAGAGTTGGAAGGGGTAACAGACTGAAATGTCTGCCAAACAGCTTGATAACAACTAAGAGGTTTAAATCTCAGCCAACTACCTTTTCTTTTAACCCTCCGACAGCAGCATTTGATGTACACACGCATCAAAGCAGTTTAATTTCCTGAATATATTACACACATTTATCTATTTGTGTGCATTAGCACAAGGTCACAATGATGAGTGATAGGCAAAACATTCTCTTATATATTTCCAACCACTCCAAATAAATATATATTTCTAAAGAATTAATAGATTTATTTTTAATCCAATATTCTTATTACTTTAAACCTAATAGTGGATACTTCATATTTGAAATAGCAATAAATTGCTTTGTTTATGTTTCAGATACGAAACTGAGCAGATATGAAGTTTTTGAGAAAATAATCTGGGTGAAGAGGAGGATGTGCTTTTGATAAAAAAAAAAAAATGAAAAATAGAAACTTGCTTTCTGCAACATTCCCCATAGCTGAATGGTAAAGCACACTGGATCAAATGATTGTTTCCCCTGTGAATGGTGATGCAGTTTTGATCCCTGCCAAAGAATGCATTTTCTTCACTAGGTTGTCTTGAACATGCAGGCCAATAGATGTAATACCCATTGTTTAATAAATAAAAGTGGGTGGGGTCTATTTCAAATATGAAGTAGCCACTATAATAACATTTCAAGTAATATACAGAGTCCTATCTGTAAATTGTTACCATTTTATATTTTTAATTTCTTGCATGTGCATTGTTTGTTTTTGATTTTGTCAACTGCACAGTATAGTAGGGTCAGCTGGGCACCTTCTGCGAGAAAAAGAGCACCATGATGCAGTTCATTCTGCTAGAAATTTGGAAACAGCATACTGTACTGCTTGGAAAGCCAGAAGTTCTAATATGAATATTTCAGAGTGTTTGGGTGTCAATCTGAGGACAGTGCAGCAGATTTGGAAAGAGTTGGATGATATATCCAGTTAACGTCATGGTGTTTGGAGTGATCACTAGTGACTGCAATGTTATGCCTCTATTCATCTTTCCACTGGGACTCAGACTCAACATAGAGGCCTACATCAAGTGCCTTGAGGAGGTAGTGCTGTCCTGAGTTAAGAGAGTGGCTGCTGGAAAACCCAATATCTGGCAACAAGACTCTGCACCATGACACACAAGCAGGAGAACCTAGTCGTAGCTGTCAGACAATTTCTGTGACCACATTACCCCTTATATCTAGCCAACTGAATCCCCAGACTGCAACCCCCTTGATTATTAGAGGTAAGGCACAGTTGAGCGAGAAACTAACAAAACTCCTTGTAACACCAAAGATGAACTGAAGACAAGGATTATGGTAGCATTCACCAACTTAAACAAGGAGACCATCCAGAATAGATGCAGAAGATTCCGAAATTGGCTGGAGGCCCTAGTTGAAGCCAATGAAATTGGCTTTATTGAATAAATTTACTCTTTAGTATTTTAAGATGTTTTTGTGTAATTTTGGTAAGTATATCTGTTAAAATGAGATGTCAGTGTTATTTTCATTTTTTGCATAATTTAGACAACAATTTATCCATTGCACCCTCTGTGTGTGTGTGTATATATATATATATATATATATATATATATATATATATATATATCCTACAACTTCCATAGACAGCAGAGATGAAAGCTTTCCAGATGGTTTTACTGAAAGCAAAAGAGACACAGTTAAAATTCCTGTTAGGAGGCACAATCTTTCTTTAGTCTCTATTAATTTTGTTATTTAAGAATAGAAAAAGGGACTCAAACAAATGTACCCACTTAAAATAATGTTTATAGTAATAAGAAATAATGTCAAATTAAAATAATTCATTTAAAAAATACTGTTATATTATATAAAACAAAAGGAAAACTTTTCTTTAGCAACCTGTTTTGTCCTCTGATGGACATTATCAAGTCAAATGTAAGGATTTTATTTTACAAGTATTTATAAACAAAAATAAAAATGTCATTAGGCTTTGAAAATTTGAAAATTTAACAAAACTCATAAATATTTTTTAGGCTAACTGTGAAAATCAAGTTAAACTATGGATGATGCTAAGTTGTGTAATTTAATGCTTAATAAACAAGAGTAAATGTTCTTATTGTTGTTGAATTTTTTTTATATTTATAATGTAATTATTATTTATTATTTTATAGATTTATATATTGGTAAGATTCGATAAATGATCATTTATTTTGTAGGCACAGTGGAGTAATGGATAGCGGCCTGGATTGAAGAATCAGAGAGCTGAGTACGAATTACAGCCATGGTCCATTACATTCACTTACATGCTAATACCCTTGGGAAAGGTATGAATCCTCTTCTTCTCCCCCAGCTATGGGTAAATAGCAGGACATACTGGGTTCTATAGCCTTAGATGGCAACTGGTCTACTGCAGAAAGAAATGGAAACCTACTGCGGGAAAAAATCTGCCTCGTCAGTCATGTATCAAAAGATACATGATCGCCTAAGCGTATATCACATATGGCACATAACTGACTGATTTTATTCTAAATTTGATAAAATATTTATGTATTTATTTATTTTAGATAATGGAAGATTTTGAATTTAACCATTTTTATTTTAATATTTTAAACTGTTTACTGTCATGTATGTGGGCTTGGGAAAAGAATATATCTTTTATAAAAAGGAGATATTTGGAAACATTTGAGGTGTATATTTATATTTTGGTAAGATTCAATAAATGATCATTTTATTTTGTAGTATGTGATTCATACCAGATGTTTGAAACAGATTCCATCAGGAACCTTAACCTAAAAAGAGTTAATCTGTGGTGACCCCAATATATATTGAGTTTACCCTAAGAGTTAATGTTTTGTACTGTGTCACCTCAGAAGCCCTGTGGGTTGAACTAAAACATAACCTTATAGCCAGTAAGGGCAGAATCAGGTCTTGAAGGGTGTTGGCGATGCACCAACATAAACAAGGGAGTGGACTCAGATAAACTTGGCATATGCACACACAAGTCAATTAGATAATAGAAAGTTATATAAATGTTCAATCTACAAGGTAAAAGGAGACTCCCTCATAACTTTTCAAGAAGATTGATTATTAAAATAAAGACTTAAACCTATATAACCTTGATTAAGCCAATACTAATTTGACCAAATTCAGAAGTGAATAAACATAATTTTTTACCTAGGAAAAATTTGGTCTTGTATTCTTATTATGTCTTACTAACATAACAATCTGATTCATGACAGATTACATTGTATATTTGGCATAATTCTGTGATAAAAAAAAACCTTAGTGTTATAAATGATTTAATAAAATCTTTAATCAGCTCTGTTGTCTTTTTTTATGCATTTCTCTATCTTCTGATATTCCTCTATCTCCTGATATTCTAGAAATATCAGGGAGTCATTTATTTGATTCATGGGTATATGCTGTTTTCATTTTCTCTATCACTGTCAGTGTCTTTCTTTATTTATAATGTTCAATTCTTCCTTACTTTGCTTATCTCCCTTTATAAATTGATTGAGTTTTACCAGTTTCCTCTTAATTTCTGAAATGAGATGTTGTTAATATTATACATAGATTCATTTAAACCAATTCTCTCATCTTCATTGTCTTTGACAATTTTTTGGCTCCTCTGACCTTCATACATTGTTATTTGCATGTGGCAATGTTCCAAAAATATTAAATGGATCTCTTTATTTGAACCAGGATTCCATGACGTTGTCATCCTAATATCAGTGCCATCCATAGAAAATTTCAGAACTTGTAATCTTTAACTTTTTCTTACACTGTGAATTCTCTCTACTGGGCTAGTGGGTATTTGCATCATGATCTGATAATATTTATTCAATCAGTTTCTGCAACATTTATCCAATTTACTTTTTGAAATATGAGGGTCAAATAGTATTCTTATCAGACATTACAAAAATTACAATTTGACTCGTGGGTATATGCCACATTTTCTTTTTAAAGTATCTTTGGAAAGTATAGTTTAAAAAAGCTCTAAAGTTAAAAAAAAAAAATCAGTCCTAGTCTCTTTCTATTGTATATTAAACAATCCGCCTAAGAGCATACTCTGATCATTTGTGAGTATCTATACTGATGGTACAACAGTTTGTAGATGCATCTCCAAAAATCTGGAACACCAAAATCTAGCAGCTCATCTCTCATTTGACCTAGCCCAGGTGGCTCAATGAAGGAAGGACTAGTTTCTTTCAATTATAATGTTCCACCAACACAGAGCAGAACCTGAACTTTCACCTATCATGATGGATGGGTCTTCTCTCAAGGAGGCTCCTTGCCTTGAACATCTATTGTCACACAAGCTCTCCCCAGTGGAACATACACAGTCAACAATGAAATTATTATTCGTACATCCATCAATTTCAAATATTTTTATCCATTTCTCGGAAACTAAAGCCTATATGATGCCAGGTTTTTTTATCTTACTTATTATAAAACACAGATTGTGTGTGTGTGTGTGTGTGTGTGTGTGTGTGTACGTTTATATATTGGATCATATTTCCTACATTATTCAACTGATTTCAACAAAACTTCACAGGACTACATAAAATTACCTTGTGGTGGTTCTGACAGTGCCAAAAATTGGAAAACAATTGTTTTTGCACGAAATCAATTTGAAAACACGATTGTCACCAGAATGAAAGGGGGACAACTCATATCGAGTTATACTTATTATAAAACCCAGGTTGTTTGTGTGTGTGTGTGTGTGTTCATTTATATATGGGATCGGATTTCCTACATTTTTCAACCGATTTCAACAAAACTTCACTTTTTTGGGGCAGGTAGTGTTTCTTATTGTCTTACACACTTTTTTCTTTATTTTTACATTCAGAATGCTTTAAAAACTCCATTTACAAGACAATTGTTTATAATAAAATTCTATTCAATCGATAGACTCATAACGATTGAAAACAATGTTTTTGTTTGAGTTTGGGTTTGACCAATTCATTAAAAAAAAACAAAAAAAAAATAATTAAGACATGCATGTCCATCAACCTTAAACAATAATCTTTGTCAATTTTATTTTTCAGTCTTTATGATGGTCGATACTTGATCTATCTCTTACTGTTACATCCCCGGGAAATGCCGGGCTCTACTGCTAGTATGTTAATAAGCACCAAAAAGGAATATAAAACTCAATTTTCAGAACAATAGGTAAAATACAACAAATTTGACAGGTGAATTATGCAAAATAGTAAAAGATAAAATTATTTGTACAGTAGGACGAATGTTAATATTAAAAAAAAGTTTCATTTGGATCATTTTTTTATGGCTATCAGGATAATTCAGAAAAAGGTTTTTCTAATCACTACATTCTTGACCTCATAAAGTCTAGGGCTAACTGTTATCTTTCCTGCATAACCCCATGAATTTCACTTCTTACCTTCTTTATATGCTCATACAACATCACGGGGTAACCATCTACCTTGAATGGCTCTTGAGCCTTGCATTGGGGGAATGTTAACATTAAAAAAAGTTTTATTTGGACCTTTTTTTTTTTTTGGTAATCAGCATAATTCAGAAGAAAAGAGAAGTGTGACAATTACAAAGAAATGTTTATGTTTACTCTGAATAATGACAAATGAAAATGTCAAACCCGAGCAAATGCTACGGAAAAAAAAAATCATCAATAATTTAACTGCAGCTAAGAACAGCTGCTTATTCATTTATAAATGTTTCAAGTTATCAGATAAAATCTTGTTGAAGATCAGACGTGTCTGGGGAATTAAAAAAAAAATGCACAAAAAAAGAAAAAAAAAAAGAATCCTGGCCTGCCAGATAACATCAATCCTCCTATATTGGATCTTTTGCTACATCTGCTGCTAAGAAAGTTGGTTCACTGTGTTATGCTAGACAATTTTTATCACCTGAATCTGTTTGCACCTTTATAGGCCTACCATTCATTCATGCATTGAATATTGTTGCCACATATCTAGAGATTCCTAACAAAATCCAAAGTTTCCATCACTTTCCCATTGCTGTAATGTAGCTTCCCTGTGCCTTTTCTATAAATATTTTCATGGTAATTGTTCTGATGAGCTTTCCTCTTTGGTACTGTGACTTTACAAATTTAAGCACAGTACTAAACTGGCAGCTTGGTTCCATAATTTTACAGTTGAAATGGCTAGATGTAAGTTCTATGCTAATAATTTCTTCTTGTGTAGAACTCTTGCTTTCCAGTCAGCTTTAATCTACAAAAATTTAAATGCAATACCAATCTTTTGTCATCTTAATCAATCCATATCTTCCTACTCAAGCCTTGTCTACTGATGAGACAGGAAGCAGCAGTCTAGGCACTGCACCCAAAACATCATCTATAGCACATCTCCGTCATCTCTCCAAACTAACAAATATGTAATCTATCTTAATTTCAATTAAAAAAGGTGGGATTACTTTCATTATATTATCCTCCCCTACACAATTATAGTCATTTTTAAATACTATAATATTTGCATTTCCATATTTCAGATTTGATGCAATTCATGTTTTCAGCTGATATGAAGTGCAATGATTATATTGAATCAATGATTATATTGAATCAATTGCTAGATGTGGTGCCAGGAAAATTGGTTCTCTATTGATATGTCCTGGAAAGGGATATATTTGATCGAAGTAGCTAAGTGGTTTTGGCTACTGTAACCAAGTAGTACGCAGTAGCATTAATCGACCGGTACTCGTTGTAGTCGCAGGTAATATGCTTAGGTAATTGGTGTAGACCAATAGGATAGCCAATGACGGAGTCCAATGGGCGTCATCATAGACTTAAACTCTGTCATACCTACACATCAGTCTGTATTTATGATGGACACCAGCCAGTCATATTCCAGTGAGGGGGAACTCAGGTGTATACATATTCCATTATATCATCTATGTTGTACTAGACAATTTTTCATGCCCACATCTATCTTACACATTTATAAGTTTACCATGCATTACATATTGCTGCCACATCTGGTCTGGTGCTTCTGCTATGTATATAGAGATTCTTGATAAAATACAAAGAAGAATCTGCAATTTATTAGTTATTGGTCCTGACCTGGCATCTTAGCTTCAGTCACTCTCCCACTGCTGTAACATAGCTTCTCTGCACCCTTTCTATAAAAAACTTTCATGGTAATTGTTCTGACAAGCTTTCCTCTTTGGTACTGTGACTTTACAAATTTAAGCACAGTACTAATCTGGCAGCTAGGTTCCATAATTTTACAGTTGAAATGTCTAGATATCTAGATATAACTGTAAGTTCTATGCTAATAGAGTCTGTCTATATTTCTGAAATGAGGTATTATGTACATTATTCGGACTATTGTCCTCATCTTTGTCACCATATTTATCACAACGTTTCAGCTGTTGTATGCTCCAGCCTTCTTCTGGTGGTTGGAATTTCGAACTGAGCCCTTTATTTCACTCACTGGGGTAGACTGTTCTAGTTCCACATGCCATGTTTGATGGATATCAGTTATCAGTTATCTCCTGCTAATTTCCCTCTGAAAGTTCTCCACTGCCTTAACCAGGTATTGAACTCACACTCTTTGGGTCCTGTCACTGGATCTAACCAATGCCTTTATCCACTGTGCCATGTGTCATTGAGGAACTGGGGGGAGAAGAAGTGCATTCATACCTTTCCCAAGTGTATTTGTGTGTAAGTAAATATAATGGGATTTGGAACCAATTAACAATTCAAAGCCATTATCCATCATACCACATGCACATCCAAGCTTATAGCACCTGGTTTTTCCATGTGGTCACACATCTAGGTACTGACCATGCTTGACATTGCTTAACTTATTGAACAGGAACAAATGTTTCAACATGATATGGCCAGAGGCCTGTTCTTTTTTAATTAGTGATTCAAATATGATTTACATATATTCTTGATATAAACAAACCAGCTTTTGTAAAGCTTAATGCCATATCTTGTGAAGGTTTGTTTGATAAAAAGTTGGCCAGTGAAAAATATTTCATTTTTTTGTAATGATGTTTGATACTAGCAGTGGCATATCATGGATGGGGCCAGGAGGATGATTGCTCAAATTGCTAAATTTTTAGGAGTGCAAAAAATTGTTGGACCAAAAAAAAAATACTAGAATTTATAACAGCGCAAGAAAAGACACAATAGTCTAAATTATCATTGGTGCTCAAAACCATTTTAAACCACTGGACATTAGTATGGTTTCATAGCTTTCCTTAAATGGTAATATTAGCTTTTTACTTATAAGAAAACATTCATCATTCATTGACTGAGCAGCCATTACTGCTTATGGTTGAGATTTATAAAATCTTTCACATAAAATTTTTTCATGTTTCTCAAGTTTAGTAGCTGTTATTGCTTTTTCAAGTATTGATGCGAGTTTTCTTGCTAACTTATTGTTTCAAATATTGTGGAATGTCCACATCCTGATTATGTCATTGTTTTCCCTTCAAGATACATGTGATATCCATCAAGCTTAACATAAAACAGAAACTAGTTTGTCTTCACAGCTTTTGTTTTTATATATATAATACAATGTTGGCTCTCAGAAAAGAGAATTAAAAACAAATGCCATTGATCAACTTGAAGTATATTTCATCCAATAAGAATAGGACAATTATTTTGTGCTGGCAATACAGTATGGTTTTCAGTTTATCATTACTATGGAAAAATTACTTAATTAAATGTAGGCACATATCTCGAAACAATCGATACCATTGTATAAGGATGACTATGAAAGACATACTGGACTATATAAAAAGGAAGGTAAGATAAGAGTTGAGGCTGATTTTTCGAACCAAGCTTAAGGGGAGGATGTAAAAATGTACTAACACCTAATGAGGAATGTAAGAATCAATAAATAAAAAGAAAAGGATTTCTTTGTCTTAAGTTAAAACTTCCTGAAGGTCACCATTTGCAATCAACTGTTGAGGAAGACTAGAGAATTAACTGGTCAAAATTTTATAAATGTAACAATAAAGAGGAGGATGCAAAACTGAATACTTCATAAACTAAATATCTTTTATATGAGAGAGAGAGAGAAAAACAGAGAGATAGAGAGAGTAATAGAGAAAGATAGAGAGAGAGAGTAATAGAAAAAGAGATAGAGAGACAATGTAATAGAGAGAGATTGAGAGGGAAAGTAAGCGAGAGAGAGAGAGATAGAGAGCGAGTAATAGAGAGTAACAGAGAAATATATAGATAGCAATAGAGAAAGAGATAGAGACAGTGCAATAGAGAGAGAAATAGAGTAATAGAGTCATAGAGAAAGCGTAATAGAGAGAAAGAGTAATAGAAAGGAAGAAAGTGATAAAGAGAGTGAAAGAGAGTAAAAGAGTGAGAGAGAGTAAAAGAGTGAGAGAGATTAAAAAAGTCAGAGAGAGTAAAAAAGTGAGAGAGAGAGAGTAATAAAGATAGAGAGAGTAAGTGAGAAAGAGAGTAATAGAGAGTGAGAGAAAGAGTAAAAGAGTCAGTGTGCAAGAGAGAGTAAGAGAGAAAAAGAAAGAGAGAAAAAAAGAGTGAGAGAGAGATTATTGCACCAAGGGGCAGACAAGTCCAAATATGGTATCATGGAATCTACTCTGTGTCAAAGCAGTGTTGTGGAAGGCACTTAGTTACTTCTATTCTATCACCAGAGTGCAGTGGTCGGTGCCAAGCATGTGACAGATATGAATAAAAGATGGCAGATGACATCAACTGCAGGCCTTGTCAAAGCAGAGATTTCAAACCCACCACACCTCTCAGAGTGAAGTGGAGGTCACATAGAGATTGTAAAGGGTCAACCAAACATTTGAAAATCCATTAAGAATAATTATGCATTTATTTTTTAAAGAACGTCTTTGTCTTCCTCTAAATCAAAATCTATTCCTAATAAATAAAATGTCTCAATGTTTTTCACTAAGTTATTTAAAGAAAATTGTTTTTTATATCTTTATGATTAATTTTTAAAAGTAGTATCTTATTTTTATTTTTTTTTATTTTTTTTAGCAAAAGGAACAGTCCAACATGCAAACTACAAATTGGAGATACCAAAATCAAACAAGTCTAAGAATTTAAATAACTGGGAAGTGTTTTAATGGAGGACAGAAAGTGTGACACTGAAATCCAAATGCACATTGGGATAGCAAAGGATGTCTTCCAAAAGCTGAAGAAAGTATTAAAAAACAAAAAAAAAATTATTAGAAACAAAGAAAATATTACTGAACTGTTATGAAATAGTAGTCCTCCTATATAGCAGTGATTGCTGGACAATCTCCTCTGAGAATATCATGAAACAAACATGTGACAAAATTTTAGAGAAAATGGAAACAAAAAGGGAAAAAAACTATATATAAATATTGAAATTGCAAAGTGAGCAATGACTTGAGACAAGGGATCTGGGACTCATCAACAAAGTAAAGAAAATCTCACAATTACTAATAATACGCAATCAAACTTTAAGTGAACATGAATTAGAATCTTGGAACATATGTCAGACAATTTCTGCAACCACATCCCTCTTACATTTGGCCACCTAACTCTTCAAGTTGCAACCCCCTTGATTATTATGTGTGCGGTGCATTTGAGCAAGAGACCAACAAAACTCCTAGTAACACCAAAGATGAACCAAAGGCAAGAGATTATGGCAACAAAGTCATCTGGATGCTGTTGATGAAGCCAATGACAGTTTTATTGAATAAATTTACTCTTTATTATTTCAAGATAATTTTTTTAAATTTTGTAAATATATCTGTTAAAATAATTTATTATAATGGTGAAGTCTTTGTGCAGAACCAACCACACTTTTTGAAGAGCCAAATTTAGAGACCTGGTGCACTAAGTGCCACAAGGTCCCTAAATGACCCTGCACAGATTTTGAATTCAGAGTCATCCTTCTCCTAAACCAGTTGCCATCCAAGGCTATAGAACCCAGTCTGTCCTGTTATTTATCCGTAGCTGGAGGAAGAAGAGGATTAAAACCTTTCCCACAGGTATTAGCATTTAATGGATTCAACTGGAATTCAAACTCAGCTCTCTGATTCCGCAATCCAAGTCACTATCAACTACTCCACCATGCCTCCTCATATATATATATATATATATATATATATATATATATATATATTATTTTAGGATATTACATGACAACTTTGTAAAAAAAATGCTATGCAAATGCAATCATGTTTCAATGCACATTAAAACAACTCATCAGGCATTAGTAAATAACTGGTGAGTAGACAATTTATTGAGATTTAAAAACAGGATACACCTTCTTTTCATGAGAAAAGGAATAAAAAGAGTAAGAAAGAAAAGAGAGGAGACAGTTGCAGGGTTTGTTTTGTTTTTACTCAGATCAACTAATCAGAATAGTTTACTCTTAGTTCAAAGTAAGGAGAGAAATGAAAGTTAAGAAGCAATCATACGTAAATGGTCATGACCCACAGATCTAGAATTATAGATGGCATCTAGATATTGTATACAATCAGATGTAAATGACTACAATGTTTTACACTAGTTGATGTCATATGTCATTTCCTAGGAAAGATGAAAGGTAATTTAACAAGATACTCAACAAACTACATTCCCTGTGGTTTAAAAAAAGAAAGTCTCTTTTATAGTTGGTAAATAAACAGGCACTTTAAGAAAGCAATGAAAAATTTAAACATATAGATCTAACAAAATTATTTAAACATATAGATCTAAAAAAAATATTGAAACATATAGATCTAACAAAATAAAATAAAATGCAACTGTTAACTAAAGGTTCTTTATATAATAACCAATCAATGCAAAATGTCAGACAAATACCAATAAATCTATACTACATGTTACCAACGCTACTAGAAGATTAATGTAAAAATTATATTACATCAAAATTGATCCTACTGACATAAAGATAAGACTTATATGGTGCAACAAGGTTTAACTAAAATCTAAGGAGAAGCAGTTGTAAAATTTCAAAATTAAGCAAGGTTGTAGTGTCAAATGTATGGTATCTTTACAATTTAGTGTTAATTTAAATCTTTAATATAATATGGCATCCCTATCCAAGAACCTGATCATCTGCATTTTTCCCTGTAAACAAAGAAAACAAGGTTCATATAAAGATCTACATGTCCTTGCCAGATTTAAAATTTTCCATTTCACGTTAGGAGTTTTGTTTTCATCTTTCAACATCTAAAAATATTTTGAAAGTGATGTATTACATCTATAAGATGATATGTGTTGATACCACTGGGTTTTATATATTTATATATATATATATATATATATATATATATATATATATATATATAAGAGGGGTACTGTCCAAATATGCGATCATATATATATTTGAACAGCAAAGCCTTTTTATACAGGTTTCACTGAAGATGACTGACAAGCACTGTGATTAAGCTTTTTATTGTATTCTTTGTTTATATGCATAAAAGAAATTTTGTTTTGGCATACAGAGAGTGTAAGAATTATGCCCATAAAAGAAAAAGAAATCTCTTGTATGTATGTAAGAAAAATATAGTAAAAAGCTTAATTGCTGTATCTTGTCAGTCATCTATAATAAAATCTGTATAAAAAAAGGTTTTCTACCAAAATACATAATAATATATATATATAAATAAATAAATATATATATATATATATATATATATAATATAAAAGGCTCAAACACTAATATTCCAAATGTGTAGGTCTAATAAATTGGATTGTGATTACGATTCCAATGTAATAAATTATGACCATGGAATATTAGTTTTTGAGACTTTTATATTATATTCTCACTCTGTCCTGGACATTGAGATCTACCTGGATTCTATCCTCTTGGAAATATATATATATATATATATATATATATATATATATATGTATGTATGTATTTATATATATATATTGACAATATATATATATATGTATGTACTTATATATATTGTATATTGACAACTAATAATATATATATATATATATATATATATATATATATAGTGTATTTAGGCAGCAGCCCCAAGTTTATGCATGCATTTCAATTAGGACACATTAAAATGCAGACACATAAACCTACCAAAATCCATCCACAACATGCTCGTAGAAAATACAAGTATAGTACTCTCATCTACATGTAAAAAAAGGTAAAAAGTAATGGAAGTACTAATAAATAAAAAAGAAAAAGCCTACAATCAGTATCCCCAACTATAAACATGGCCACAGCATGCTGACTGTGTTTGGAAAATACAACATTCCTATAACACATGCCTAAAAAACACATACATCCAGTTAAAAAAAAAAAAAAAATAAAAAACACCCTTGATAATGGCTAAAAGAATAGCCAAAAGCACTCAGATATACAGAATATTTGGACAATTTTTACACAATTTATGTCCAGAAAAGAAAACACTTATATGAATACAAGAAAAATGAAACAAAAAGTTTAATCACAGTACCTAGTCAGTCGTCTTTAATGAAAAAAAAAAAAAAATTTATATATATATATATATATATATATATAAAATTATGTAAAAATTCAGATATAAATAAAAATATATCTGTAAAAAGACAATATGAATAAAGACAAAAGACACATTTCGTCATTTGCCTTGATAAAGCCCATCAGAGAATGAAATGTGTTAGTAAAGAATAGTTTTCCCTTTTGTCTTTTGTCTTATATATATATATATTTAATATTGGAATTAAACTTAAATACTGCTGACCAGTTTCGAAACATAGTACAATGTTCTTGAAGTAATTTCTTTTTATATTTGGTAAGTTTTGATTAAAAGAGGTTCATAAAGTTGTTTGAGGAATTTTGAATTATATTTTATCTTTGTATAGATTATTATGCATTGAATAATTTTTTTTTCTTTTTAGATAATTTATGGGTGTTTTTGCCTTTCTGTGTTTCTTTCTTTTTTCAGAAAGACACTTATGAGGTTGTCTTTTTATAAAGAGACTTTTTTCTCTCTGTAAGTTTATTGTTCATAGTAATTTCTTCTTGCCTGTAAATCTGTGATTTTTAGGAGTTTTTTCAGTATTTCCTGCTTCTTTATTCTTTGTCAGATGCTATTTTCTTCTTTCTCTTTTCAAAACAATTTTTTTAACTTTTCATTTTGTTATTGCATTTAATCAAACATGAACATTGATGTTAGGCAGAAATCACCTTAACATTATTACCCATAATACAAAATTTAACAAATATCTAAGGAAAATAACATGAAGACCAATCAATAAAAGTCTTACTGCATCAATTAGGAAAAAAAAAGTTGGCAGGAAAAATTCAACAACATTAAATAAGCAGATAGAGATGGCAATAACTGCAAAACCAATTTTCATTGGCTGAATTTCAAGCCAATATAAACACAGACCAAATTATATGAATTCAATTAAGTGAGGCTAGGAAATGACTAGGAGGTGATTGCTCCTGGTTGGGTTTCATGTCCGAGGAGCCTGATGCTTTTAGAGTCCCAAACCCCTAATGACAACAGTAATAGACATCACTAATAAATCTTCCTGATGCAATGGATAGTGTCTTGAAATGAGAAATCGGAAAGTTGAGTTCAAATCCCAGTTGAATTCATTAAATTCATTTATGAACAAATAAACTTGGAAAAGGTAAGAATCCATCACCCTCCCCAAGCTGTGGATTAAATAGTAGGACTTGAATCGGGAAAAATTTTTGTTGTTCTCAAAAAATTATTACTATAATGTTCACTTGCAAAAAAATAGTTATTCTTAAAATCTGAAATCTGTTTAAAATTTAACTAACTCACCAAGTGCTAATAACCCATGAAAAACAAATCAGTCAATCAATTAATCAATCCTGGAGCATCCAAAGGGTGTTTGAGATATGTGATAATAATAATAATCTACATTTTGGAATGCTAGCTAACTTTGAGGGGTTTTCAAAATTTAGGCTTGATGCCCTCTGACCTCAAAACTTAAATTTTTCTGTTAATATTCTTTCTTTTAATATCTAATGGCTAAGAAATGGGAATTGTTTTGTTTTTTGTTCTGAATAGTCCACCCGTTGTAAGTTTTGTTTTAAATAATTTCACTCCAAGCAAGGCAATAAAGCCACTAAGATGCAAGGGATTACTGAGTAAAAAAAAAAACCTTATTAAGGAACGAGAACAATAAAAGAACAGGAATTAAGAAGAGAGAAGAAAACGATTGACATTACATTTAATTTTTTAAAGATCAAAGTTGACTGGATAGCAAGAAACCGGAAGAGAGTTCCACAAACAAGAAATATTAGAGAAGAAACTTTTAACATGGAATTTATTGTTATTTCTAGCCATTTCTGAAGATTTACTCCTTCCACAGACACTCAGTCTCAGCTAAACCACCATCTTGTCAAAGGAAACTACAACAACAACAAACAAAGAGGAGATCACTCCAAACAGACTTCCTTTTATCTATAGACAAGAGGAGACAACTCAACAGTCTTAACTCAGATTAACAATTTCAACTGTAAAATGACAAGACCTTGCCACTAATCTAGTGCTGCGATAATACTAATTTGCTTAATCTATATTAGTTTCAGAACTAACCTAGCCTGGCTTGTCAAAACTATTACATACTTGTAAAATATATACCTTCTTGGCATAATCGAACACAAGGTTACTTGCACTTTTTCACCTGTGGCTTCTTTTAATAAGGCAAAATACTTTTTCACTTTATTCACTGTTTAAAAACAGTAAGTACTAAGACTTATAAGGATGGATGATTAAGAATACAATTATTAGCTGAAATGTTTAATCTCTAAGATTAATATTTACAGGAAATTAAGTGCATTCACAAGGAAGGAGATTATGATATAGAATAAATATTTGTTGTATAAAATAATCATTAGGCAATAGACTTATTGAGTGACCAATGTATACAATTGGTTTTCTGTCCTAAACTAACAATAGCCAATTGAAGAAACAATTAAAAAAAAGCATGTAAAAAACTTGCAATCTGTTTATAATATGTGTCAAAGTGCTTATCATGGGGTGGGGGATGTTTTACTTTCTAAAAACACATTATGAAAAAGATAACAAAACATAAACAGACCTATGTCTACCATTTTGACATTATTGTAAAATAGACATGTCTACTTTTATGACCACAAAAAAAAGAGGCCACCTAACTTCTCAGTTGATAGTTATAGACACGGGGGAAACCTGGACATGTATTGACTTTTTTGACACTAGTTTGAATGAAACCCATGTCCACTGTTTTCACCCTAGTGTAAACCAGACCTACATCTACTTTTTTGGCTTGAGTGTAAACCTAACCTAATGCAACTTTTTGGCTCGTGTGAACCAGTCATACATCTACCTTTTTGAACCTAGTGTAAACCAGACCTATATCTACATTTTTGGCTCTAGTGCAAACCAGACCTACATCTACCTTTTTGGCTCTAGTGTAAACCAGACCTACATCTAACTTTTTGATCTAGTGTAAACCAGTTGTACATCTCCCTTTTTGACTCTGGTGTCAACCAGACAAACATCTACTTTTTTGTCTCAAGCGTGAACCAGGCCAACATCTACCTTTTTGACTCTAGTGTAAAGCAGATCTACATCTAACTTTTTGGCTCTAGTGTAAACCAGACCTATATCTACCTTTTTGGCTGAAGTGTGAACCAGGACTACATCTATCTTTTTGGCTCTAGTGAAACCCAGACCTACCTCTAACTTTTTGGCTCTTTACATCTGTACAATGGTACCTCTACCTTTTTCACCCTAGCGTAAACCAGACCTATATCTACCTTTTTGGCTCTAGTCTAAAGCAGACCTACATCTACTTTTTTGGCTCAAGTGTAAAACAGACCTAAATCTAACATTTTGGCTCTAGTGTAAACTAAAACTATACCTACTTTTTTGTGCAAACCACACCTATATCTAACTTTTTGTCTATAGTGTAAACCAGTCATATATCTACCTTTGCGCTCTAGTGTAAACCAGATTACTTCTACTTTTTTCACTCAATGTAAATCAGATCTACATCTACCTTTTTGGCTCTAGTGTAAACCAGACCTAGATGTAACTTTTGGCTCTAGTGTAAAACAGACATACATCTACATTTTAGGCTGAAGTGTGAACCCAGCCTACATCTACTTTTTTTATCCTAGTGTAAACCAGACCAATATCAACCTTATTGGCTCTTTTTTAAAACAAATTACATCTCCCTTTTTGGCTCTAATATAAACCAGATTTACATCTACCATTTTAGTTCTAGTGTAAACCAGACCTACATTTATCTTTTTGATATATGTGTAAGCCACTAGTGTGAACCAGTTGTACGTCTACTTTTTTGACCCTAGTGTAAACCAAACCTACATCTAACTTTTTGGCTCTAGTGTGTACCAGTTGTACATCTACCTTTTTGACCCTAGTGTAAACCCAACTTATATCTACCTTTTTAACACTAGGGTAAACCAGACCTACATCTAACTTTTTGTCTCTCATGTGTACCAGTTGTACATCTACCTTTTTGCCCCTGGTGTAAACCAGACAAACATCTACTTTTTTGGCTCAAGTGTGAACCAGACCTACATCTACCTTTTTAGTTCTAGTGTAAATTAGTCATAGCTCTACCTTTTTGGCTCAATTGTAAACCAGACCTACCTGTACGTTTTTGGTTCTTGTTTAAATCTGACCTGTGTCTACCTTTTTGGCTCTGTTGTAAACCAGACCTACATCTACATTTTTGGCTGTAGTCTAAACCAAAACTACATCTACCTTTTTGACTCTAGTGTAAACCAGACCTATGTGGCATACATTTGACATTATGTAACTCAACTAGGGTTGATATGTTATTAAGTTCACCTACCTAAGCTAACCAAAAACCAAATTTATTATAAAGGAATAAAAAAATGACACTGAAATATTTCGCAATATATAATCACGTTGTGGAATTGAATTGGATTTGGAGATTAAAAAATTCTCTAATTACTTAATTGTTCATATATTGATTGATATAATCAATTACCATCAATATATTTATCACCATTTGTTTTTTGTCATCACTTTCTGGGAAAAGAGATCCCTTTCTTTCCTTACAGATTCTGTACCTGAAAATGATCAGCAGAAACATGATACAATCAGCAAAAGGATATGTTTGTTCACCTGAATAATTCTTGGAATGATAATGATTCATAAAATTAAAGACTGCTTCTCTAAAACAATTTTAATATTAAATCTTATTGCTGGGTATTATAAATTTTATATTCTTGACAGTATGTACAAAACAATCTGAAACATTAACAGGCTTGACCGAGCATCTTGGATTCAGTCACTTTCACACCATATAACTTACGCCTTTATCCACAGTGGCACAATTCCACATGGAATTAACAGGAGATAACTGATAACTGGTATCCATTAAACATGGCACGTGGAACTAGAACAGTCTACCTCAGTGAGTAAAATAAAGGGTTCAGTTCGACATTCCAATCACCTAAAGAAGGCTGGAGCATACAACAGCTGAAATGTTGTAATAAATATGGCAACAAAGATGAGGACAATAGTCTGAATAATGTAAATAGTGTACATAATACCTCACCTCATAAATATAGGCAGATACTGGATGAAATCACTTTGCTTGGGATGAAATGATTATATATATATATATATATATATATATATATACACACACATATATATATATATATATATATATATATATATATATATATATATACATACACACACACATACATACAGGGGGTGATGGATAAATTGTCGTCTAAATTACACAAAAATAAAAATATTATAAATTTATCAAAATTACCCAAAATTATTTTAAAATACTAAAGAGTAAATTTATTCAATAATATCACCATTGGTTTCAACCACGGCCTCCAGATGACTTAAGAATCTCCTGCAACTCTTCTGGATGGTCTCCTTACTTAAGCTCGTGAATCTTTGTCTTCAGTTCATCTTTGGTATTACAAGGAGTTTTGTTGGTTTCTCGATCAACTGCACCTCACACATAATAATCAAGTGGGCTACAGTCTGGAGAGTTAGGTGACCAGATGTCAGGGGTGATGTCATTATTGAAGTTATTTGATGTATCCTAAAAATTGCCACTTGAAGTTATTAGGCAAAACCACATAATCAGATTTTACTTCAATAAAAAGGTAATACACTCATCAAAAATTGATCAACACTTCTAATAGAACAAATAATAAACAGATATAAATTGTTTACATTTTAATATAGTGACTCTTCTTCTCAATAACAGCCAGTAATCTATTATCCATTGATTTTTTTGATTTTTTTTACTTCAACAGGTTCAGTTTCCAACATGGTGGTTTTAATTGCTTCCCATAGGTTTGCTTTGCTGTTATATTGTTTGCCACCTTCATATAATTTCATCTTCACAATTGACCATAATTTTTTGATCAGATTCAAGTCATGTGGTGGCCATTCCATTATATTCTCTTCTGTAAATCTTTTATGCTCAAAGAATTCATGTGTAAGCTTACATACATGAGAAGGGGCATTGTTGTGCATAAATGCAAACTTCACTTTGAAACTGTGAGACTGGGATTTGTGTCATGAAAAGAAAGTCTGGTTCATAAAATCTCAAGAGTACTGTTCATTTTAACTCCTTCATCAACTTTCAATGGTCCAATAATGGTTTGGTCGACAATTCCAATTTATGTCACAATATTACTGCTTCCTTGTTGCCTTCTTTTAGCCACAGGCATGACTGAATTGGAGAAAATCCATCCTTTAGCCCATCCATCAAATGTCACTTGAGATTCGTCCGTGAAAATTACTTTAGAAAAGTTAATTTTCATGTATTTTTTGACCTAATTTTGACACTTTAAAATATTTGATTTAGTGAGAGGAGGTTGCCTAGGAGATTTATTTGCAGATCCCAATTCCCAAAGTATTCTATACCTTTTATTCTTCTTGTCTCCCTCAATTCCAGCCTTTTCAAAGATCTGAGCTCTGGTCAAAAGTGGTTGTTTTGCTATAACTTGCTTTAGTTTATGTTCATTCTTGAGAAAGCAAATTTTTAAAGCCTTTTCCTTTGCTTCAACTTCTCAACTTACTTATATTTTCAACAACTTTCTTTATCATTCAATGATCTCTGCAAAGCTCTTTTGATATCTCCAACGTGGACATTCCCACACACAATAACTTCATTATTTTATGTTTTTCAGCAGTTGTTAGATCCTTCCCTTTATCCATGTTTCAACATATATTATGGACAAAAAGAAAACAGTTTTTATTAGACTTCAGAGGTCTTAAGCTAATATTAGTTTAATCTGCATTAACTTAAGTCAGCCCATTTTCGTAAAATCCAAATATCTCAAAAACTAACCATTAAAAATGGCAGAAAATTGAAGGGTGGAAATGGATGAGTGTAAATTTGACAAATATTGGTTCAAAACTTTTTGAGTTATTGAGGTTTATTTGATTTGCATAATAACTTCAGACAGGCTGTAAACATGTGTATGTGTATATATATATGTGTGTGTGTGTACGCATATACATATTTAAATTTTTGAAGATAACAACTGACATTACATTTAAATTTCTGAAGATCAAAGGTGACTGGAAAGGAAGAAACAAGAAGAGAGTTCCACAAACAAGAAGTGTGAAGGATGAAATTGTTATCATAGAACTTAAGGTTAAAGCTAGCTATTTCAATGGTAAAGTGATAAGACCTTGCTGCTAATCTAGTCAGTTATGTGCTATATGTGATACATGCTTAGGCAATCATGTATCTTTCAATACATGATAGACAAGACAAATTTTTTCCCACAGTAGATAGCCATTTCTATCTGCGATAGACCAGTTGCCATCCAAGGCTATAGAACCTGGTCTGTCCTGCTATTTACCCATAGCTGGGAAGGGAAGAAGAGGATTCATACCTTTCCCAAGGGTATTAGCATGTAAGTGAATGTAATGGATTCAACTGGAATTTGAACTCGGCTCTCCAATTCTTCAATCTGAGCCACTATCCATTACTCCACTGTAGGTAACATAGAAGAAACTTCATCAGAACAATTATCATGAAAATATTTATAGAAAAGCGAAACTACATTACAGTGGTGGGAATATGACTGAAACAAAGATGACAGGTCATGACCACTAACATTGCAGATTCCTTTTGGGATTTTATCAAGAATCTCTAAATACATAATAGAAGCACCAGACCAGATGTGGCAGCAATATACAATGCACAAACAAATGGTAGACGTGTAAATGTGTCAGAGAGATTTTGGTGAGAAAAATTGTTTAGCATGACACAATTAACAAATGTTCCTATCAGCAAACCTAGCAACTGATTCAATATAATCTTTCCACTTTATGTCAGTGTAAAATTTTAGTCCAAGAAGGTGAAGGGTGTCACTCTCCTGGAGGTTAACATCAGCCATGCTGATGGAAGGCAAAAATGGTTCTTTCAGAAGAGAGCAGTTTTGTTTTGGATGCATTAAAATTAACAAGCCATTCCTTGTCCCAGTTAACAACAGACTGTAGGTCATTTTGAGGATCAGCTGTCAACTTGACTTTATCAAATATATATCTTAGATTAATTAAACTTGAAATCAGCTAATCTTCCTCAAATAAAGTTTCAGAAAAGTATTTTTTGGAAGATCTTTTAATAAAGAGAATTATGTTGGGTTAAGAGATTTGTAAATATGCCCCAAAATCTGCCATTTTGGCAATTTATGAAAAAAACTCATTCAAATCAATTTAAATTCATTTGGAAATACACCAAAAGTATTTTGCTTACAGAAATATTAAATTTAATCTATTAGCTTGAAATAAAAACTAAAATAAAAGCTTCAAGAAAGATTTTTCACTTATAAAAATTCATTTTAAATCTTAAGTATCATTTTTGGGAGATAACTATATATATATATATATATATATATATATATATATATATATAATTTAATTTGTATTTTTTCATTGTCTCTTACTTTCTTACATCCTACCCATCCACGCTTTTTTTCCTCTATACTCCTTACCCTCATTTCTATGCCCAATTCTTTCTCACTTTATAATATTATCTAGGCTTCTCAGTCAGAATGTGTAATTTATTCCAGCTCAGAAGGACTGGAGATTGGATACAACCCCACAGAGTAACCTTCTATTTTGAGTGTTTTTTGGGCCTTATATTGGGTGAACATTACTATTAAAAAATGCTATATATACACAATAAATATTATTTGTTTATTATCATTAATTTTGTCTTTTTTTCTCAATTTTTTTTTGGTTGCCTAATATATATATATATTGCAAATGGCTGACAAGGAAGATTTAATTAATCTATTATTGAGTTTTCCAGCATTCTATCATTTTTTTTTCCTTTTTTAAGAGTTAAAGAATATAAACATTGTCCAAAGTTATTATTGTTCTGTGCACTTTCAGCTACTTTTATAGCCATTATCAAGGATGTTATTTTTTATATGGTGAATTTCCATGTCTTATCTTCTACATATTAAGCTATGTGGAGTTCGTGCGTAGGAGTGTGTGCTTTTTTGGCAGTCATATGCTATACACCACAGGTTGACCTGGGCATGACTTCTGTTTTTAGAAAACTTTTAACATGCCATTTCCATTGTTTAGTGTAAGATTGATAGCAGGGGAATGGTATTTAATAAGTAATGCTTCTCTAATAGTAAGTTGTCAATGACTATGTGATTTGAAAAGAATTTTTGTGTTATCGACTAGAATTTTCCTTAAGGGTTTTTGTAAATTATGGGTTAATAAATGCTTACTAATCACACTCTGCTTCAAGAGGTGAAATGTAAGGCATCTACTAAAGGAGGCAGTAGTGTGTCTGATATAAGTAATTGATTTTTGACAAGTAACACTGTCTTGTACTGGGCATTGAAATTGGTACACTGTATTGGTCACTGCTAGTTTTGATTTGGTGGGATTATTTTGGTTAGTGATGACAAGGTTTGCAGTCTTCCATTTTCTATAATATATTTTAAATTTTATAAAGTTTATAATATTTCTATAATATATTATAAACTTTATAAAGCCGAATCATCTAACATCACATTTTACCTTGTTTTGGTGTCAGGAATCTGCCTTCAAAGTTTGTAAAAGTATTTTTGATACACTCTCTCTCTCTCTTTCTCTCTCTCTCTCTCTCTCTATATATATATATATATATATATATATATATATATAACACTTGTTCCCCTGATCATGCCTAGCAATTTACATAAGATGCTCTTCATTTTCCTGGATTTGCATTCAGGTTAATTAAAGATAATTGTGTTTTTTCTTCAAGTGTATATTTGTGTATGAATTAATCATTACTTGAAAGATATCTTATTTTCTTTATAATCTATTTACATGTGCATTACTTACATGTTTCATTTCCAAATTACAATGATGCATTATGCAATTAGTGACAACCTGCCATAAATATGCATTTGATGCAATAATCAGTCCAACTGATTGATATTTTTTTCTATGGCTTATCAACCCATTACCAGTTATTTAAAACCAGAAAATATTTTTGGATTGCAAGAATTTTTGGAGATAATTATTAGTTGCAGATTCAAGTCCTATTATTTAGCCCTTAGCTGGAGGGAAAAGAGGTAGATTCATAACTTCCCCAAAGATATTTGTGCATAAATAAAAGCTGACTGGTATTTGAACTTGGCTCTCTGATTTCCAATCCCAAGTCATTATCCATTACACCACCACATATCCACCCTTACAGCATCTGGTATTCTCAAGTGGTCACCCATCTAGGTACTGACCAGGCTTGACATTACTTAACTATGGTGATCATATGAAAACCAGTGTTTCAACATGGTGTGGCCATAAACCCTGGTCCTTCAGCATTGGATTGAGTCAATAATAGTAGAAAAAAGTAACTGAATCTCTATTTACCCCAGGTTCTCTTATTGTTGATATGTCCTCAGAAAGCCCTTTTTGTATTATTATGTATCCTTGAAATTTCAACTGTCTTTTTCTTATTATAAGTTTCCTTGTTCCTATTTTCCTGAAGACTTATATGCTAAACTCTTCTGTCCATTGTATTCTCAGCATCCGTTAGAAGAGGCGCATCTCTTCAAATCTCTTCTTCATCTATGAGGACATTCTCCAGCATTTACTGCTATGTAGGTGATGAGATATCACATTGCTGTTAAAAACCATTCTATAGTTTCTACCGATATTTTCTTATGTTTTAGTACATTTCTTAACTTCTGGAAAATCAATGTTTCAACATGATATAGCCAGGCCAAACTAAAGTTATGGCTTAAGACAATACATAAAACAAATGCATTAACTCAATTTAGAGAAAGATAAATAATAATTGTACACACACACACAAATTCCTAGAAAGTTACCCAAATTGAAAAACACCTGAAGAAGGCTGGAGTGCACAATGGCCAAAACATTGTGAAAATAACAATTAAGATGAGGATATTTGTCCAAATATAAACATTGTAAATATTACTGCATTTATGACTAAGGTGTAAAGAAAAGTAAGTTAAAAGAAACGCAATTACAAGATTAATAACAACAATAGTGAAATTTTTCAAATGTTCTTTGTATACAATGAATTATCATTAACTTGTGTCGATTGACAACAGTATTGCAGTTTTACTGCAAAGTACGTTGTCTAGTAACGCAAATCGTTATGTACACAACTCAATATTACTTGATCGAATGACACTGGTCATTCAGTTTTGATCTATACCTGGAAGGCATTGTTCAAGTGAACTGTGAAATGTGGCCACGTCAAACTACTTTTATTTGCACAGCTGCTGTGTTCCACTGAAGTTGGATGCATCAAGTTGTCATTAAGTATTAAGCCAGCGGGTTAGGTACTGTCCAACACACTCTAGTGGATAAAATTTCTAGCTAGCCAGCCATATCACACCTCACCCTTGAGCCCAGACAAACATTTCAGGAGGAGGTGGTCTCTTTCTAACATAGTTTGTATTCAACTCTCTAACAACTCCTTCATACATTTCAGAGCTATAATTATCCAATCAGGTATTATTACTCAACAACTAACCAAGTCTTAGGAAAGGCTGGAGTTTGCCACTTACGTTTGTAATTGAGAGAATTTTTTTACAAGTACTTTAATTTACTGTGTAAGCTCTTAAATTGTATGTCTTGTTTCAAAAAGGACTTTTATTTCTAGCCAACATATATGTAACTGTCACATTCAAAACTTAGTAACTACCTTATTTGTGCAAATTCAGTTCCAGAGGTAAAATGTTTTAATATTTTTTTATACTAATTGTTCATTATTTACAGGAAAGGACACAAAGAGTGTGAGTTCAATACCCGGTTAAGGCAGTGGAGAACTTTCAGAGGGAAATTAACAGGAGATAACTGATAACTGACATCCATCAAACATGGCACATGGAACTAGAACCGTCTACCCCGGTGAGCGAAATAAAGGGTTCAGTTCAACATTCCAACCACCTGAAGAAGGCCAGAGCATACAATGGCCGAAACGTTGTGATAAATATGGCGACAAAGATGAGAACAATAGTCCGAATAATGTAAATAATGTACATAATACCTCATCTCAGAAATATAGACAGACACTAATTGTTCATATAATACTAATTGTTCGTCCAATACAAGTCTCGGGTTAACCCAAGCCTTGTTACTAAAACTGGGTAGATGGAACTATTTAGAAACCATTGATGGTTGTGCTAGTATGAAGTTGTAAGTAATTATGACCGAGTTTTTTTTCCCAAAAACTATAACTAAGGTCTGCTCAGGATAGTTGTAGTATAAACCACAGGTGGGGTCTGTAGGTGTTGATCAAACACAAATTTGCCTGAGCAGCCATCTGCAATGAGGATTGGCTAGCTGCCCTAATAGACAGGCATACTCCGATACAAGTCTCAAGAGCCACTCAAGGTAGAGGGTTAATGAATGAAGTTATTGTATGAAAAGAGTAGGAGGTAAGAATGCAGTTTATGAGAATATACAGGAAAGATCGCAGTTGACCCAAAACTTGAAGAGGCTAGATTGTAGCAATCAGGGAAGCATCATCTTGGGAGTCTGATCCACAAAGTAGCAGTTCTTGCGAAGAAGCCGTCTCAATGGATCTTCCTTTTTACACATTGAATGTTAAGGAAATAGGGATGATTTTTCCAGTGTACGTGGTATGCAGGGTCTCAGTTGTAAAGGTCTGAACTGGTTGAACTAATGAATCTCACTTGTCAGAACATTTACCATAGTAGTGAGAGACTTGAAACATTTTGTCTGTGTGAAAGGAGTTGGAAGACAGAAAATACTTCATCACTCATGAAGTCATATAAACAACCTTGAAGTATGTTAAGGAGAAAAAGTGAGAATTGTACACCTCCAGCCCAGAAATGGCAAGTATTCAGACAAGAGTTTTACTAGTTCAAACCTTTACACCAAGACATGCTTTTCTACATCCACAGGGTTGAATTACCCTCATTCACTTTGTATTTCATTCATAGGAAGGAAGTTCCACTTAGAATCTCCCACTACTTTGCAGAACATAATACAATGTGGATGTTTCACCAAATACTACAATCTTAACTTAAGTATAATGTCAATCATTATCTCTTCTTCATGTTGTCATAATCTTCACTTCCATATTCATGTCAGACATTGCATTCAGTAACTCTCTTTCTAGAGTGGCTCTTGAGCCTTGTATTGGGTGAACCATTTAAAATTCAGAAATGGTTACTGAGTATGCCTGAAGAAGACAAAAGTTTACAACAACTTTATTATGAGTATAACAAACAAGATGAGTGTCCTCATCTGGATATAAAAGTAGATAATGAAAATATTTAATCGGGTTAGTTTTATCTGATACAAAGCTACAATGGAAGGACAACTAGTAAGGCTCAAAGTCACAAAAGCCAAGATGCTTTCTGAAACTATCTTGCAAGACATTGCTTTATGGCAAGCCGAGGTATCCTAAATAATTATGGTAGTTATGCTTTGTGGTCACATATGGGAAAGAATGAGGGAGAGAAAGAGTCCCTAGAGGAAGTAAATATATATCTATATGTTGGTTGGTTGATTTTTTTTCTACAGCATATCAATACTTTGCAGGCTATTTACAGCCAGAAAATATTTTTAGATTGTAAGAACTTTTTGAGTGGGGAGGAGATAATAATGGTTTAATGATACAAGTCTTACTAATTAACCCATAGTTTGGGGGAGATGAGGTGGATTCATACCTTTACCAAAAGTATTTCTGCATAAGTGCATATAATAAACGCAACTGGAATTAGAACTCAGCTCTCCAGTTAACAATTTCAAGCCATTATACATTACACCACCCACACATCCAAGTTTACAGCACTTGGTATTCCTAAGCGGTCACCCATCTGGGTACTGATCAGGCTTGATGTTGCCATGTATATACATACAGACATACATACAGGTGTACAACTGTATGTATCTATGTCTTTGTGTGTGAGTGTGTTATTCCAAATGGACACAGAGAATTTCCTCCCACCACCACCAAGCAAAATCAAACACAAACAAGCATAAATAGATCCAATTTTTAAATAATAAACCAGCTTGTCTGATGATCACATAATGTGAAACCCAGTGTCACAAACTCATATCCATACAACTGAATATATATATATATATATATATATATATATATATTTAAATTCTAAATAATACAGTCAACAACGCTCCAATATAAATATGTATATGTCTTGCACAAAAAAATATTGAAAAATTAAAATTTTCAGACACACTGTGTTGTATATTAATATTTTTTTTGTTTTATTATTTCAATTAGGTTCCTCAATGAGTTTCAGCCAACATGGCCATCATCAGTGTGTATATATATATATATATATATATATATATATATATATATATATATCTGTGTGTATGTGATGTGTGTGTGTGAGTGGGAGAGAAAAGAGAGAAATAGAATGAGGATAGATACCACAATAAATTTGGTGATTCCATTGGTCACTATTGCTGTTCCTGCAGGCTTATGGCCACAACATGTTGAAACACTCATTCCTGCAGATTAACTCTCCCAGAAATTGTAACTAAGGTCCACTCATAAAAATTGCAGTATAAATCACAGGTGGGCTCTGTAAGTTGATCAAGCACCTTTAATATGCATTGTGTAGACGTTCTGGAAGATAGGGGTGCTCAGAAACAAGTAGTAGCCAGCCACTGATATCTCTATCTATAAAAGGCAGGATGTGTGTGTGTAACAAATGCACAGCCGCAATTTTCGACAGATTTACACCAAAATTTACATGCACATGTTTCAAGTTAGTGGGAAAGACAAGATTGACTTTGCATTTCCTAACTCCCATCAATAGTGGAAATAATCAATTTTTTCATGCTTCTACGGCAGTTTTCGTGTAGCTTGTGGCCATTTTCTACTGGCCAGAGTGAGAGCCTATAGCTGGCTGCCACGAATAGGCAGGAAGATTCTATTGGCCAGCGTGAGAGCCAACAGCTGACTGACACGAATGTTAACTAGCATGCTAGCATGCAAAAAAATCAATAGCTGTACTCGTCACAAGTGGGAAAAATTTAAATCTGCATGGCACTTTACTCCAATTGGCTCATTCGCTTCCTTAAACTCAACATTGATTCTGATTTCGCAGAACTGGGTTGGGTGTGAAAAAGTATTTGTTGTTAACATTCTTTTTTTATTCGGTTTTTCCAGTTACGAGTCCTTTTTTAAAGCTGATCGTTTTGTGTTGATTTTGTTTAGTTCCTTTTTTCATAACAGATTTAATGTTTAGTATAGAGCTTAGAAAAAATTCGCAATGTGAGATAGGCAAGAAGTAAGGCATGTAGCAACATCAGCATGGCAAAGGGCACTCCTTTAAAGGCAAGGAAGGGCAAAAATATTTTAAGTCAAGTGATAGCGATTGCTGTATGAGTCGTACAATTTTTGAATCATGCATGGGCAACGCCGGGCCATGCTGCTAGTCCTACATATCTTCATAATCTACAATTCCTACCTCCTCCTCTTATATCCATACAACAATCTCATATGATTTTTGAATCAAGCACGGGCAACACTGGGCCATACTGCTAGTTATATTTAAATTTAAATTGATGGAACCTTGCTTCCAATTTAGTACTGTTCCTAAATTCATAAAGTCTAGGTATCATAGAGGAAAGTAATATTTATTTTGAAAATACAAAAATATGGCCAAAAGTGGGTGGGGATAGTAGGGGAAGGTTGGTCTTAAGTCTGTCTTATCTTAAACTTAGTTAGCCACAGTTACTAACCCAAACATACCACAGTATTCCTTACAGCAAAATAACACATTCTTACTTGCCAGTCTTACTACTAATACCTCAAAGTTTCTATATAGTCCTAACTAGTTCCCATATGTACGATTTGTCTGTAGGGGTGGGGAATGAAAATAACAACTTTTAAAAATGAAACCCCAATGAATATTTACAATGGTTATAATTTTATATACAAGGAACCAAAAAAAATAGTGATAGTAATAAAACACCCCACAATCCTTAATCGTGGCAGAAATATCAGTTAATTGGATGAAATTAATACAGGACTTAAATAATTCAAGCAATCATTCAGCCAAATACTCACTCATTCAAACACAACAACAAATATGAAAAGCACAATTGAAAAGACAAAAAGGGTTCTGCATTCAGCAGAGAACTGGCATTTCTGGTCACCTAAAGTATGATACAGAAAAGTAATATTTTATTTTGAATAATAGAAAAATGTGGCATAAAGCCAAAAGGGGGAGGTAGGGGAAGGCTGGTTTTTAACCTGTCTTATCTTAAACATAGCTAGCCATGATTACTGACCAAAACATACAACAGTATTCCTTACACCAAAACAATACATTCTTACTACAGTCACCATAATACCTCAAGTCTCTATGTAGTCCTAACTAGTTCCCATATATACAATTAGTATCATAGAGGAAAGTTCATCAGAACAATTCCCATGAAAATATTTATAGAAAAGTCAAATAGAATCTACATTATAGTGGTGGGAAAATTGACTGAAGCCGAGATGCCAGGTCAGGATCAATAACATTGGATTCTACATTGGATTTTATCAAGAATCTATTATATATAGCAGGAGCACCAGACCATTTGTGGCAGCAATATTCAAGGCATAGATGAATGGTGGAGAAAATCAATTTTTAGACAAATTCTAAGAATTTGCCTTCTCATGATGTCTTCATCTTAGAATCACTTTTAAACCCATTTTTCTATCAATAAGAATAAACACTATATGTGTTTACTCAGGTATATACCTGAACAATCATAACATGGCAATTATTTTCCCTTTTATATTTATGATCATGGATTCATGATGTCCTACCTGAGGAATATAGAAGATTATTGATTAAAATGTTTAAAAAGAACAAGAAATGAAATCAAAACAAAGGAAAAACAAAGTGATATTAAAGCAAGTGCATTTAGATTGCATCAGACAATAAAACAGAGAGATTGACCTAGAATTTATACACAGAAAGATGTTTTTGTTCATTTACATTTGATTAAAAGTAAGCAAGGCTTAAAGAATGAAGCTATAAACCAATAATCAAAAAGGAAATGTCAAATTCAGATAAATGAAAACACAGAAGGACAGGTAGGGTCTTCAATGCAATCAAGTGCATTTCTTGTCAAACTTTTGGCTAAAAGCAAATGAATAAATGAACTAGAAATGAGGCAACTCAAACCCTGACAGTGAAAACAAATTTAGGAGTGCAGGGTGAGTGAATTAGTCAGAAAGAAAAAAAAATACATTCTCAGATTATTCTTAGAAAAACTTATTACTGTATATATATATATATATATATATATATATATATATATATATATCTGACAATCCATTGTACAGTCATCAGGGCACCACATGTACTGAAACTGTAGTCATTGACAAATCTTCAGGTTGTTTGTGATAACAGCCTGAAGAGTCAGAAATTTGATGGCATATAAGACACACGTGTATATAAGACACACCTCAATTTCAGCAGGGCAAATCAAGAAAAAATTAGTAATTAGTAAAATTAGTATACCTATATATGGTATATATGATGCAGAGGAATTTTAAAAGATATTTTTAGGGAAAAAAGTGTGTCTTATATACCATCAAATACAGTGAGTAGCTGATTTTTAATCTTCAATCAATTTTAATTTCTTATATTTTATTAATGTTACATTATATATATATATATATATATATATATATATATATATATATGGATACATATATGTTACATTATATATATATATTTATCTATATACACGCACAAAGTTTCATGTAAGACAATTGGCAAGATACTGCAGTTAAACTATTTTTCAATTTATCTTAGCCACAGTACACTGTCAGTTTTTTTTAATGAAACTTGAAATTAAAGAGAGATTGCTTCCCAAATAGACAATTTATATATATATATATATATATATATATATATATATATATATATATATATATATATATATCATGTGCCCAAAAAAGTTTTGGCCAATTTTTGTAAACTTATTTCTGGCCCTGCTGTTTAGTTACTAACAAGCAGAAGTACACAGGAAGCAACTTGTATTGAGAAGTACATTGTTGAATGATTCAGTTGTTATTACACAACTAATATCATTTTATTTCTCATTTCAGAGCTCTCGAAATGACTGATAAAAAATTGGTAATTTGTGCTTGTCTGTTGTAGGAGTTTAAACTTGGTACAAGTGCATCATGTGCTTCTCGTAAGCTATGTGCAGCTTTTGGCGAAGGTGCAGTAAGTGAACAAACTGCACATAATTGGTTTCAGAAGTTTTGTTGTGGCAATGAAATCCTTGAAGATGAACCTCCAGCTGGACAATCAATATCCCTAAATAATGAGGATTTAAAGGCAGCCATAGAATCAGATTCAGGTTTAACATGTCATGAACTAGCTTCGAGGTTTAATGTAAGCGGTGAAACTATAAGACTGCATTTGCACCAGCTGGGGAAGAAATGGAAATTAAACAAATGGGTACCATATGACTTAATACCAGTAAACAAACTGCAGAGGCTTACCATATGCTCTTCTCATCGCAGTAGACTAACAAAAGAACCCATTTTTGATCAAATTATGACATGTGATGAAAAGTGGATCATGTATACAAACTCTAAGAGGAAACATCATTGATTATCGCTGAGTGATCCTTTGCCACAAACTTCAAAGGCACTACTATTCCAAAGAAAACTTTAGCTGTCTGTTTGGTGGACATGTCAAGGAATAATTCACTATGAGTTTTTAAAAACGGGTAAAACCATTACTGCTAACAAATATTGCGAGAAATTTGAATGAGTTCAGGAAAATTTGTTGAAGATACAGCCTTCATTAGTAAACAGAAAACTAGTTTTGTTTCTCCAGGACAATGCTCACCCACATGTTGCAAAAATGACCCTTGCCAAGATAGCAGAGCTAAAATGGGAGATTATGCTTCATCCACTGTATTCACCAAACCTCTCCCCAACAGATTATCACTTGCTTTTAGGCTTAAATAATCATATCAAGAAAAGGACATTTAATAATGAAGATGACTTGAAAACGGAAGTGTATTACTTTTTCCAAAGTAAAACTAAGGACTTTTACGAAAATGGCATTACTCAGTTGTTGAACTGTTGGGAGAAGGTAATAGAATTTAATGGTTCATATTTTGCTGAATAAATACATTTAAGACTTTAAATATGCATTTAAAAATTGGCAAAAACTTTTTGGGGCACCTGATATATAGATAGATAGACAGAATATATATATATATATATATATATATATATATATATATATATATATATATACTCTCTCTTTGTGTCTGTCTTCTGTTTGTCTTTGCATCCAGGTTCTTATGTTTCTTTTATGATAGGTATTCTCTCTGACAGATGTAGTCTCATCAAGAGAGAATAACTCTCCCATAGGTATAGTGATACTGCCTTTAATATAGTACCTCATTTACATATCACTACACCTCCCTGAACCTAAGAGGCTTTATACCTTTGATGTCTATGAACAACCCTGGGAGACATAACTCAGTGTGAGTCTCTTTATTTCTTTTAATGGGAGATCTAGGTTTTAATTGATTCTTCTCATTTGAATCATCATGATATCTCTAGTCACTTTCATCCCCGGATTGTTCTCACACTACTACTGGATATACTTATTCGCTCCTCCCTCTCCTGTTCTTCACTTTCATATCTCTGGTGGTCTTCCTGATCACTATCAATACTGAATTTATTCATCCTTTCTTGCATTGTCTGTTCTTCTGTATCCTTCTCCTTTCCCATAACTTCATACTCACTTGTGGTTCTAAATTGGTCTTCATGAGTCAGTATGCCCTGTCTATTCATAACACAGCTGTTTTAAATCCTTTTTGCACTAAAAAATTCACCTTTACAGGACTTGAATCCTTGTACTTTCTATACTACAGTTTTATTTGTTGCAAATGACATGGTAATTGGAGCTCTTATTTGTCTTCCCATCAATGCAGATGGGCTTTCTTTTCTGTTTGCATGCAAAATAGCTCTATAACTTAGAAGTAGTCTTGGTAAATAACTCTCTATATCACAATCCACTGGAGAGAATGCTTTTAATTCCATTTTTACCATTTTAACCATTCTCTCCACAATTCCATTTGACTGTGGGTGGTGTTTTGCATGGAATGCAGCCAATTATATACACATAATCTTTCTTCACAAAACTCAGGTGCATTGTCAGAGACCAAGGTCTTTGGAACTCCATTTCTTGAAAACACTATCCTCAACACATGCTTTACAGTAGTGGCTTTTCTATATGTGACTTTGATCACTTCAGGCCAATCTGAATACAAGTCAATTAATATCAGAAATAGTCCAATAGCTTTAATGTAGATATGATCCATATGTGGCCAAGGATGAATTTTAGTTTACTTAAATTTCTTTATTTCTGTACACTTTGAGCATTTTTTAACATACTCTTCCACAACACTAGAATAATCTGGCCAAGATGCTTGCAACTTTAACCTCACTTGCATAGCCAATATAACTCCATGTATATCATCGTGCACAGTTTTAATTACTTCCTTTCTCAGAGACTGTGGAGGTATTATGATATCTCCATTACATATAATTCCTTTTTCTATTGTTAATTTGTGTCTTGACTCTTTATAAGGCCTATCAGCCATAGAGCAATTACTCCAAGTATTACTCTATATTCTATCTACAATTCTATTCAACACTGGATCCTGCCTAGTTCCCAACCTAACCCAATTTAAGAGTAATACATCCGTTACTATCCAATGCAAAATCCTATCCTCACAATTTTCACTTGCTTCAATATTTTTACTCTCAAAATTTAACCAAGATAATACATCCACATGCAGAATAGTATTTCCTTTAATATTGTTGTGGTATCTTCCTTCTAATGAGGATTTTTAGACTCTTCCACTTACTAGAAAGTAGTAGGAAAATAAGCCAAGATGTTGTGACCAAGTAATTGGTTAAGAAATAACAAAACAAGAGGTTGCAGATAAATTGTGTATTGAACAGTAAATACAACAGAAGAGTGTTACAAGACTTGGGAGTGTGTGTCGGTTGACCAGCGTTCAGTCTATATTACTGTTTTCCGCTGAGGCTTACTTTCCTACTACCTTTATAGTAAGTGGAAGAGTCTACAATAGTCTCATTAGAGGAAAGACACCACAACAAATTTATATAATGTCAAAGTCAAATGCCATAAGCTTAATTGCCCATCTTGATATCCTGGCAGATGTGACGTTTGGCAACTCTTTTCTGGGGTTGAATATCAATTCCAAAGGCTTATGATCAGATTTTAACAGAAATTTTCTTTCCAGCAAAAAATTTCTAGCTTTTTCCATGCTCCACAAAATTACCAATGCCTCCTTCTCAATATTCAAATAATTTGCCTCCACCGATGTTAGTTTCTGGATAAATACATTACAGGGTTATCCTCCTGTGACAATATTGTGACTATAGCACAATTACTGACTAAG